>CM056828.1:7927500-8320000 GCA_029853015.1 Chelidonichthys spinosus | reverse complement strand
GAGAGGCGACGGAAAGGCTCCCAACCCCACATCCTGCATCTTTAGAGTCTTTTGAAAACATATTTTCTTACAATGAGCAACTCAGTTTCCAGAGAGCAAAGTTGTCAGGGTCTCTGTCCGTCCATCATTAGAAATTCTAAAAACAACTGATAAACTATTACAATCTAAACTCACAGCCCACTAACTTATGTGATCCAGAGCTTTCAATATTATCAAAAGGTTTTAATTTGTGTTTGAGTGAGTCTATTGAATACATTATTGTCCCTTTTGGCTTAAAAATATTGAAGGTCCACTTCACAGCCTTTCAACTATATTACAAGGTCTTCATCAACTGATGGAGTTTATAGATCTGAACATGAATGAATGAGCTTTGATAAGTAGGAAATGATTGGAGTTTCATTATTTAGCATTGGTGTATCCACTGAACTTCATATAGAAAAACCCCAATAAAGAGTCTCGCCACTCTGTATGATGAGACTGTAACCTGAGGTAGCAACAAATGTACCAGTTCCTGTGGTGGAAAAGTTTCCGATCCATCATCTCATGAAAAACGTGACCCCAAACAGTCACGCCGCACCACTGTGTGAAAAAAAGAAGACACTCATAATTGCCTGTGAGAAGCTTCTCATTTGACCTGAGAAAAACCTTGTGTTTTTTTTTTAGTGGACAGGCAATGGAAGTGGGGATGGCACTGAGCTGTAATTGGTTTCTGTTTACCAGTAATCCTGCCACAGGCACAACCACAAGCAATTAGCCAGACAGCTCGGCTTTTTCAGTACAAAACTGGCACTGGATGTGTATGCATGTGTATGTGCGTTAGTCATGAGGGGAAAATGTAATTAGGCTGAGAGAGACATGAGATTAAAATCAACTCCTTTGTCCTCATTTCCTTTGGTCTCCTGGTCCTTAAATGTCTCCTATGACGACATTAGAAAGGTCGACTTCATGCTAATGAAGGTTGCTCTCACCGCAGTCCTTTGGACATCAAAATATTTGATGTGCCTCAAAATGAATCCATATTCAATTTGTGAAAGTCTCGGACTTTAAAGTTGCTAAATGAGTTTGAAGAGGTGTTAGTGGATGACTCATCGCTCCTTTTTCTCTCCACGCTACAAATACAGTGGGTTTTCAAAGTACCAGGAAAAGGATTTCATGAGTTTGTAAGATGAATCTGAATCTTTTCTGGTGCCATTAAAAATATTTTATAAAACTTTACAAATAGTTGTAAATGCTCCAAACCAGAAATATTAACAGATTTATTTTTACCAAAGATATTTTCATTCAGATTCAGTTCCCGTCTCTGCTCGGAGAATCTCTTGCACATCTTTGTCTATCTAACCTTGCATTCTACTGCAGCAAGCTGTATTTTTGGGTCGGAAGTTATGGCTGCATGCTCAAGGACCGTGGTCAAACACCTTTAATGACCCGTTTTATACAGCCATTGACTGCTGATTCCTCATTCACTGCTCTGATGCGGCCCCTGGAACATTTAGCTCACTTTTAGTGTTTTGGATGGTGTACTTTGCTATCAGCTACCATAACTAAGAGTACACACACTCCTGAGTACAACGCTGCCACTCAGCAGGCCGAAAGCTTGGTCGATTTCATTGTGTACATCATGTATACAGCCTGTATACATCACATTATTTTAAAAGTTGAATGAAGTGTGTTTTGTGATGCCTTACAACCCATTGGTGTCTAAACAGGGGGGTTATAACACGGCACTGACACTGGAGGTGATCTGCACTGAGCACCTCTCTAGTTTACACTTGTATTTCAACAGTCAGATGGTTTGTCTTTCATTGTGGGCAGAAAGTCAAAAGTAAATACAGTATGTTGAAGAACCCTTTTTTTTCTAAACAGATACATTTTTATATAAAGGCCTACTGCAAATGTGACAAAGCTGAAAAACAAGATAGCTCCAGTGAATATCAGACAAGCAGGTCAGGAGACGATAGCCTGAGCTCACATCAAACACAACAACGAGGGGGATTTATGAATGAATCCACGAGCAACCCACACACACACACACACACACACACACACACACACACACACACACACACACACACACCGTGATCTGTACCAGACAAGATTTGACAGGCAGCCAAAAATAGAGAACAAAGTGCAGGCTGGCTGTCTCTCTGTCTGTGTGTGTGTGTGTGTGTCTCTCTCTCTCTCACACACACACACACACACACACACACACACACACACACACACACACCCCTCTGCAGTCCCTCTGTCACCCCGCCCATCCCCATCTCCGGCTTTGGCGGAGTCCGTATGTGAGTCATCGGTGGACTCTAACTGCCTCTGCCCCTCGGTGCTGCAGCAGAGACACAACAGCAGTCAATGGCATCCGCCATTCAACATTCAGCAGGCTACTACAGCGGGGAATATTACTGTGAGACACAAATCAATCAGATAAAAAATAACATTTCTTAAGCTTTTACACACCTTTTGTTTTAGCAATATAGCAGATTTAAGTGTGGATAAGTTAGTTTAAGGGTCTTTATTTCCACCCATGGAAAAGCATGTGGCAGTACACGTGCGCGTCACACACACAGGCTCACCACAACGGTCTTATCAGCCCTTCTCTCAGTCAATGGTCCTAAATATAGCCCCGTTATGAATGTATTCATTCCATCATGAGCTGCGACAAGAAGTCATTATTATGCAGCGGCTGAGATGTTCTGGACCATAACTAGTTTTATTCAAAGAGGGCAGCAGTTCTGTTTGGCTGACTCAAATGAACTGCGCACGAGTGTGTGTGTGTGTGTGTGTGTGTGTGTGTGTGTGTGTGTGTGTGTGTGTGTGTGTGTGTGTCGTCTACGTGCGGGCGCTTGTTGCGTATCTCCTCGCTCTCTGACGCACGAGTCAGGTGGCTCCTCTAATAGCACGAGGAGCTGTCCGCGGTGCTGAAACCAGACTCGCAGCGCGAGACGGAGAGATGCACAGCTCGCTCACGAGCCTCGACACAAACTAACTGCAAAAAAGGTAAGACTGGCCGTTGTTACGTGCACGAGCCACACGACCACTACTACTGAACATGTCCGCGGCCACGTACGAAGGTATTTCGGCTACTTACGCTAGCTTTTTCTTCCCGGCAGCTCTTTGCCAACCTGATGCACCGCCACCGCTGTTGACGCGAAGGGGTTGCGTTGTGTTTTGCCCGCAGTTTCTTTGTTCTCATTACGCTTCACGTTTATTCAGGATTGTAGCTTTTTTTAATGCTACTTTTTTTTTTAGTCGCGTGTAAGAAAAAAAACAAATTTACGTGTATTTTTTTTTTTTTTTTTTTTTTTTTTGTCAATTTAAATTCAGGTGGGAAAAAAACGGAGAAAGTAAACAGATAAACGGACAGCAATCGCTTTTGCGTCGCCTTTTCAAGTCTGTTATAGACATCGTTCTGATTTGATTATTTAGATAATTTTCTCATTTTGCATACGTTTGAATAAAAACAAATATTTTGCACGGATGTATCAAATAAGCCCGCAGACAGGATTCATCCCAATTGGCGCACAATTAGTTTCAACAGAACATTGTTTAAAAGGAGTCAAATCTTAAAAAAAAAAAAAAAAAAAAAAAACTGTAATAAGTGGACTTATGAGGTTTTCTTCGATCAAATGAAAGGTTCCATGAGAACATCATCCTTACCGGGGTTACCTTGACAACGGGGCCGTGACTCACGGACAGCAGCAATTTGACGACTAATGAGATTTGCACCGGAGCTGAATGCCGCTGCTATTACTGCTGCTGGCAAACAGGCGGCAGGATTCCAGTATGATCCTCAAAAACTAGCAAGAGGCAGGGAAACGGAGGAGTGACACAAACACTCTGGGTTAAATTTACACGGCTGACCAAATAATACACACAGCTTATGTATAGTTATATATAGTTGAGACATTCAGGTAGAAATCTGGTTTAAATGAATTGAGGTATTTGACCTGGATTCGCACCAGAGCTAAAGTCACCCATCAGATTTTGAACCTGATCTCCTGCTTGAATCACTTAAAAATGTCTCTGTGGCCTGATTCCATCACCAGACCGGACATTTAACGTGATGAGAAGAGCAGAAGACATTTCACAAATGCCATTGTGATAACTGTTGCGACCCTGTTAGTTCAATGTATAAAGGTCAGCGCTGACATGAGCCTTTGTCTATCCTCTGCAGGCGTCGCCATGCTGTCACTCCCCAAGTCCTCCACCGAACCCTTCCTCGTCTGCTGTGCCAACTTCCTCCTGATCCTCCTCTTCTTCAGTTCCCCCGGGGCTCACGGGGCGTCTCTCCGAGAGCACAGACTGCGAGGAAGTGAATCAGACTCCCAGAGAGGAGATGTCCTCCAGGCTCCTAATGTCGACATGCTCAAAGCTTTGGAGTACATCGAGAGCCTCCGTCAAAGACCTGGCACGGACTCCCAGCAGCACGGCACACTTTCTACGGGGTACGGCGCTGGCCACATGGATGACGCTGAGAGGCTGCGTGCCATGCTGAGGCTGGCTTCTAACCCAATGCAGAGCAAAGATGAGGAGGAGGAAGAGGAGGAGGAGGGAAGGGAGGACAAGAGTGAAGAGCTGCTCCAGGCTGTGCTCAGCACCCTGCAGCAGACGGAAAAGGCCTCAAAGCCAGCTTCCCTTCGCCCCAGCGTCGAAGGAACAGGCATGAAGGACGGCACGTATCCCAGGATGCAGCAGAAGCAACGCAACATCACGCCTCACAGGAAGCTGCCGCTAATGTTCGAGGACGAGGAAGAGGGTGAGGGGGATGAAGGAGAGGATGAGGAGGGCCCCTTCAAACGCACCAACGAGAATGTGGAAGAGAAGTACACGCCTCAGAACCTGGCAACCCTCCAGTCTGTGTTTGATGAACTGGACAAACTGACAAGTATGAAGACCATGCACAGACGTCAAGACGAGGATGATGACATGGAGGAAGAGGAGGAGGAGGAGGAAGGAGGTGATGACATGTTTAATGTGAGGAACGTGGGATACGATGACGTAGGTGGGGATCTAGCAGACTGGGGTCCGCTTCAAGACCAGGAAGGGGAGGAGGAAGAGGAGGAGGAGGAGGAGAGGGACAACAAATATGAGGCCAACCGAGGGCTTGATTATGACAATGATGAGGAAACTGACGAGGATGATGAAGAGGAAGATGATGAAAGCTACCCAGTCAAGAGATCAAAAGATCCAAATGACGTTGGCAACCTGGTAGACTATTATCTCCTGAAAGTGCTGGAGAAAACGGAGGAAGAGGAGCAGAAACGAGCGATAGAGGGAGAGGAGAAACAGAGGGCTGAGAGGAGAGTGGCTCAGACACAGTACAGAGATCAAATAGATCCACGGGCTGTCTACCAGCTCATTCAGATCTCCCAAAAATACCAGATCCCACCCGAGGACCTGGTGGACATGCTCAAAACCGGAGAAACGACGGATCAAGACAAGACGCGAAAGAGCAGCCAATTAGCCAGAGCAGAAAACAAGCTCTCTCAGATATCCCCAAAGAAGACGCACACAATCCCTGAAGCTAAACTCTACAACAGACGCTTCCCTGACAGACCAAAGAGCCCAGAAGAGCAGAGGAGGGAAGAGATCCTAAACATCCTGGGCTTAGGGGGCGTGGAGGATGCAGCTCCCGTCATGAAGCAGAAGCAGTATAAAAGCTCGCTGTCACGACTTCACACTCAGCCCCCGGGGCGTTCGGGGGAATCCTCTCCCACGCAGCGACACCTTCCCAGCACATTAAAGGACGACTATGATGAGACTGCGGACGAGGATGAACTGGCAGCATATTTAGCAGCGCAGATGCTGGCGCGGTATCCAAAGCCTGTGTACAGAAACAACAAGGCGAGCCAAAGGCGGGAGGAAGCCGGACAGAGCGTGACGGGCTCCTTTGAGCAGGCCATACAGGCTTATCTCGATCAAATGGACTCACATAAAAGCCCCAATGAAAAGAGACAGTCGGAGGGTGATGAGAGGAGCAGCGAGACGCAAATGCAAGGCTTTGATAATGAGGCGGTGATGAAATTGCTGAGCTTCCTGAACCCAGAAAATGATGAGAGGGATGCCAAAACTGCCCAGTGAAAAGAAGGCTTAAGATAGATATACATACTATATATATATATATATATATATATATATATATATATATATATATATATATATATATAGTGTTTTGGTGGAGGGAGAGGTTGAAATAAAGTATTTTGAAGAATAAAACATGCAGTCAATTTTAGTTATTCTGTAGATTCACAAAAGGTCATATATATTAGCAGAAATATGCGTGTTCATTTGATGTTTTTTTTAATGACTTTGTTGCTCAACAACACTAAACAACCAGTACATGTGACTCACCAGCCTTTTAATGCACACACACACACACACACAACCATAATCAGTGATCAGTGTTGGATCCCTTAGATTCAATTGTGTGGGTTTTTTTTTTTTTTTGTACTTCTTTCTTAAATGTGGTCATATGTGACGTACCTGAGGTTAATAAAGCATTGACTTTATTTTTTCCTTACTGTGTTTCTCCATTTACTCGCCATCACACAATGCATGAGTTTAACTTCTCTATACTAACTATACATAATAATAATAATAATAATAATAATATCATATTCAAACATGAGAAAAGACTTCATCTCCTGCCATAAAACCCTGAGATTGGTAAATAAAAATGAGCTTAAAAGGCACTCAGAGCCATTATTCAAAGCTAAGTAGAAACATCATTGTTTTGATTGTGGTTATTCTATGACCACAGCATTATGCCAAATGAGTCATTATGAGTCACTAAATAAAGATGATGAGGAGTAATAAACCTTTTGCTTCAAGTCTTGAAACATGAGTCATCTTGCCGGGGCTCAGTAGGCAGGTTTGTTCATGTACTCCTCCATTGTCTGTGATAAGAGCAGAGATTTCATGAGTAATTAGAAAATAACTTTGCTAACAGTCTGTTAAACCATGAAGTACCTCTTGGAGTGTGTCGGCCTCCTCTATAGACACGGCCACAGCTAATTTGGAGGTTTCTAGAACTTCTCCTCCCATCAAGAATTCATCTAGGATGAAGTAAGCCTTCTCAAAGTTGAAAATGATGTCCAACTCACACACCTGAAACAGGATACATACCATTTATTAGACTAGATATGACTTACACATCCTTAATAGGCAGTACGAAAGCTAATTTCACCCATGACAGGAGATGAAAAACAACTTTTTCTGCTGTATTATTGTAAATAACATAGAAATGGCGAAAAGAAGAAAGGTGAGAAAAGTGATCAAAACAGACAAGGTCTTCAAGATAATTATAAACGGCCTCTTTTTCACATCTTTTCACTTTTCCGTCTTCTCTTTCCACTCTGAGCTTTGATAAATGAGATAAGCAGGATACCACGTCAAGTGGTTGTGGAGCAGAGGCACCTTCTGGACACCAGGGGGGGTCGGAGTGGAGGGGGAAGGAAAAGGCTTTTTGCTGAACTCCTGCAGTGTAGCACAGTACAGGAGTCGCTGTAGTTCTTGTACCTTATTGTACACGAATCTGAACCCTGACCTCAACCCCTTTCAACACCTTTCGGATGAACTGGACTCTAAAGTAATATCATATACTAACCCACATTTCACTGAATTTGCACAAAAGTTCTTAATTAAATGAGAACATAGTCAGTTGATTCAAACAGGAGTATACAAAACCATGTAGTTATTTCATGAATGCTTGGTTTGACGCCTGACTGTGCGCTCTACTTACATTGCCGAAGTATTTATCCAACAGCTCGACATATCTGTGTAGCACTTCAAGTGCCAACAGCTCATTATCCCGGGTCTCCAGTCCAGCGCAGAAATACAGGCTGGCATACCTGCATTCAAACACAATGAATGATGAATTGGTCCATGCATGCTCTAAGACTCTCTTGTTTATCCAAAATGCTGCCGGTCATGTCCTGACAAGTTCGAGATCACATTACTCCTGTATTAGCTTCACTGCCCTGAATTAAGAATTGAAAATCCTCCTCTTCCTCCCCTGCAAACCCTTAATGAGCAGGTATCATCATATCTTAAAGAGGTCTTAATACCCTATTACCCTACAAGATCACTGCGCTCCCAGAAGGCAGAGTTCCTTGTGGTTCCTCGAGTCTCCAAAAATAGAATGGGAGCCTTCAGCTATCAAGCTCCGCTCCTGTGGAACCAACTACCAATTTCAGTCCAGGGGGCAGGTAACACTTATAGTTAGGGCTGGCTCAGGCCTGGCTTGGACCAGCCCCTAGTTATACTGATTTAGGCCTGGGGGCTTTGGTTGTACCTGCTGCTGGGGCCCTGCTTGACACCCACTGATACTACTTTTATTCTTATACTACTAGTATCTGTATAGAAACACTGTGCAAACAAATCAATAAAAAAAATGCCATTTCAAAAGCTAAAGGTCATTTGTTTTATTTTGATTTATTGGTGCACTAGAACACATCATATAGAACAGATTATTTTGTCCACTCCCACAAACTCTACTTTTATGACAAGGTTGTTATCCTGAGTGAAGGTAATGAAAAACTATGAGAGGGTAAGGATGATCCAGGTCACGCACTGTGTGTTTAACTATAGACTTTTACTCCATGCAGGACTTGAGCATGGGTGTGCCTGTGTGCATTTTGAAGCAATAGCAAAGAGGACACCGTCAAGTTAATCATTAAGCACAAACCCAGTCAAAGGTGGTTTGTGCTCAATACTTACCTGCCAGGAAAAGCCTGCTGATGGCAAATCGCGGGCGGAAAAGCTTGTATCATGATAACACAAATGATAAATCAGTTATATCTCATGTAGGCACCTCTTGTAAACGATCTTGAGGTCCCTCCATTGGAGGAAGTTGCAGGATCGTGACGGACGGGCCAACACTAACATCATCATGTCGCGGATCACCTTCTTCTTCTCCCGGTCTGTTACTGGCGTGAACCATTTCTGCAGTCGCAGCTTCCCCTGCCGGCTGAACAGCAACAGGAAGCTCATCTGGAGCGGAGACGGGCGGAGAGAGAGCAGAAAACACCGGCATTTGTCTCTTCTTGTGTTCAGAATAAAATGCCCAAACAGATGGAACATATTGTGTTGAGAGGGTTTAGGCATAAATAAAATGTGGTCAACAATGTGTTCAGCTTGTTAACAGAAGAACCCAAACACAGTCATACAATGAAGCAAACACACACACACACAATAATTTAACTCCCATAGGGTTGACTGCAGCTGAAGCAAAACCATCCGTGAGTGCACTCAAACAGCAATTTCGATTTCACAACTGGAAATGTGAAGAAAGAAGTGTCACCCTCTCTAAAACACCTCCGAGTGTAATAACAATAAATACAATGTGTGTGTTGTGCAAGAGCAACTAATGAGTGTTCTTTGCCCCGAGGCGCAGCAGCACTTCTTCCTGCACTAACATACTCCAGAACATGTGAGTAACAGTGTCTGCTGGACAGAGATGAAGAATGATTTGAGTTACGCAAAAGCTACATGATTGTTTTATCGGGAATTTTGGATTAATCCTACTGTTTGAATCATTAAAAAAAACACATTTAAACTTCTGCAAACGAAACCAGTATTTTGGACATTTGCATCCATTCGCTTTGAGCTTACGTTGTATTGACGTGTGATACATTTGACAAGTCATTCTGCTGTGTTTTTTTTTTTATCAGGATCTTGAACAGAATGGCAACCAAACTAATATGTGGTAATAAAGAAGAACGTTTTACTTTTACTCTAACAAGAGTAACCAGAGGACACATAGCAACTAACTCAGGTGTTTATTGCAGTGTAGTAGATTAAATATGATTGCTACCCGGTAGAAAGAACAGCAACAAACTTGGATACTCACCATTTTGTCACAGCAGTGAATAGAAGTGACCCAAATTCAAATCCTTCTGACATAAAAAAAATGATCTCAGAACACTAGATTCCTCTCCTACTGCATCTCGTGCCTTTAGAATTGGCTACATTGTCGCTCTTCCCACTAATCAGTGCGGTCAGACTGCACACCTTCTCCAGTCAGAGCCACGCCCCGTTGCGCTCCAGCGGCTGATTGGCTGCCGAGGAGCAGGTGAATCACTGTAGTGCAAAGAGAGCGGTTTAATACGCTGCTCAGGCTGCAGTGAAGGAACGTGTTCTTTTTGTCTCTGTTGACATACAGGCTGCACATGTCTGCGATATGTGTCCCATCGCATGTAATGTGTGCAAATTAAGTTTTCATTTTATCTTTAGCGACAATGTCAGTCAAATTATGAGATAAAAATCCCAAATTTGAGTTAAAAAGTAAAAGTCATGAGACGACAACATGATCATTCTATATTTAATATGCCCCAATGCTCGGTGTATGTTTGATGTTTTTACCTCTGTAATCCATCCTGTTGTGTCTGATTGTTTTATAAATGCAGTTTAAGTCGCCAAACAAACAACTAAAGGAAAGGCCACATACCGGTGTTCTTACAGACAGATGAACTTCCTGTCGCTGGGTGGCCGCTGGAGTTGTCGCGCGCTGATGTAAATCCAGTGGATACACACGTGGTTTCGGCCCCGCGTAAAAGCGCCGGAGAGAGCTGCGCGCAGGGAGAGGCTGCCGGAGCAACGCCATGTCTCTGTACCGCAACTCCGCCTGGTTCCTGAAGGGGATGACCGAGTTCACCAGGTAAGACTTTACCTTCATCTGCCCTGCTCGCTGCTCAGACGTCGCTGCTGTATCATTTCAGAAAGTTAACGTGGAAGAAAATGTAAAGATTGAATATTTATTAACACTGAACGGTGACTGCTCATATTAGTGGCTTGAAATAAATTCATGCTCTGTTCCTCATGGTCTTTTTATTGTTTTTCTGATTCTAATGTAAACATCACAGGGCACTTTAAAATAAGTGTTATCATGTGGAACCTTTACAGGCACAGTTTGGATAGATTAGAGGGGTTTGGGCCACTCAAATACCCAAGCAGTCTACACGATGGACTCCTCATCTAAAATAGAGTATCAGGGGAACCTCAACTAAACCGCCTCCTCTCCTCTTCATTAGAAGACTTATTTTAGGATGATACAAGTCTTACTGATGAACAGAAAACATCATGAAACGATTAATCTATTAGTTAATTGACACATAAATGATTGATCTATTTTTGTGTATATATATATATATAATTACTGTAAATTTAACATCTTGGGGTTTTGGACTGTTGACCGGATGAAGTTGCGATGGCCGTTCTGACATTTAATAGACCGATTGATAAACAAGTAACTGAGAAAGCAATCATCAGATTAGTCAATGACAAAAAAATAATCAATAGTTTCAGCCTTAATATGAATATCAAACTGATGTGTTTAGGTTATATGAGGTCTAAGGTCATATAAGGGCTGGATCTTTGAAAGATATTACTGCATCTTTGAATCATTGATTTACGTATTAAGTGAAGTTTTACAGTGACTCAGCCGGAGCCGTTTATGACCATAAGTCGGTTGTTCAACCCCAACAAGGCTCTAAACACTTGATCCATCCTATCTGATGTATTGCAGCCCCGAAGGCGCCTTTCCTCATCAGTATACAGCAACGGCGAATTGCCTGAAGAGGTGCTTTTGTGATTGTTTCCCGTCTCCCCTTTGTTCTGTGTTATCACTTCTGCAGAGAGCTGCCCAGCAACCCGCTCTGACCCTACACTAATAGCTCTCGGCATGACACCGACGAACAGAGCGGGCATTTAGTCTCAGTATTACCCCCCCACCCCCTTCCCCATCCCCTTCATCCCCCATTTCAACCGCCCTCAACAATGGCATCCAGGACAATGGGGGTAATTGAAGCCCTCGGTGCCACACACACACACACGCACACACACGCACGCACACACACACACACACACACACACACACACACACACACACACACACACACACAGACACACACCGATCCTGCTGTCACCAATCGGTAGTCTCACCCCAAACGCCTTCTCATCAGAGATGATGCCAGGCACACTCGCATCTTCATTGTATCTGTACAGTAAAGCTGTGAAGAGACGCGCAGTCAACTGGCTGACCTCAAACACTGACCCTTTCTGACCACCCACACACACAGACACACACACACACACACACACACACACACACACTCATTTTCACTCTCAGACCTGCCTCTGCTGTTGCTCTTCACTGAATCTATTTGGCTGACATGAATGTGATTGGGTAAATGTTCATGTACTGCAGGAGTGCCTTCCTGTCGGCCTCTAAGACATTTGATGAGAAGGACCTGGAGGTGTCCGTGGCCGGACGTGCCTTCATGATTACAGGAGCCAACAGTGGGATCGGGAAAGCTACTGCCACGGCCATCGCTAAGAAAGGTGCTTCACTAACGCATTGTAAAAAAAGTATCTTTAAGACTAACATTATCGGGGGAGTCATTGAAGCCATGATAGCATGGGTACAAATTATTAGCAGTCATGAGACTTTGGATCATAGAAGCCATCAAAAGGCAACAGTACAGTGGGCAATACTTACATTAACCCAACACCATGGAGCAATGATAAACCTTTCAGAAAATAGCTCAGGCCCAGGTAATGGTCCCTCAGGTCCAAACCCAGGCGCCACATCAAAGGGAAGCGGTGCACAGTTCACCCATTGGGTCCCAGCACAGGAAACCCTTCATAAAGCACAAGACACTTAATACACACTATTAAAACAACTTCATGACTGAGCAGCAACGACTAACACACACCGCAATAAAGTAGAAAGACTCGGTGGATCCAGGTCAGCCCTTACACATATTCCTTCAATAAAAATAAATGTGTTCAGATTACCGTTTCCCTCAGCTGGAAAAGAGCAGCGTTTATTCAATCTTTTTCACAGGAGGAACGATCCACATGGTGTGCAGGAACAAGGACAAGGCCGAGGAGGCCCGGGCTGATATCGTCAAGGAGACGGGAAATAAAGTACCGCATGACTCACTACTCAACATTTTATGAAAGCACAGACAACCTTCAAATTGTCTGGTTCCAAGGACGTGACATTATTCATTATTCTAAATGGTCGGTGTCTTTACAGGAGGTGTACGTCCACATCCTGGACCTGTCTGAGACCAAGAAGGTCTGGGAGTTTGCCGAAGCCTTTAAGAGAAAGTACAAGGCCCTCAATGTGCTGGTGGGTGACGCTATGTTTTTCCTGTTGACTCTTGTCAGTGTAGACTTTAGCTCTGTTTCTTTTCTTATGTGTTATAATCTATGCAGATCAATAATGCAGGCTCCATCATGAGTCAGAGGGACGTTAACGCCGAGGGGCTTGAGAAGAGCTTCGCCACCAACGTCCTTGGTGAGTCAGAGGTCAGGTGTGAAGGAAATGTTTGCAAGAAGAGAAGAGGCAATAGTTCTGATTTCTTTATATTTATATTTCTTATGGTCTACTAGGGGTTTACATTCTCACCAAGAGTCTCGTCCCCCTGCTGGAGAAGAGCACAGATCCCAGAGTGGTGAGTCTGAGAGACACAGCCTGTGTTGGTTTGCCACCGTCAGCATCTCCTACTAACAGCTCCTCCGCAGGTTCGTCTTACCTCACAGACATTATGGAAGCCTGTTATTTTCAGAACTTTTATGAACAGGTCATAAACTTGAAATATAGCTTTGTTGGTCATCATAATCCATCACCTCAGTGAACATTTAACGGGTTTAAGTTCCCTAATTAATGGTCGATTGCTGGTTGCATCAACTGTTTACTGAGGTATTAACTAAAGGGAGAAATAGGGTCATTTTCTCATAGACTTCAAAACAATCAGACTTCTTTTTGCAACCAGAGGAGTCGCCCCCTGATGGCCATTAGAAAGAATGCAAGTTGCTTCACTTTTCAGACCCGGAGGTTGCTGCCTGGTGTTACCTTACTCGACAATAACAGACATTTATTTAAATGAATATTTGCAGGATTATGACTTTAAATATAACATTTTAATGTACTCAGTTACATTCCAACACTGTGCAAAGTACAACGACACTATATTACATTTGTTTTAAATCCTGTCATATATCTTCTGCCGCTCACCTATGGCTTCCTTCGTCCATGTTCAGATCACGGTGTCATCAGGGGGAATGCTGGTGCAGAAGCTCCGGACAGGAAACCTGCAGTCTGACAGGGGCCGCTATGACGGCACCATGGTCTACGCCCAGCACAAAGTAAGAACACTCACCACAGTCCACAACTGATGGACTTCCAGGCCTCACCGTCCTTCAATGTTTGACAGGAGGCAGAAATGTATTTTCGTGTCAGGATGTATGATAGAAAGGCTGGAATAGTATCATAACTCTATGGTTACCTTTGATAAAAATGGCACAGGATGTTTGATTATATACTGATTGTGGAGTTCATTCATACTTAAACCAACCTCGGTTGAATGGTAGTAAATTTGTTATCCTGCTAGAGGGAAAGGGATTTAAAGATACAGCAGTTTCCATACCAAACATCAGCAAGAGTTTTATATGAGGCCACGGCAGACTGTGAAATCTGTGTGTGTGTGTGTGTGTGTGTGTGTGTGTTGTGCTCCAGAGGCAGCAGGTGGTGATGACAGAACAGCTGGCAAAGGCTCACTCTAATATCCACTTCTCCGTCATGCATCCCGGCTGGGTTGACACTCCAGGTAGCGGTAACCCCTCACACACCTCACATGAAGAATTAACATCCACTTTTAGACTTCAAATCCTTCTGTATTTAAAAATTTTGAAAAAAGAAAGAAAAGTCAGCCCTTAATTGCTACACTAATACGTTCCTGCCCGTCTCTCTGTCTCTGTCCCAGCTGTGGCCAATGCCATGCCAGACTTCCATCGCTCTATGAAGGACAGTCTGCGGGCCCCGGAGCAGGGGGCCGACACCGTGGTCTGGCTGGCTGTCTGTGAGACTGCAATCAAAAGCCCCAGCGGGCATTTCTACCAGGGTACGTGGTTAAAAAAAACTTTTGCGTATTTAAAAAAAGAGAGACAAAGAGATAATTGTAGTACATTAGTATTTTAGTACATTGAGATGAAGAGATGAGGAAGAGAAGCAAAGACTATTGGCTGAATTGTGTGTTTGTCTGTCAGCATGGTGTGTGTGTGTCTCTGTGTGTGTGTGTGTGTGTGTGTGTGTGTGTGTATGAGAGTTTGGCCTTTGTCCATTGCAGCTGGAGTGGAATGTTTTGGTGCCAGATACTACCAGAGTACAGTGCGTCAATGAGGACACACACACACACACACACACACACACACACACACACACACACACACACACACACACACACACACACACGCACACACACACACACACACACAATAATCCCAGTGGGGAAAATCTCACTTCACAGAATCACAGACATACTCATATTGTTTTTTAATTTCAGGCAGGTTGGTTCCCCCTCGCTGTTTACAGTGTATTTATGTAAGTCGGGACAGTGACGTGTAGATGACATGCTGCTAACAGAACACATGGAGTCAGTTTGGAATTGGATGAGCCTTCATATCTGAGGTGTTTACCCAGAAACCAGCGTGGCTCTCATTGCTTTATCTCACGTCAACACTCACAAAGCTAAACTGTTGTAGGTGCCGACATTGCAACGGGTGTCAACAAGGAGATATTTACGGTTACCTTGGATAACAGAGGTGCACGGCTGCGAGTGAAAAAAGCAATGCTATGAGACAGCAGTTTGACAGCAAAAATAGAATAATGTAATGATTTTTCATTGGTTGAATCATCCATTTTATGCTTCTGTGTGGTAATAAAAAGAACCCTGCTGGATTCCAGACTAGGGATTCAGGTCTCATAGCTAGTCATGGTACGTTTACCTTTTTGTTTGTGCGCAGACCGGAAGATGGCGTCCACCCACCTGCCGCTGGCCTGGACCCGCAGCTCTCCCCTGGAGGAGCAGAAGTTAATGTCTCTGCTGGAGGACTTGGCCAAGACCTTTCAGCCACACTGAGACAGTGGGAAGTGGTTTCCAGAGCGTCACCGTCACTAACACCTTCCGTTCACACTGACTCGAGGCTGGGCTCGGTCTTTCGCCCGTCTGACGATGTAACACGCTGCAAGAGAGGGAATAGAAATCCAGAATGAGTCTTAAAATGGGACAAATATGAAGATGAGAAAACCCGGCCTCACAACGCATGCTTCAACTCACCTATAACGGAGGGATGAGCGACATCTGTAGTGCTCTATAAGTATACGATGACGCATTTTCACATTTAACTTTGTAAGGACTAAACGTGTAATTGTAAAAAAAAAGAAAAAAGAATGTTTGATGAGCACCTTCATAAACCACATACACACAAACAACCCCAGTCTGTTAACGTGACTTTATGAAAGTTGTCAATCAGATGGGAATCTGATGTGACCGAAGTCACTCACACATCGTATAATTAATCCACAACACCGGCTATGGGTTTCAACCGCTCGTGTCCTGATGAGTTGCAAACGTGCAACGTGATGTGTATTTAATATCCGTGGAAGTAATGTGCGTTTTTTGCCGTGTTGTAGTGCATCTTCTGTTTTGTGCAGGTTGAGCTGCATCTATTTAACACACCATGTTGCAATATGCAATAAAACCATGTATTTATAATATCTGTAGAGCACCTTAAAAAAAAAAAAAGGCCTTTTACTGACTGAGTTTATCTTGTATTGAATAAAGCAAATGACTGAGTCTTTTGTGTCTCATTGTTTAAAATCAATTAAAAAGTTTGGAGAAAAGACAACAGTCAAATTAACATATCAGAATATCTTTATTAAGCATCGGTTCTTTTCTCTCGACTCTGATTTGAGGGCCCAGAGAGACGTAATTCAGGACTGTGTTGTCAACAAAAGTACTTAAAAAATACAATTATTTTTTGAGAGATACATTAACAACAGCGCCTTTACAAAGCATCTGAAGTCCAACCACATGGAAAATGTCAATATACAGGGTTTGAGATTATGAGACCGTGGTGTTGTGAAAATAGGCCCTCTTTAAAGTGTTGACGGCCTCTCATCAACACGAAGGCTTTCCAATTCAAGCGTTTGAAAACAAAATGACTCCTTTTAACAGCTCTGGTGAAAGAAAATCGTAAATAAACCATTTACAACATGAGACAATCCATTCTTTCCTTCCTGCCTGCGTCTGACCGGCAGTGGTAAAAATCTATTTCATATTCTGCCGTTTATGTAATCGGCTAACCCTGCCATCCATCATACCTTTAACATCTTGTCCATCTGCTGTGTGGAGGTAAGCCTCCAGAATGCCTGGTATCACCAAAGGACACGATTAAAAAAAGAGAAAAAAAAGGAGCACGTCCAGTTGAGTGAAAAGGGAGAGGAGAGCTCGGACTCCTGATTGTTCGGTAGCATCATCAATAACCCTGTAGATCCCAAATGGCGCTTTGTGACAATGACTCCAATTGGGGTTCGACTGACATCAGTTAGCCAATATTGTTCATTATGAGCTGCTTGATATCCACTACATTAGAGTCTTCTAATCAACTTGTTTCAATTAAAATGGACTAAGGGGGTCACGAAAATGTTGCTTTTTATTTACTTTTTATTAAAGTCCTCAAAGCTGCACAAATCATTATTTTTATATTACAAATAACTACCGGTAAATGTTATAATGTGAAATGTGTCTGTTTCAGTGGTAAACCCACAAAGAATTATTACCCAACTTTATAATTATTCTAATTTTCATCATGAATACTTTCACACTGAATATTAAAGTTTAAGGGGCAAATAAGCCTCATTTGTTTTTCCCGAACAAGGTTGATATTTCTGAGCTTTCACACCGCAAATAAAGACATCAACCAATCAAGTTGTATATTTATGCTCTGTAGTCCGAACCAAGTCACTTTATTACATCTCTCAACCTTCCATTTTCATAATAATAGCCCTATACGATATTTGCATTTAGCGTTTCCGTGTTGTATGCCAGTTTGTAAAGGCCTTTATGGAGGACAATTTAAGGCATGTTTTATCGAAGAGCTTCCAGAATACAGACGCGTCCTTTTCAACATGATCAAAAGGGGACAGAAATGCTAAAATTTTTAAATGATTAACTTTTGTGCAAAATATTGGGTACTGCACTATTAAAAAAGCACCTGCTTTCAGTCCAACCCCAAGTATTATTGTGTGACATCTAAACATCACCAGGAAAGGTCTTGATAATATGAAGCAATATTGATTAATTCATTGTTAGGATGTGAAATACTGCATTATCTGACACTGCAGTCCATCTCACCATTAGTTCTACTTTATGGGCACCAAAAAAAAGTAAACAACCACTTACAGTGATAATAGATAAATATTTTACTACAAATATAAATATACACTACATGATCAAAAACCTGGAATGTGACTACATTTTCAAATCAAATTCAACATTATGATGCTATTATTTTTCCCCACTTACAATAAGGCAAGCGTTAGTCTATCAGAAGGTACTAGCCGTTATTTACAAGGACGCTACGTGGAATCCAGCTGTGACCCCGCCCCCAAATCGGAACTTACAAAAATTGAAAAAAGACAAAAAAGACCACGGGTTATTCAATTCAGTGCAATGGTGAGAGCGTTGTGAGACATCCTTAACACACAGAATTTGCAACATAAAAAAAAAGAAATGAAATGCAAACGAGAGACGCGAAGCTTTAGAAAGAGGTGAGTGAACAGTCATGACCACTGAAACCACTAAAGAAAGGCTTTGTTGGTGCGTCCTCTCTTTAAGGCTTTGGAAGGAACACGGGCAGCCTTGATCAGAGCCGATTGGCTGATGATTCAGCAGTAATAGTACATGTAGTGTAGAGTACTTTTACCTCAGTGCCTTTCTGGAAGGACGGAATCCAATTTTGTGGCACCAAAAAGAAAGGAAAAGTAATTCTTGTGAGGCATTAGAATTGTACACCATTAGTGCTACGTGGTATCCACTGTACCTCCGCGTTTGAACTTTTAGAACGAGAGCGATACATATCGAGGAGGTGGCGACGATGTGCTATTGTTATCTCCACCAGAAGAGATCACATGTGAGTGAGCGTGAACATCCGTGTCCGTCCACGGCTAATCTCGCATTCTGCTGCTTGCAACCTGCATATTTTCCAGAGGCCAGCTATGGCTGCATGCTCAAGGACCTCTGGTGGTTGTGGCGGCACGGCTGGCGGAGTTCCCTTGTTACCTTGGAGACTTATAATTATGTTGATGGCACTAATCAAATCTTGATTAGTAATCTGACTGGTACACCTCAGCCTGAGTGTTTGCATCTGCTCAGTTCCCACGCCTCA
Organism: Chelidonichthys spinosus; assembly: GCA_029853015.1. Taxonomy (NCBI): domain Eukaryota; kingdom Metazoa; phylum Chordata; class Actinopteri; order Perciformes; family Triglidae; genus Chelidonichthys; species Chelidonichthys spinosus. The sequence continues at coordinate 8,300,761 of CM056828.1, read as the reverse complement.
GTGACGTCGGGCAAACATCTGACAAGCCCATCACATTTCCACGAAGCATCTCGGAGTGCATCAATGAAAGAAGCTGTTCTATTAATCTGCCTTCTACGCTCGAGTGATTACACATTAATAATGGTGACGACCGACATGAAGAGACCCAGTCCAGTGACAACCTACTGATGTAAAACCTCCTGAGAGTGATTTAAGGCCAACTAGTGAAAGGGGGGGAAGGAAAAAGAGAGGGGGGAAGAAAGACTGACCACTCTGATCAGTGAGTCATTTCAAGCAACTATCCACTTTACACATGATGCAGGACTTTATACAGATTAGGGATTGTGTTTTCGTTTTTTTTACATGTTACATTGTGACAGCGACTGAGTAATATGCAGTTAGTGGGCCACAGTAATAAGCAAGCTCATGTATGTTTGAACAGGATTGCCAAGTCGGTGTTTTAGTGAAACCTAACTTTACAGCGCAAGGGCAATAAAAAAGTGACCTTTGTCAAAAGAAGCATTTGGAAATATTAATATAATGTAAACACTTATATCAATACTTTTCCTCTCTCACACACACACACACACACACACACAAATTGTGCTTCGGGTTCTGTTTCGGATCAGAGCAAAAAGTCAAATGATTAGTCACACGTTGATGTAGGACTGACAGTTAGTGTAATTAAATGTTTGAGAAGCAGAAGGAATGTGGAGGGATACACTATCGACACACACACACACACACATACAAAACACACACACACACGCTCATTCTCCAAGCGCAGGCCTGGCTGTAGCTGAAGATCCCAGGAGTGATGGGGAGAGATACTGTACAGAGGGGTTTCCATGACATTGGAAGAGTGGGCTGGGCCAATCAGCGTGAAGAAAAGCCTGTTGCTAAGCTACAGCCAACCACCTGCGTCACATCCCAGATCTGTGGAGACAAACAGCCAATAGACAGACGATAAGAGGCCTGGTGCAAGGCTGCGTTTAAGGATTCTGCATTATTACTGAGATTATTACTGTTTTGGCTTCAGAACCTTCTTTAGACTTTCTACTGATCAGTTACAGAAATTAATAGAAAGGAGAGATAAAGGAATGAAAACATGATTAAAAACAGCAGAGAAGGAAAGAAGGTTTGCCAAACATGTTTGAACCCATGGAAAAAAGTTTCCTTTTTCTAGTCGGGCAGACTAGACCAACATACTCGACTCAACAACCCTCTGGTGTTTAGTTTCAGTCTAAGTGGGTGCATGGCTCAGCCTCCTGCTTTTTGTTTTGGTGAAAAAAATCCTTTCATTTATTAACACTTTTATTCTGAAATATTTACAGTGTTGACTCCATAAATGAAGTACCGGCTTTTAATTGTGGATTATTAATATTATTAACAAATTACGATATTGTTCACAAATGAGCTCAGGCTTCTTCTACGTTTATGTCTGAAATAAATAGAAATTACATTTATAATTCAATCAGATGAAATATTCTAGCCATTATGAGAGAAAAACTGCTCAAGCAGGCATAAATCTGATATAACAGCTCGAAATATATAAATTTGATTAGTTTTGTTTGGACAGAGAGCGAACACATGCATGAATCATCTGCAATAAAAGAACTGTTGTTGACCTTAACAATGCGGTCGCTTCCACAAGTGACCATCAGGCCTCTGGATGGGTCCATGTCCATGTGGGCAATGTTGTGTTTCCCCTCGTGGAACGTGGCCAACGGGGTTCGACTGCGCAACACAAAGAGAGCGTTTAATCAGAGTCGCCCTCAGCGCTCTGAAAACAGGTGATAGAATGTGAACAATGAGGACGATATTTGGAGAACTCCTCGACTCACTCTTCTTCTTTGATGGTATCAAAGCAGGCATCACACACCCGCACGGGGAACTCGAAGCCCATGAGTGGGAAAGTGGTGCGTTTAGAACTACATTTGCCACAGACAGCATTGCCGCACTTCCTGCAGTGGTGCTGCAAAAAAAAAAAAAGAGGAAAAACAGCCATACATCAGCATGACTGACGGGCTGAAGGCATGACCACTAAAGACACTGGTCAGACTCTCCTACCTGTCTGAGGCCCATGGTCTTAGTGTCCCACATCTGCTTGATGTTCCAGAAGAACGGCTGCTCACACTTCTGACACGAGTCGCTGTCTAACCACTGGGGAGCCTGCAGATACACATGCAGTTGAAAGGCTAATATTAATCTAGGACTTCAAGCTGAAATACGACACATTCTGTTGACCATTACACCGAGTGCTGTAAAATGTACTCCCAGGAGTATAGATATAGAGCATATAGAGACAGAGTATAGAGAGCTGTCTGTATGACATTAAGTCATGAATGAAACTAGAAATAAAAATTAAAACCAGAAATAGTCAAATTTGAAAATAACAATAGTGTATACAATATCTACTCATACCAAACAGTAAATACAAAAAAAATAAATAAATAAATTAAGTCTGAGCTAATTATATCATCCTTATGAGGAAAAGTGAGAACATTTCTTTTATTCTAATACGTTTTTTCATCTGTGAAAGTGTGTGTGTGTGTGTGTGTGTGTGTGGGGGGGGGGGGGGGGGTTTGCCAGGATAAAGTTCCTTTTTTCCCCCATAATGTCTCACACAATATTAAAACTGACCTGGAAGAAAACATGAATTCAAATATGGGGTAATGGTGCATTACAGCCTCTTGTGGCCGGAATGAATATTACCACAACAAACACGACAACACAAACAAACCAAACCAAACCAAAAATGTTTTTGCCTCTCAGGGCTTTTCGTACACCCGTTATGTGTGTGTCAACATTAATATCTCCACAAACCTCTTCTCTCTGTGTGTCCATGTTCCACACTGCCATGCCTCCGTCAGCTGAGCACGACACCAACTGCCTGGTCAGCTGGAGGTAACGCAACGCCTGAACACGCTCGCTGGGGGAATGAATATGGAGTAACGTAATAATTAGAATTTAATAATAACTTTAATAATTATTGTATTTTATTATTGAATTAGTATTCATTTTAATAATGAGAGAATCAGCGTCCAGCTCTGCAGCTCGACACAGAGCATCTCATCACAAGTTTTCCTGGCATTTCGGTTTTGCTTATTGTCTAATTCAGTCGTCAGCACTTGTGAAAGCTCATAGGCAAACATGTCCAGCAACGAAAAAAAAGAAGCTTTGATAAAAGACACTACATGCTAGCTACAAACAAGAGGTGAAACCCAATATAATAAACAGACAGAGATAAAATAATAAGTGGACACTTACTCTTATTTTACTCACTTATTTAACTACACGTAATACACTGAATGCCACTTTTGCTCAACCATCATACTGTTAAATCCCATATATGGAAGTCTATAAAATACACTTTAATACATCGGTGAAATGGAGGAGAAAAAGAAAAACAGAAGTGACAAACAATAAAGACTGGGTCAAAACAGGATTTAGGAGCTGTCAGACCTACAACTCTCCTCTTTATGAGTGTCTGAGAGACAAATCCTGCACGCACCAGTGTGCATGGGCTTTGATGGCTAGTGAAATACGTATAAAATGTGTATGTTGACATAAAGGCAGAGCCGGTCCCTGACACCACCTTCTCTCCTGATTTAGTTTTTATGACAAACACAGAGGAGGTAAAGCTAATTGGGCAACCGCCTATATATACTAAACATGGACGAACTTACTGGTGCCCCTGCAACAGTAACGTCCGTCCTTTGCGGCCGCCGATGTCCCACATGATGACGCTGTGGTCGGAGGCCCCCGAGAACAGCAGCCTCTGGACAGGGTCCCACCACAGGGTCGCTATGCTGCCTGGAGGGTTCGGAGGGATGAGCAGAGAGAGAAACAGAAACATGCCTGTTAGAGCCTGATGAGGGACAGCGTTATCATCCGACTCGTTAGCTCCACCCGGTGTCTGCTGGGAGAACTACAGGGAGTTCAGACCAAACGCCTTCAACCTGTAGTTCATTACAGCTGGAGCTGAAGAAACCCCTTCATAAAGAGGCATGACATCAATTAATGACGTTAAAGAGCCGTCCGCCATCGTCTGTTCTGAACACCGTCGTCACCATCGTGTTGCATTATGGGATATTTATGCCGACATAGTACCCAGTGTTTGAATACAGTTTTATTTCATTGGAAACAGAATGCAATTCACGCATTATTGGTGTCAAACTAAAATATCTCACATCCTGTTTTAGCTTACTAAATAGCATCGTCTTGAAGTTTTGGATTTGGGAGAGAGGTTTTCAATTTTTACTAATATTTTTGGACTGTCTAACACAAAAAAATCCCAATTCTAAAATGAATGTCTGTCTATTAGTATTAGCTGCTAGAAGCCAGCTAATACCTGAGAAACCTGCTGGTTTGCTTCTTGCCCGTTATCTTACTTGCAAAATGGAAGCAGCTGTGTTTGTTGTTCCCGACATCCTGGCTTACCAACGTGGAGTTTTTTTGTTTTTTATGGCTTTGTTCTAGCCAAGGTTTTATGTTCTGTTCTTAGCCTTTTGGCTTTCATTCAACAAGGGAACTCGTATTGTTGCATTCAGCTGATCAGCTACGCAGCGCGGACCATCTGCCCATTCTTCAGAGGGTAGAGCAGATTACATATGCTTAACACTCGCTGTGCTTCTCTGCCTATGAAGCGAGAAGTGCAGCACAGGGCACAGCCTTTCAAACGCTTTAACTGCATTTCTCATTTTGCTGAATCACAGATTCACTTCAACTAGAATTGTTCCCACATTTCCAGTTAAGCCTTTAGCCTTCAAAAAAAGGGGGAAAGGAGCTCTGGGTCAGACAGCAGAGCTCTTAAAGTTAGACCAGTCATATGATGAATAATAGCCTGTGGCAGGTGGCGGCAGGAACTGTACGTGAGACATTCATACAAAGAGCGCCGTACTACAATGGAAGCCTGTCATTGTAAAGCCTTCTTGGGAACTTCATCAGACACGAACAGACCACACGATTGGATCTGCATTCGTGGCCACATAAATCACACGATTTAGAGCTAACGTAGGAAAATAAACACTTGGTGTAGTTGCTAATATAAGCCATGTTTTATGTTTTCTCTAGAGGAAAACTAAGAAGTGAATCTGGCAATTACTGTAAAAAGCAAAAGCCCAACCACAGCAGACACGGGTAATATTCTCGGAGGTGGAGGAAAGCCATTTTCTATAGAAAAAAACCTGTGTGGGTTGAACTCCTGCTCGTGCACAGCTCCATCCTGGCACCACACCCATTAATATGGATTATTATATGTCCAGACAATATGGGTTTTCTTGAAAGCGCATCTGCACTTCAACAGCGTTTATATTTTCTAAATGTTCAAAGGCACACCAACACGACCAACCTGTAAACAATAGATCTGTGGTGGGGAAAAAAAAAAAAAAAGGCTTTTTGAGAAGTGCAGCTCGTCATCGGGTCAGATGAGTCATCCCTCTGTTCTCAACAAGCTCATGTGTGATAAGTGCCCAAAAGAAGAACACAGGGACGTGTTTGTTTCGCACAGTGCGGTGTCCTGGCGGCTCATTGTTGTGGGATCCATTTTCTTGGCACGGCTACGAAGACACCAAAGCTCTTGAATAAAAATCCCGTCTGAGTGATGCCCCCCCCCTCCATTTTGCAGAGTGATGTCTAAACGGCTGAAATGAGTCACCGGGCTGCTTGATGAGCATGAAAACAACCCGGTTGCCAGATCTCAAATCAAACTAACAGATATGGGAATTTCTAGAGGAGGAGGAGAGATAACTATCCCCATCGTCATCCAGATCAAATGATTGGATTTCTTGTGGAGAAGTATGTGTCACATCCTGCCAAAACAGCTCTTCTCAACCTCATAAAGCTGTTTTTCATCACACAAACTTTGGAGAGTTCCTTACCTTCGTGGCCCTTCAGCGTAGTGATGGTGGAGTACGTCTGCTCCTCCAGCTTCAGCAGCGTGATCTGTCCCGAGTAATCGCCGACAAAGGCATGCTGTGTCTCGTGATCGTATCTGAGCAAAGAGTCAGGGCTGTAACTGAACATATGTATATATATGTTCATGGACAGATGGGCCCAGTAGGCACAAGTCCAGGGCCCAATGGGTCAGGTAGGGGGCACCCGGGCAAAAGCCTCTGTTTGAAGTAACTGCTAACATTTTTTCTTGGGGAGTCACAAAGAGACACACACGACCACAGAGACCTTAACGAGGTGCAAAACCACCAGAGGCACAAACTGACTGAATAGAGATGCACAACAACCACAAAGAGACGCAACACAACTACAAATATGTGCAAAAGGACCAAAAAGAGACACAAAACAACAACACAGATTTGCAGAAGGACCAAAAAGAGGTGCAAAATGACTGCGAATAGATGCAAAACAACCAAAACGGGACACAAAACGTCCAACGGGACACAAAACACACACAAAAGGGACGGAAAATCGACTATAATAAGACACAAAATGACCAAAGAGACACAACATGATTACAAAGAGAGAGAAAAAAAAACTAAAGAGAGGAAAAACAAACAACAAACTACAAAAGATGGAAAAAGGACCAAAAATCTACAAACAGCGACTGAAGGATACTGTAGGCAGGAGGCCCAGGCTGTGAAGTAGTGTCTCCCCAGCATGCTGCCACTCTGGGTGCACATCCAGCTCACGCTCTTGTCGTGGCCGGTACTCACCACCCACTGACTCTCCAGGGAGAACACCATGTCTGACACCCGGTTCTGGTGGGCTGCAACACACACACACACACAAACAAAGTGTTACAACAGACAAGCAAGTCATGTTGGACGAACATCAAACAAGATCACCGTCTATTCCTTTGGGCTTTACAGCAGAGCCGTCATGGATGAGCTCCATCTAAGACTAATTGGCCCTTTCCATGTGCTGATCCCACCAGAGGCTGTGCTTAGTGTCGACGTAATCCAGACTAAGACAGACGAAGCCCTTCAAACAGTCCCCCTCTAAGGCACGCCCTTTTATTGCCGTATTCAACGTCTCTTCAACGCTCAATGTTAGGTCTGAATATTTACCTCGACTAAAGCATCCTATCGATTTCACTCTAAAGAGAGGATTCAAAGGGGAAATCATTGCTGCACATGTGTAACAAATAACATGACACGCTATCAGGAAAGACTGCATTAAACGTATCCGAGGAGTGCTAAATCAGATAAATCCACTTATTATGGCTCATCGTGATGTAAAAGCATCACTAATAAGTAAAGCTCTGAATGACTCATTTCGTTCTTCTTATAAAGATAAGAAGAAGAGAGAAGATTCATTATTAGAGCTGTGGGCAAAATAAACCCTGAAGACATATTTATGCTACACGTGTACTTTCTATTCTAACCCTTACTACTTTGAGGTATCGAGGACGTTCTTAACATATTTCCTCCTCTTGCCCTTCCTGCTTAATGACCAAACCACGGCTCTCCGTGGATTCGCTAAATGATCTTTCACGGCCCTCTTTTCTACTCTAGTGCTCCTTCTTTCTCTGGAACTGGATGACCTGACGAGCACTGAAGAAGCATTCTTATGTGAACAACTATATATATTTAACTACTGTGGTTTCTCTTCTCTTCTGATGTCTGAGGGATGTCATGACGCAAGGATTTTTTCTCCCTTGAGCTGAGTATGTGAGTGAGAGAGGAAAAGCACTTTCCAATATAATTTCCATTACTCTGGCATATCAATTCATAACCAGACTGAACATACTGTGTGTTTTTAAAAAGCAGTGGCCAATGGGGCTGCTTAAAAAGAAGAGAAAAAAAAAATCAATATCCCCTTGTCTGCAGCTCCTAAGATGAAATGAATACCGGCTGCCAAAAGGTAAATGGCGATGTTAAGCTCCGCCTACCATTGAAGTGCATAGGAGCGGCCTAACGCCCGCTTGTTCTGCTTGATCATGTTTGTGCCGTTTGGGGCTCTGCTGCTTGATCTGGTTACAACTGGTGGAAGAAGCCAGATGGAGCATTCCAGTGGTGACATGTGGCGTTTTGTCCTCAAAAGCCAGCCGGCCGTTTGTTCAGATCATTCACTGGGGAGGCTAAAGGCCTGCCGATGTCCACTTCATAATAATGAGAGATATATATATATATATATATATATATATATATATATATATATAGTCTGTTGTGATTTCAGCCCAGCTTCCATCACAAATGGAAAAACTCCAAAAAGGTTGAGTTGTGATTTTTGCAGTGTGCAACAGCTCTGCCCAGCTTAGCTTGGCGTTAAATCGGATTCGCGCTTCTGCGTTAGCGTCCTCGTCTCACCTGGATATGTTTTGACGTGGTTCATCTTGTTGAAATCTTCAGAGATGAGAAACTCCTAGAAGCAAACAGAAAAATGTTCAAAACAAATAACTACCCTCCTGCCCCTACAGGCGCTTGGAGGAGTCCAAATATTGAAATATTTGAACCAGATATGCAGGTTTGGGTTGTTGTTTTTTTATAGCTAAACTGTTTGAACATATTTTGAAAAAAGCCTGGAGCAAGAATATGAAGCCATTTGTTGGAGTCAGCTTCACTCACCACAACAGCTCCGTTGTCCTGGCCTATGAAGATACGCCTGCTGTCATGGTGGTACGACATGCAAGAGCACGGAGCTGCAGGAGAAAGAACATTCACCTTGAGTAGGAAAAGCCCTTCTCTACATGCCATGTTGAAGAGAGGTGTTCAGTGCAATACTAAGAAAAGATCCATAATTCCTTTCCACATTGAAGCAATTCGCTCTTACTTACAGGAGACTGTGTGGTAGATGCTTGGCCAGTACTGGCCGCTGTCTCTTTTCAGCCAGACTCGGATGGTCCTGCAGGAAACAGTCAAAAACGTCACATTCACAGCCCTCGTCGATGTCTAGTTTGAGCCCTGAAGCTCCATTGTTGACCACAGAACTTCTGAGTGCATCCCTAATCTTTTACTTAGCGTTTGTGCGGACCGACCCAGTGAGATGGGAGATGCTTGATGTCAAAGACAAAGTGAGACGTGGCACTTTTCAATAGAAGTTCTTCATGGAAATATCCACTGAAGAGAGCCCTCGTCTTGGACTGGCCTTAATCCTCGTCTGGGAAACAAACGCTAATTCTCTTTACACATAATGCTTAATTATGTTCACAAACAGGGGAATGATGACGGCCCCTGTAAACAGTGTGTTGAAATCATTTCAGCTGGTGAACACACACTTTCTTATCATTACTGTTGATGATTCAATACTGAACCATTTCAGCTCTACTTTTGTTCTAGTTGTTGTTCATGCACTTTTGATGCTTATTCATTCATTATTCTTTCAATACGCGTTGTTGTGCACATTCAAGCACACCCTAAAAGCCATATGAGAATAACTGTAGAGATCATTATGCACTGTCGTGTTGCGTTCATAGAAAACAGTTAAAAACAAGAGAGACCTGTCATATACAAGAACCTGAATGCTAAAGACAGCTGCATCGTTGCCCCACAACTTCCCTTTTCCATATCAAGTGGGTTAGATTAGTGATGGAAACTGCATCACGTTTCTTCACAGATACTAGGTTCCGTTATCTGTAAATGAGGATGTGACACTTAAAGAATGACAGCCACAGTATGACTCTCAGTGAAAGTGATGGACCTGTTACATCTTGACAGAGACCAAGTGTCAAAATACAGTATATCCTGTGCTGCTGCCTTCGGGTTTTGCCTTTATGTTGTTAATCACCCGTAAACTCCAAAACAAAAGGATTTCCCATTAGTCAAGATGTGTTCAGCTTAGGTATGCGCAGTCATTATAAAGCAACTTGTAAAGATAAATTAACCACTTAAAAAGGTACCCTACTATTGTTTTAGTTGAATCAAACAGCTTTAATGAAAAATAACTTTTAAAACAAGGTCCAGATAAAAGCGTTGAATTAAAAGCACTCAAACCGTTATTATTATTTCGAGTAGCACTTGAAGGCAGCAGTCGCTATTTGGGGAAAGTAATGTTTGATGTGAACGGTAGCTCACTAGCTAGCTAGCTAGCTAGCTGGTTTAATCAATATGGCTCAACGAGTTAAAATACCGCGACGTACAAAACTGGTGATTAAAGCCCAGCATTATAGATGAAACCAACTGGTATATTACAGTTTACTATAACGGCTGGTTGTTTGGTCGCGGATATGTTATGGGAATGACTGTTGGTGGGTTTGACTCCGCACACCCTCCTCGGCTAACCTCGGTTCCAATGGGACATCCTAAAGTGAACATTTCACAACGAGAGGGATCCACGGCTGTGTCTCCTCTGTTGTTGTCGATATACGTCCAGTACGCCAACAACTATGAGTGCAACCAGCAAATAGACTGAGCCCGCTAGCTACTGTGGTTAGGCTACCGTCTTGCCAAAAACTCACCTGTCCTCGCTGACCGTGATCACTCCATCTTCTTTTGGTATTAACACGGCCGCGTTGACAGCGTCCGAGTGTCCCTCGATCTTGTTCAAAAGAATGGGTCTGGCGGTCTGAGGCCTCGAATGGATCTCCGCAGCCATGGTTTAAGTATCCAGCAGTGTTTTCCTTCGGCTGGTTTTCCTCCTGACTCGCAGTAGAGGAGGATCAGCTGACACCCGGAGCCGCTGTCAGGATTACCGTAATGACTGTAAAAAATGGGACATGCGCGCGAGAATCCAGTTTCACCAGATGCTTTACTACCGACAACGTAAGTCCCATCGAAATGCCTGTGGAAGACCCTGGCATAATGGCATAGTAAACGAAATGCAGCCACGGGGCAGGGGAGATCCCTCATGCACATTCTAGACCTAACTCTCAAATACAGTGGGGCAAAAAAGTATTTAGTCAGCCACCGATTGTGCAAGTTCTCCCACTTAAAATGGTGACAGATGTCTGTAATTTTCATCACAGGTACACTTCAACTGTGAGAGACAGAATGTGGAGGGTCATTGCCAACAAAGTTGAGTTGAACTTTTGTTATTGACCAAATACTTATTTTCCACCATAATTTACAAATAAATTATTTTAAAATCCTACAATGTGATTTCCAGGATTTCCCCCCCACATTCTGTCTCACAGTTGAAGTGTACCTATGATGAAAACTACAGACCTCTGTCATCATTTTAAGTGGTAGAACTTGCACAATCGGTGGCTGACTAAATACTTTTTTGCCCCACTGTAATGACCAAAACTATTGCCTGCTCCACGAAAGCAGGTTGTTGAATATGTTCCTCTTGCTATTGGCCATCCAATCCTTATCAGTCAGATGACTGGACACCAAAACTAGATTTGGTCAATGCCAGAATTTAAAATTAAGCTCTAGAATTGGAATTGACACAAACATTTCTATTTTAAAAAAGGTGAAAGTTCCAATTCCAGAACTGTAACATGATGATCTACAATGTAAACTGTACCGTTAAGCGTAAATCAAATTCCCTTAACACATTCATAGTTCTGAGACACCAGCACTAATTGCTCTAATTGAACATGTTAGAATTGAAAATGCAAATGCAAAAATAAGACAAAATCATTCAATGTTATAAATATGTGTATTTATTTGATCAAATATGAAGCAAGTACGAAAACAGAAGACTTCCTCGGTGAGGGAGACAATCATTGTTCATCCCATCTTACATTCAGCAAGATGGGATGAACATTGCCATAACTTGGGAGTGAAACTTAGAACAGACTGGAGTGACATGACTTGAGATGGAGAACCTTTTAACTCAAACAGTGGCATGAGAACAAAATGGATAATCCCACTCCAGGGTTGAGAAAATACACAACTGACATTCAAAGTCTTTAAAAAAGTAATGCATTCAAAAAAGTATATAAAAAAATTAAAACAGCTGCAGCGTGTTATGCGTTACAGAAAATGGGTAACATAAAACGCAATATTTAAAACAAATAACATATGTCCACACTGTACATAAGTCTACAGCAAAGTTTGTGTGTGTGTGTGTGTGTGTGTGTGTGTTCATGCATGGCAGTGTAGAAGCATTTCCCATTCTGGCCTATGATGCTACCATGGGCTGGCCAGTGATGGCTGGGCTCAAGGTTGGTTGATCTGGCCCATAAAGAGAATGGTACCTAGGACAGAGACGAGGAGAACTCATCACAGGCGAGCACGTATTTCAAACGGTAATATGTTTAAAGGTGAACCCAGATGGAAACAGAAGTCCGTACCTGTTGGGTTATGTCTGATGAGGAAGAGGAAAGGTCTGTCCACTGTAACCCAAGGTGGAGAGGACCGAGCCAGCAAAATGGCAGCTGAACGCAAAAAGCAAGACACAAAAACATGCAAGATACCACAACAGTATAGTTTAATGTGCAAAAATGTCATTAAGTTATCAGGTCACAGAAAGAACACTTACTAGTGGCAGCTGCTGCTTTTGTTCCATCTTCATTCACCACAATTTTGGCTTTCTGGAGTGCCTTGGATACATGCACAGGTTCAGCGCCTGAGAAAACCATAACAAAAAGGATGAGAAATCCTTAAAGGCCCTACATGCCCATGGTTCGCCCACACACAGGCTCGACTAGAGCTCTCCTCAGGACCGTGTGGGTCGCACCGATGTCTTATTTGTCATCTCCCTCAAGGCGCAGTCGGACTAAAATTTGCTTCCCCTTCATTTCAGTGTGGAAGAGGGCGAGAAACAGTCCGATTTCGATCTCGCCCATGCAAATAACACAGTACTTTTATTGGATTTCAGGTATGGGAATGATAAAATATTATAGATTTACAATTGAGGAATTTATATCATACTTTCACACCTGTGGTTTAGTTTGTTTTGTTCGGATCAGCCTTTTAGCACTGGCACGTTTCACCGACAGACTTATTATGAACAAACTAAGATGCCTTAAATCATAGTTATAAGAACTCACAGACAACTCATGAATAGATTTTAGTGGCAATCATCCTGCATCATCAGGTCACAAACAGCTAACTGATTATGGGCATTACCAGTCCCGACTGCAACTGGATACCATGTCATAAATAATGACGACACAGAGGGAAAGTTTAGAATTAGACTGATTCATTATTGAGTTCATGTATAAACCACATTACACCACATAAGGTGCAAAAAGAAAAGACTGGAGTTATCCCATAAACTCCTTTGCAGCTTGCACCACACGATGGCACTAGAGGGCTACGTTTACAGCCCCTATGCTTCCATCACTCACGGAGGAGGCGAGAGAAAGTAAGAGGACAGGGTGCTTCTGGTTTTCACACGGGACAGCTAAGACACAATTCGTGCTTCTTACCGGCTCTGGCAGTAAACAGCCAAAACTGCTTTGGTATTTACAAGCATTTCTCATATCTAAATCAACCTGTTGTAAAATACTCTGAGGGGGTGCGTCACTTCTGGTTTTGGACCGAGTGTGCTTTCACTCACTGAGGTGTCTGAAGTCAGCTTTGCCCTGACTAAACATGTCCGTTATTCCCAGGGCTGAAAGGGGGGCTTCCAAATCCACCTCCGCATCAGCAGTAAACCTACAGACACAAACAGACACACAAGTGCATGGAGTTACCGCCACTATTATTATAAGGCATTTCAAGAAGAAGAACTGCGGTATGCTTGTGTGTCTTACTTGGGGATGAGCAGGCGGACTTTCCTCATGTTCATCAGTTTGGTCCAACTCTGCACTGTGACCGTGCTGATGTGAGGGATGATACGGGACAGAGGCGTTTCCTCTTCAGAAGGCAGAACGATCAACATGCTGATGGTGTTGCCGTGATAGGGCAACTCAATCACCTTATACTTCAGCCCCTGAGGTGTGGTGGCCATGCCTGACAAGAGGAAGACACATTAAGGGTAAATGGTTTCGTACATCAGGGGGATGAAACTCGAGTCGAGCTTCGTACAAGGCTACGTTATTTGTGCAGTTAAAAAAAAGAAAGATGAAAAGTAGGACTTTCTGTTGAAGATGTTTGTGTTTCTATGGGTGAAACTATTTTCTTTGTCTCTCTGAACATGATGGCTATCGCTGCTCGGCATTTTCTATTTCGTACAAACAAACTAGAAATGGAGGAGACATCATTTCCTGATCACAAACGGGGGAATTGTTGATGCATTTTTAGACTTTTTAGTTGTTAATATTGCTTGAAGTTTAAGATGGTATCAAGTGTGCTGGACTTTATGGCTCCTTCAACATTTTACAAAACAACCCATTTTCCTTTTAGTAAAACACTTGAAAGGTACTTGAGAAATGAATAGTTTAACTAAGATGCCAAAGTAAGCACAGAGTCACAGCAGCACTGGTCTCATATAACAAACATTCATAGAAACGTGCCTACACGGTTTTTAATGCTTTATGTGGCGATTTAACTAAATCACTTCACATTAAGCTCTGAAGAAATGAATCCAAGAATGTGTAACTCCCATTATATTCATAAAACGTAACATCAAGCCATAGCCAAGTGATTCATGGCTATTACAGACTCTTTATGACCTAGGTGTGGTACTTTGGGGACTATAATCCAATGAACTAGTCACAGACTATGAACACTTCAGTCAACACAGCACGACAATGAAACATACACAAATGTCTGTGCGTCACAGCTGAACATGGCCTTAGTTTAACTCCAGCACTGTGTGAGAATCTGTCCACAGCACTCTGTCACAGCTCTGACATCCCCACTAAATATAGACGACTGACTGATCATTTGATTTCACACAGAACTAAATAATACCCTAGGGATGTTGCATCTCTAAGTCTTTCCAAACTCAACCCAAGCTGACCTTTAAATCAGAAACTGGCAATGGCTGGGATTTAATAATAAAAAACAAACAAATGAAAACAAATAAATTAAGCATTTTCATCATTAAATCTACATTCCCTATAATACATGATGAAAGAAGCTGAAGGTTCCTTATGATAGAATGAAATTCCTCTGGATTTACATACACAGAAACATTTAAAATGTGTATTTTTCATTTTATTGTCATTTTGTTTTGTTTTATCTCAACTGGCTCTCATCAGTGATACAAATGTTAACCTTCTTATCTGGGCAGTTCCTTTCAAACAGTTTGAATTAGAGGTGTAACGATTCATTCGATTAATCGATTGTCAGTCCTATAGATTCTACTAAATCGATCTGCTACAATAAATAAATAGAATGATTCGTTTTGGCTTCACCAATAATCGATATAAATGCATTTAATCGGATTAATCATGATTCTTACTTATGATTAATGTTTTAATACGTTTAAGACACTCTCTCCCCTGCCAGCATGTAGCCTATTGAAAATGTTAAAAATATCTGAGCATATTTTAATTACATTTTTGTATTCAGCATAAAATATTATGCAGGTTTACTTTTTTATAGAATAAATATGTTATTTTTCACCTTTCAGAAGAATACAAATAGTCTCACTCGCATTATTGCATGTTTATTTAATGGATATAGAATTTTGGTTACAAGTAACTGAATCGAATCATGGTTTACAGAATCGAATCGAATCGAAAAAAAAAAAAAAAAAAATCGTCCTTGAATCGAATCGCCAACTAGTGTATCGTTAATCGAAGTGAAGCCAAAGATTCACACCCCTAGTTTGAATCTAATACTGCCAACTATCTACAGCAGAACCTTCTAATTACAGCATGGAATATATTCAAATATAAAGAGAGTCTCGTATTTAGCATCTAAATCACCACTCACCGATGCTGAAAACAGAGAGTTGGGACATCATTGGGACTTTATACACATCTCCGTTGCCCCCGGTGAAGGGCCTCATCTTGGTGTTCTCGGGCTGGAAGCGAGATTTCCATAAGCCTTTGAAGTATATCGAGTTGACAGAGACCAGTCGGGTCAGGGCTGAGTCCAGCATGTCTGCTTTGATCAAGCTGGGGATGTGACCTGGATAAATATGCAACATGGGAACGTTGTTCAATCAGGGATGTCCGATTAAAAAAGAAAAAAAAAAGAAGCACCATCTCTTTCATATTCCCTTCAGCACTGGTGAGAAAGTGATTGCATCATATGAGGACACCTAGAAACACACTAGATTTTCTTATTGAGCACATCACAAAGTAAAGACTTTCTACTGTGGTCTGTGAAAGGTTCAACGGTAGGTTGAGCATGTGTTGGCCGTTGATGCAAAAACACAATATTAATAGATATTGTATGTTCGTATACAGGGGACCAAATACCCCTTGAAATTCTCAGGAGCTTTCTAATTACTGAAGGTAACACTGTTTAAACAATTCTCAATACATGTTCTGCCTAATTAATGTAGTGTAGTCACGTCTTGGTTTCAGTTCTGTCCTCTTTAAATAAAATAAATCAACAACTTCCAAAGTACACGCTCACATCCGTGTCTCCTACCTTTGGTCTTATTGTTGACCCAATCATTGATTTCATTTGCAGCTGCATGGCGGTTGCTGAAGTCCAGGCTTCTGCTCTCACATTGGAAGTTGGCTTTGTTAGTGGATACGAAGGCCTCCTCCATGGGGAAGCCCTGCTGGCTGAACATGGCGTTGGCGATCAGCACCACGTCTTGGTTGGACTTAGCCGTCAAGGTCTTGTGGAGCTTCTTCAACATCCTGTACGGGCCTGTAAGAGCAAAGCATTGAATTTGATTTTAATTATTGCTTGGGGTTTAAATGTTTAAACAAAATATTGGACTCATCTGACTGACTCAGCTACCAAATTCTAATTTTGAGTCACAACTGTCATGCCACGTTCATCAACCAGCTCCTCATCTTGAACTGCAGCTGAGAGTCCTCACCGTTTTTCTTGTAACGGAGAGCGTTGAGCACCTGTTTCCGTGTCTCTCCGTGGGCTCCTGGTAGCAACATCCCGAGGACGGAAGCTACGCCGTGGGGTGAAAGCACCACATTTTCCAGGGGCTTGGAGCGAACTACTTGCTGGAACACCTGTATGCCAAGATCAGAGCCCCTTTGACCGTAGGAGGGAGCCTGGCACAGCACACCCTTGTGGTCATACAAGGTCACAAGTGCATACAGGCACAGTAATGAAAGGTGCTTCATCATCACCTCCACAGCACCTAGGAAGAAAACAAAGTGTTACACAGGCAGTGTCGTCTGTTGATTTGTTCTCCAGTAGACACACGGATTACTGGAACCCAGATCTACCATCTAAACAAATGCAGACTCATGAAAAACATCAATCTGCAACAAAAGGCATTCCTTAAAAAGTTGTCCAAGAGTGTTGCATATCCCTTTCATATGACTCATCATGGCTGACCACAATTATCACATGCCCCTTTGCTTATTCTATGTTTATCCACTGATGCAGGATCTGACTAACTCTTACTCACACTGCCTAAATATTAGTTTTACCACAACCACCCTACTGAAACTGGGCTCTTGTTGCATTTTAATTTTTAGACTAAATTAAATATTTCAGACCATTATAAGGAGAATGATTCAGACTGCACCCCCACTCACTAAAGAGGTATGATTGTAGCCATAAGAGCCATCCGGAGTGCCTGCAGGCTCGCACATATTACATCTACGTGGTGTTTTACTGGTAATCCTATGTTTCGGTTTCCGTGTGAGCTGTGCTAAAGTTTAGGTTATTGCCCTCATGGTTTATTCGCTGATCGGATTTGCAGTTACAGAGATTGTTTTCAGAAGCTTGACACACAAAAAAAGGGGGAGAAATAGCTTTTTGTTTTATGGAGATCCGTGTACGAATAATGTGCATAACACCACCGGCCAAATGAGCAGCACTTAAAATAAAACTACCATGTTAAGCGACAACAAACCTCATAATGTAAGTTTATTTTGATGGCAGAATTGCACAATATTCAGAGTGTGTCGCGTGTCCGTAAAATGCCCGAAGAGTCGAGAACAGACGGATGACAAGAAGCCATGCTTATCAAACCTGCAGCGAGTCCTGCAGCAGTCCGAGGGAAGCAGCTCAACGCTGCATGTGAAGCGCAAGAACTATTCATGCAAGTCACACAAACAGCAGGTTCTCTGCGGTACGTTTACGTCAATTATTTAACTGTTTGGCTCATCAAACTGGCCCAAACAAAACCCACCTGACATAAATGCTATACGTCATTAATGTATATAAGCGTTGCCTTTTTTTTTTGTAGTCGGAATGCGGACTATAGGTGGTGCTAGGTAAGTGTTAAGCTAGGTAACGTAATGTTAACCGCTATGTTGTTGTAGAATAGCTACATTTTGTTGAGTTTGCTTCAAAAGTAACGTTAAATCCGACAGCACGTAACTTACCTATATCAGTGACGTTAGTTTGAATGCCGCAGGTGAAATTGTAACCGTATCAGTCCGCCTCCGAATGCCGTCAAAACGAGAAACGGAGCTTCGTCCGCAATGTAAATGTGAAAAAAATAGACTCCCTATTTTCCAGCGAAAGTGAGAACTAGCACTGACTCCGCCGTTGATTCAAGGAGAGGACTTTATTGGACTGAACTCCGCCTTCGAACAGAACAACCGAGCTTAAAAGTGAGCGTCTCCGTTGGTGTCAATAGCTAAATAACATGTGATGAGCTTCCGGTAAACTTTCAAAGTAAAACCCAGGGAATTACGCTACACTTATCTACTGACACAAACGTCTAGACTCTTTACAATACAACGCCTTACATAATTTTATTTCCGAACTTCTTGCCGAGTTGTCGCTGCCATGTTCGCGAGAAGCAAAAAAAAAACTAAAGTTTTCACGTTTACGCCCATCATGTACTTCCGGTACGTTTTGGCCGCTCAACTCTGGCTAACTTGACCCAGCTAACAACTTGTAAAGTGTTTACAACAGGACGTGACAATGATGGGGAATATTTTAACATGTAGGATCATTCAATGCTAGTTATGTTTAGTCGTATTCAGTGTTTCCGGTTTCCCATGATGCATTCACGTGTCAACACAACCAGCAGCATTCTCAGATTAGAACTTTTTTTTGTTTTGCTTTGGTTTTCTGCTGAACAGAATATTCATGAACAAAATATTAACTGGCAAATTTGCTGTAATACCAATATCAAGTGATTCATTCATCACATTCACAGAGGAGCAACTGATGTTTTTTTTGTCTGGTGAGGTAACACACACACACTCACACACACTCACACACACACGTGCGTGCACATGCACCTGAAAAGAGAGCGAGGCTCGATTACATCCCTTCTGCGGCCAAAGAAGATTATGAGTAGGTGCATGGGGTATTTGAATTACAAGGGATTAAATGAGAGTATTGGCAATTATGACTTAATCCATCGTAAATGTTCGCTTTAACAAAGACGGGATTGTGGGTTGTCATAATATATATTTCATGTTTTGTGGGAACCTCCACTTTAATAGCTTAGTTTCACACAGCCTCTGTTTGAGTACTCAGGAGACTCAGAGCAGGGTTTTGGTCTCCGGTCTTTGTGGGTGTGTGGTTTCTGTTTGGGGTGGGGGTCTTGCACATCCAGCTGAGATTCAGAGATGATACTGTTGTGAAAATAAACACTGGTAAGTGAAGTGGGGGTTATCGTGTCTGTGTTTTGGATGTAGTAAGTGAACACACAGCTGGCTAATATAATCATGTTACATTTTCTATTGCAGATTCTGCTTTTAAACAGAATCTGTCTAGACTAAAAGAGAGAACATTGCTGTCCGAATTGCACAATTTTACAGAAGTTGTTGGTGTAGCCAAAATGCCATCTCTGGAACCCACTGGAGATATCATCATACTCCCTGTTGAGCAGTCAAGACAACATTGTAGCTACACTCTTATCACCAAAACATGACAAAACTTGTGCTGAACAAGACCAGATGTGTGCATGTTTGTGCAACACGTAGCCCATGCAAGTCACGAGCCAATTCTCTCCTGAAAACGTTAGTCTTTGTTTCGCTGCCTGTTTAAACACAATCCGTTCTGGAACCATCAAATGCTAAAGTGACAGGGTATGTGTGCAGTCATGATGTTGATGAACGTAAGTGATTTTTTTTTTTTTTTTGGTTTGAAATCTCTTGAGCTTTCCAAAGCCAATCCATTGCTGTGAAATTTTCTCATTATGAAACATATTTGTCAAGAGCTGGCCGCACAAAGTGTCCTGATAGCGTTGGTCAATACCACGCAACAAAAGGCCGTGACATTGCATATTGTATCCCAAAGGCAAATGCTATGCTGGGACATTGTAATTTTTTTTTTTTTTTCTTTTCACTGTTCAAGAAATTGTTCTTGCAAAATAAGAAATGATTGAGTGTGAAGTATTTCTGGACGATGTTACTTGTTGGTGTTGGTCTTCAATTAAATCGTTCAAATAATCAATGTGGGTCTATTGACTTACATTTGCCTCCTTAAAAAATCTCTCTACTACTCTGCCCAGAAATGCACTATTTTAACCTTTGCAATATTAACTCAGAATGAAACTGAAAATGAAGAGAAAAAAGAGCCTCCACAGTCATAAAAAATGATTTATTCATTGGTTCAAAATTGCCCCCCACATTTAAAATACCCAACTGTGTGAGAACTGATGCTTGTGTAAAGCAGTCATAAGCATGGCAGTAAAATAAGAAGGCTCACTCCAACGTCACTGATCTGACAAAAGAGGAATCGGTTTGCTTTGCAGAGCCATCGATTTGGCCCGTTTGTCACTCATTGATTCAGCCACTTCTGGAGGAGTAAGAAGATGCGGTCACGGGCCAGAGCCAGCTGGGGGAGATCCTTGCTCCTGGCAGGGTACATGTTGGCACAGTGGGCTGTTCCTGGATCAGGAAAAAATAAATAAATAAAAACTTAAAGGATATGGCAGTGGGAAAAGAAGGAGTAAAAGTGTGTTTTCTGAGTTACGAGAATAATTATCCACCTAATAAAGTTAGAGTAGAACAAGTGAGCCATTGTTCTACTCTGAAACTGTTGCTTGGTTTCTGTAATGTAAGAGCAACCGCAAATGAAATCCAGTCCTCTGTTCACTCGTGCGACAGATTTTTAGACACTAATTAGAAAACCGCTAATTCAAAAAAGGTTCCTCAAAAAGCTCAATGATAAGCTGTGGTCAAAGGTGTATTCAGGTGTATTCTGTGTAGTGCTGTTGTTGGATGTCATTTAAATCCCATTGCACTGATATCCACTTTGTAAAATTGCAAACAGACCACATTGTGAATTGCATTTTGACTCTGATTTTCCCGTTACGCATATTCTTTCTCACCTTTGATGAAAACAGCAGGGAGGTTCCGGTGTGATGTCCTGGGTGATTCCCAAGGCGTGCCAGGGGTCAATGGACCCGTTGGGAAGAACTATTCTGGTGGAGCGGATGTTGTAGCCGCCGTAAAACTCGTTGGTCTGGCCCACGGCCTCCGCCACTTGCTTGGCACTGACGTTGTAGAAGTCTGCGCACTGTTTCACATGGTACCTATGAGAGAGCACAGACTAATGCAATGAAACTGGAAAGAGAATGGCCAGTGTGCAAAGTGATAGTCGGTGGAGGGATTACAGGTGTGGAAATCTAAGTGTATTCAGCAGAGAGGCATGTTTGGTGCACTCACGCAAGAGGGAAGCCAGTGAATGGTTGGTTGGGCGAATCAGTGCTCTGGTAGAATCCAAATTCAGTGCAGGTCTGGTAAACCCACTGTCTCCCTGACAACACACACACACACACAAACAAACACACGCACAGTTGCATAAATGGTCCTCATTTATAAATGGTCCTTATATCATTGCATATGCATTTCAACAGAGCAGATAATGAGTTTAAAATGGTTTAAAAGTGTTCACTTTGTGTTATTCAGAAGTTAGAGGGGGGGAGGTCAGGGGAATTTTATGCAGACACATCCCAGTGACTTTTTAAGAGACTACTTCCTGATCCCCACCCCTCCCTCCAGCCCCCCTCTCATGAAACTGAACCTGGGAACTGGAATCAGAGCCCAGGGCAATGCTACGACATGCAGAAGTTGTTACTCAACACTGAGTGCCCGGACAAGAGGCATATAATTTAACTCCTGACCTTAGAATAGACTGGTTTGTGTAATGCTCTTAATTTACATTTACCTCAACATTATTTTTGGATTTTCACATTTTTAGTTACATGACGTAATTACATTGTTTGATGTTCCTACTTGGCCAGAACCTGCCTAGTTTATTTTTTATGTAACTAGGCTTTTATGAAGCCTTTCAATGACACCAAGAAATGGGTTTGCTATGTTATGACTGCAACCACATCCCATACTCAGCACATAACCTGTCTTGTGTTTTATTCTGGTCTCCTGAGGCTACTGATGTTCCTGCCTCTACTATTATTATTGTTGGCCGTCGGTGAAAGAGTTCAATGTGACATCACGCCCTCTGTGCTGTTCTCTGTCATGAAAACAACAAAAATACCACACCACATGACAACGAGCTGACCAAATGGACCCCAAAAGTACACGGTACCTTGAAAACAAATAGCCGGTAGGGATGAGGGTGAGATTTTAAAAACAGATCCAACTAAAATAACCATGTCCACAAATGTACCCACCTCCCCCTGCAGCCGGCCCATCCCAAGATGCATTAGTCATGTCTCTGAGGTAGCTCTGGTAGCTGACATTCAGGCATTTGATAGAGAAGGTGTCCATCATGAGGCGGGCCACAGCAGCGTAGCGGGCGTAAGGATCCCCCAGTGACGTGTCGCCCATCACATCACACAGCACCTTGATGGTGATGTTGGTTCCCATCACGCCCTAAATTCACAGAACACCATCACGGCAAAAAGAGGAAGAGAAAAAAAAGGGCAAATTAATTCATCACCTTCTCAATATATATGGTTGAAGCAAATATATGAAAAACTGTCTCATGTTAATGATGGTGATTCAGGAGTCATTTTCTGCAGGTGAAAGTATCCCCGGGCTTTTATTGTGATAGGAGGAGACATGAACTTGTGAGCCATACTTTGCAGACACACAAGGTCCAGTTCCCGTTATTCAGTTCTGGTTGAGAAGGAATGCAACTGGTCGGGGGAGTTTCATGCGGACACATCTCAGTGGCGTTTGAAGAGACCACTTCCTGTTCCAGTGATTCCCCTCCAGCGCTCCCACTCATGAAATTGAAGCCGGGAAACCCGTCATCCTCAAAGTCCGGCTTGAGGGCCAGCGTATTTGTTGGCAGTATTGCACCATCCCAATGGAAACAGGTGTTTCTTGACACACAGGCTTCCTGTCAGCTTCACTGCCACCCAATGGACCGTTGTAGGCAAGTGGTTAAAAGGCCCATTTCGCTCACATCAGGGGAAGTAACAGGAAACGATCTGCATGGCTAGATATCACAAGGGAAAAGTGAGAAATTATGTATATCGTTCCTGAGCTTGGAAGCAGCAGCTGAAAAAAAAACAGGCAATCTGGTGTCAAAGTGCATTAAGTAGATGCTCTGGAGCTTTGAAAAGTCCCAAACTGTTGTTAAATGGACCTGGTGACGAGATCGCTTTGTGAGATTGTGGAATTATCATATGCATGATGTGGAAGTAAAGCCACAGAATGCCTTTGATGATTCCATGGTTTTCTCTTCATGCAAAATATAACTGCAAGTAAGAGAGAAGAGGGGCAATTATCATATATATTGGCCTTATCTATTATATTATTATTATATCCTCTTAATGTTCATTGTGGGAAATTAACTGGTCACAAGATCACATTCAAATCTCAGTCGTACCAATATTATTAAAATGTTACGACAAAATGTTTTGTTTAACCTTTATGTAACCCTCACTGGAACTGGACCCTGGCCAAGACTTGCAGCAGGATCTTGCTCTGCACATTGCCACAGCTCCTGTGGAAGTTCCCCTACTGTACGTGACTGCAAGACTATGTTTTGTTGTGATGACTCACACAGAGTCTCACAAGGTCAGCGTCACTGTTGGTAATCAATAACTAACCGCCACTAAAAGTGGTCTAACTATCCAACAAGTTAGACCACTAACTTGTGAAAACAATGCCAGCCACTCTGGGGACTACATTTAAAATCGGACCTTTCAGATCGCAATAGGAGTGCTTATTTTTCATTTTTATGTTCAGCCTGTGTTGGACTGTTAAAAGGAATACATTTGTGTACCTTGCCCAAGATATTTGGCATAAAAACAATAAATACCAACTGGTGATATACTGCACAAAATGCATATAAAATCAAGGAGGTCTACATCGATTAAAGTGATCTTGTCATGATGAATCGGAGAAATGGAGGAAACATCATGGACTTGTGGACAGTTGATTGATCCCTTTGTTTCTATACAAACCCACAATGCCCCTTGAAAAAGCAGTCATAGTTCTTACATGTGAAAGGAAAGTCGTGTTGCTATCAACTATAAATGACCCACAACTACAGGACTCTCTGCATCTTCTGAATAAAAAGAGGAATGTAGCGTTACATAACGTCCTTCCGTGTTTTATAAAGCACCCCATTGATAACCCCTCATCTGTGAAGCCACAGCACTGCCTCTTCTGCTTGAGTTACACCTCGGTCCTAGTTCTTACCCAAATTCCTCAGTGGTACCTAAAACCTGGTAGTTTGCTCTATACCCGGCCCTTTGTGTCAGGGAGGCAGCTGCTGGCTGCGTCGGTCGGCTAATGCTGTGGACTCCGTGGCCCGCCGCTCCTCTCAGTTCTTTTATAAGTGTCTCTTTAGCTTGGGGGGCGACAGGAAACCAGAGAGACCACAGAGTCTTTTGTTACTTTTTCACATCAGCTTATTGGTAACCGGACTCACGTCTCCTCAAGGCACCAGGGGGACAGAGAGAGGGGATGGGATGAAAAAAGGGGGAGCTGGTAAAAAAAAAGAAAAGGGCACCAAGAGTAAAAAAGGAAAGAAATAGGACAGATGTACAGTAACAGATAATAAGAAAATGACTTTCAGCAAGATCTGGACTAGGCTATATAATTAGATATATATTTTGAGTATGTATGTCTCGGCTCAAAGAATTGCTGCACAGAAAACAGACATGTCAGAAAAAGACTCTTCCGTCCAATACCGTCCATGTTACCTGACGGGCCGCTCACTCACTACTTCCCCAAACACATGCATCTTCACTCAAACTTGACTTTTTAAAACATTTCCGCATACGTTTACGCATGAAAATGCATGTGTTTGGGATGCAGCGAGGATACGCCTGGATCAATTAGATGTGTATGTGTGGCGTCCGTGAGTGAGTGTGCACCTCTGTGTCTGTCCATGGCTAATCTCGCATTCTGCATACTATTTTGGGTTGCCAGTTATGGCCGCACGCTTAAGAACCTACCTTTGGTTGCGATGACTCACGCTTTCTAAAAAAAAATCACCTTTGATCGCCTGTTAAATCACGCCACTGAATGCCTGCTGACTCCTCCTCTGCTACTCTTAACAGTGAACACACTACTGTATCCCGCCGCTGTGATTTTGGAAAGACTGCTGCAAACATCGCCACTTATTTGTGTGTTTGAATTAAGTGTGTTGCAAGATGCCTTACAGCCTATTGGTGTCATTTTTGTGTTCGGTTCAATCAATCACACTATAGGGCAGAGGTGTTTACAGACACACCTGGAGGAGATCTGCCTGAGTGCACCTTTCTCGTATGTATTTCTTCTCTTCTTCCTGTTGCAGATAACTGATTAAAAATCTCACACCAACTCGTTTGTGTCCACATTTGACCCTGAATGATGTAATATGCAAGTAAATCTATTATTATTATAATAATCATTATCACCAGTACATTTGTCATGACGCTGGGCTTCATTAGAGGTTTTTACTACTCTTTACTGTGTTTCAGAAGCGTTTCGACTAACACGTAAGAGCAGAAAATACAGGAACAGGAGACAAAGTAGGTGAGCAAGCAGACCCGGGAGACTCTCTTACAAGGCAGTAACCCCGGGCCCCTCACTGCTCAACAACGCAGGGTTTATGATGTTTCAGTAGACTGCTTGTCTGTAACCCTCCTGCATCACATAGATGCCTTTCACTCCTCCAAGACTGGACACTGGGTCAACCAGACCTACAAAGGATCTACTCAAGCTCTGCCGCCTCAGTTGAACATGCATGAACGATGTCATATCTGACATATTGTTTCTAAAGCACATCTATAACAGTCATCCCAGAGGGGATTGAGTGAACTATAATGTAGAGATAGATTTTTCTGTGTCTTTGGAACATTAGGACCGACCTGGTGAGCCATGCATCAAGTCTAAGTGGAACTATAATGATGCAACTGATGAACATTAGGCTTGAATGAATAAGCAAGGGATCCATAAAAAAGTATGGACATTGGCAAAGGTTGACCCTTTAAAATAATAGCTCCTCTTTGGGGGTTTAGAGGTGCTGCTATGTGGATTCTGCAACATTTGGACAGCTATTTCCCCTAGTTCCAGTCTTGATGCTATGCTAAGCTAACCACCAACTGCCTCTAGCGTCATATTTGAGTAATGAGCTATTCCTCAATGGAGCTAATAAGCTCTGTAAATATTTTTTTTATGTCTCATGTTGGTCTCTATAGTATTTGTGAGCTATCAATACTTATTTTGACACCACATTTAAGACAGCAACTGCACAACATGTCCGCTATTGGTCGTCAAAATCCATATTTCGGGATGTTTTACTGATGTTGCTTGGCATGAGTCTACTCCCCCTCACCTCAAAGTCCCTGTTGTCTTCATTGTACTGGACCACGTCCATGAAGTTGCCAGCCAGCATTTCCAGGAAGTAGGCCAAGTCCATCTCTGTCTGGTTCTGCAGTTTGGAACACAAGCTGGATGAGATGAAGAAGAGGCGGCGGTGGAATGGGTGGGACAATGGAGGGCGGACCATGGGGGAGATGGAGAGGAAAATGAGAGGAAAGTAAGACCAAAGCATGTTCGGCAGTTGAACAGTGCAGCTAGTTTCTCTTTCCCTTTGTTCTCAGGAAATAAAACATCAGGCCGTTTCAATGAAAGTTCAAAACCAATCACCAGCCGGCGTTATGACCTCCTTTTGTATGATACTTGTTGAGAGGAAGTGTTGAACCCTGGATGAGGATGGGTTTCATTAACCTCTATACAAAAAGTTACAACTCATCTCTCCAAATAGAGAATATAAATCTTTATTCAGCCGGTTGCTCTAGGGAAACGTTTTGGATGGATCACCACAAAGACATTTGTGGTCCCCAAAGGAGGAATCCGACTGACTTTGATGAGCCCCGTCTTTTCTTTTAGCGCCACCATGACGGCAGCTTGTTTGACCGTCTGTCACACCTAAACTGGTATATTTGGCGTCCCTATGTCGAGACGTGCCAATTTGTCAGTACATGGGTTTGTGTGCTCATACTCCATTTGCGATGAAATTGTGACGCAAGTATTGGTCGGTTTGGTTTGGAAGCTGGACAAGCTTGTTAAACCACCTTGTGACCTTTGTGTCTGCATGAGGACACGTCTGCACCTACAGTCTGCAGGATGTGCACGGAGCTTAAATAAAAAGACGTTCCAGTAGGACACACATTCAAGGCTTTAGTGCGGTGCTGAGCTCTGTGAGACTTACCGCATCATTATAACAGCCCTCAAAGCCTATTTATTGATCATGTTGGCTGACCTTACAGTCATTATACCAACCAAAAATATGCAAAACACCACCAGACTGCTGACGCAGCAAAACTGAGGAATAACGTCATACTTAAAACAATGGGAGAAAATGAAAAAAAGGGACTGAGAAAAAAAAGGGAGTCATCTAAGTCGAAGCCCTCCAACTTTTTAAGTAATATTCATATATTTCCATTTCTACTTCATCCTTGCCAGGGAGTAAACGACTTTGAAATTACATTAAGACCATTCAATCCTTCGAGTACAGTAATAATTAATTACAGCAATTATAACAGTGTGTGGAATATGATTACCTATTTTGAATAAAATGTGTAATTTACAGGTTTGCCATAGACAATCAGTGCAGTGCTGAAACTAAAGACACAAAGCTTACAGGGCTTAATTACAGTGACTGGACACATTTTTGTTGTAGTGTGTGTTGCTTCGAATTCCCCATCACATAATAATAAAGATTATTTTAGGGGTCCACGTTTTTTGCTGTCTCATGTTGAAAAAAATGGTTGCCAATGATGGCAACCAAAGGCCAAGAATTGGTCCAACTTCTAAAAAATGATGCGTCACCGACCATCGAGCCCAGCAAAGAAACGGGATCACATCCTCGTATTCCTCTCAGGTCTGACATTCCAGAGTCCTCAGTCCTAGAAGATCTGACAGACACTCATGAAGCTGTAAGAGGACCAGGCTCAAATTAGGAACCGAGGCAACCCTCACTGCTCTTTGAACTTCTCACATAACTTCAGGTATCATTATAGTCGAGCCGTTCTGAAAACACGTCATACCTGCTCATTTAACGGTTCCCCTCACTGTCGGAACACGAGCACATCACACGGAATTATTTAACATCTTGGGAAATACATGTATTCTCTTCCTCGTCAAAAGCGAGATAAGACGATGCCAAACTTTACAGTGAACGTGAAGCTGCTGCCAAAAAACTGTTAGCTTAGCTTAGCATAAAGACTGGAAGTGGGTCAAACTATTGCTGTATCGGGAAAAACCTGACACTGAAGAATGTATCGCTTCAATCGACTTCTTTACCATCAACACTGATCTGACATCCACATAAAAAGGTATAAGACTGGAAATCCTTCCCAAACTGATAAAACTTACTTCATTATTCCCACATCTCCAGTGACAAATCTGCCAACTGCTAAAACACATGCTCTGTGGTCATATTCTGCCATCTGACAATAAAAACAGGCCTTTTTCTCAGCAGATATTTGGATTTAATTATAGGAAAAGCCAGTAACACATTAATCCTGCATGCCGTCCATGTTAGTTCACCACATCCAGAACCTGATGATGTGCATGCTGGCTCACTGTTGCGGCTTGCTGGGACATTTAAAAAGGTATGATACGTAGTCACTCTGTCGGGTTGCTGTTTGTGAACACAGCATTCAAAATCAACTCCTCAACGAGCGAGCGAGAGAGAGAGGGCGTAGAGGTGGCCGAGTGAGCTCCAGTGTGAATGAAAAGGGGGACCAGCGTTAGTGAGAACAAAGCCGCGAAGAATAAAAATGTTATTTTGTGATCGCTTCACAAAGTTGCTGTTTTATGTTCTAAAGCACAAACGGACACAACTCCTCGCAAACCTGCCGAATGGGAAGTTGCCAGACTCCAACACACACTTCATCCTGCTGTGGCCTGTCTGCTCTCTCTGTGGCTCTGATATAGCAGCAGAGAGACTGACAGAAGAAACGCAGAAGCAGATAAAAACACACACACAGCGATGTAACACCTGTTCCCCGCCGCTTAACTAACATAACTTGAGCGTATTCCCGTCTTCCAGATCTTAAAGAATGACACCCAAGGATGTAGGATAGAGAAGATATGAGTTAAGACACTGTACTTGAAGTCTTTTGTGATGTTGTCATAGGTCTTGGGGTCCTGCAGGCGCTGATGAAGGGTACTTGAAGCCTTTTTCACCAACATTGGGCACTCGGTCTTCTCTGAAGCCAGCGAACGCCACACAACCTCCAAGTACTCTGGCAAAACATGACAGAGGGAGAGGTGGACACTTAAAGCTGGGCTGCTTTAAAAAAGACCACATTAATACACAATAACCCACAATAAACATACAGGGTTATTTTGAGGCTAAAGCGCTGCATGAACCCAGTTCTAGTCGAGGACTTGCGAAAGTATTTATTTCAAAAAGGTCTCGCTGAGGTTGAAAGTGAAATGATGACTCTCCAGCGAAGTGAATTTCACCGTTTATGAAGCCCTAAAAGCAGGCTCTCAGGCGAATAAATCCATTACAAAACCTTGGAATATTTCCACCTGGAGTGGAAGCCAATCTCTTGCTTGTAATTGTGCTGACTAACTGCAATGACATTTTTGGGAAATAATCACTGACGTCTGTACACCCACGTACACAATTCTTTGTGTGTTTAGTCTCTGACATTTTCGTCGAGAGGAAAGAAGAGAATGCGGTCGTCTGTGATCATGTCTTCAAGATAGTGTTTGGTGTGTGGGTGGGGACCGGTACAGGTCCGTGTTCAAAGCTACTCTGACCTCGATTCCAAGCCTGCTGCCTTCCGGACGAAAACAACGGCCTCAGCCAAACACAACACAGACACAGATCGAGTGAACCCTTCCTCATCTTTGATCTGTCTGCGACTCCTACTTCTGAGACGCTGAACAAAACTGGGGAAATTGAAGTGAAACTCAAATTTAATGCTTGATGCGTTCAGCGGGGATGTTTATACAGGAGAATGTTGTAAAGACTGCAGGCTAAATGGATTTCAAAGAGGATGTTCACCCTTCACACGTGTAGTTTACTTCCTGACAGAAAGTCTTACTTAAATCCCTGGGATTCAAATAGAGTTTGGCAAAGGAATGGCACATATCTTTGTGTGTGTGTGTGTGTTTGTTTGTGTGTCACCATGTCTCTTCATACCTGGGAAGTTGACAGTAGCGTACACGGGTGCACTCGTGGCCACAGAGGCATGGACTAGGTGTGGGTACTTCAGCCTGAACCAAGCGGCGAGAGAACCTGGGTACGACCCCCCGAACGCCACCCACTTCGTGTTGGTCAGCCCTCGGGCCGCCGCAGTCACGCCGCGGAAGTGTGCCAGGTCAGCCAGCGCCTGGCGACTGCTGAGGAAGCGCAGGCTTTCTGTGCTGAGGTCACTAACGTGGAGAGAAGTAGGAAGAGTTAAAACATTATTTTTGAGTGAGCGTCTACAGTACATCCAACATTCAGGCAGTACATTATGGGCCGGACTGTCTTTTGAGTGCAGGGCTGCCATCTAGTGGTACAACAGCATCACCAGTGAGGTGCTCATAAAACTGATGGCAACAGCCTCTGTCACATGTCGAACTATAAAATTATACTTCCTCCTTCCTCACTAACACGTGGTTCATTTCACATAAGTTGACAGATGAATCCAACTGCTATGCTCTCTTTCATTGTAACATATTGAATTATTCTATTTGGAATGGGTTCTTCAATTGTAATACTTTAAAGACAAGTGGCGTGAAGTGTTTTGCACATTTTTCAATCATTGCAGCTCAGGAAATAAAACAGCGGTAACACAATCAGTTCAACGTCTTGCTCAAAAAAATGCGTTTCATCATAGAAATCGCTTGCAGTTTGATCGGACTTAAAGTTGCAGATTGATTTTATGGATGGAACTCATGATATTACTAGTTGGCATATTTGGTGCTATCTTATGCAAGCAAATTTTGTTTTCACAGGAATTATATATTGATATACAAATATGAACATATGAATATGAATATCTGTTTTGCATATATTGTTGAATAGATGCACAATATGACTGGGGTTGTGGTCTAAAAGGGATAAAAGGGCATTTTTTCCTGAATTCATCTCAACTTTAAGCTGGTTGAGCAACAGTTTCTGCTGACTAAGCTGCCACTGCCCCTGCATGAACCATAATAGACGTGCTCAAACGTACAATAGAATCAAAAGGTTTTTTTAAAAAAAAAGCATGGCTATGAAATGTCCCTTCTGTCTCCTTCCACACATACACCTTTGCATTTTGGCTACTTTTCTGTTGTACATTTTGATTGCAAGAATTGAGCTGGAGTCCAAGACAGAAACACCAGCATTCTGTGGCTTCTTGACGCTGTATTTAGTGCCGTCTGGCATCGTTATCACCTGCCTGCCTGCAGAAACCAACCAAAGAAGTAAAATAATTTTGATAAACTGATGTAAACAGGCTCAGAGCGAACTCCTGCTTTTTGGTCCACGGCCACACGGTTGGGATGGATCCATCTCACCGTGGCTGTGCCTGCTGCCAACTATTACTCAACTACTGTTGATACTATTTCTTCTGTTAATACCAACACTACTGTTAATGCTACTACTACTTTACTACCAACACCAAATGCAGTTGGAAATCAAGGGCCTGGGCTGCACGGGATTTCTGCCTAAAAGCCTATTCAGGCCGTTTTTTCTCTCCACTGTCGCTGTAACGCTTGCCCCTGGGTGATGTTTTTGGATTTTGAAATCGTATTGACTCTGGAAATCTGGAGCATATTCTAGTCCTGCTAATGTGTCCTGAGATGACTTCTGTTGTGATATGACACTATAAATACAATTGAATTGAAAAGCCTACTTAGTTGGGTGACTCCTTCCATAGAAGCGATGTTCCAGCATCAAGCAAAGCGCTCCTAGTTTCTGGGCATAGGTGAGCCAGGTGCCATTTTTCATCCACGCCGGATTGGCTGGGCCCTCTCCACCGATCATCAGAAACACTGGGCCACCCGGCTTGTAGTAGGCTTCATTTACAAAGAACCTCTGAGGGGGGGGAGACAGGGTTTTTCAGGGTGGGGGAGAAACAACTTCAGACTTCGGGGATATCAGAGGTCAGGTTTGCATCACTAGGTCTTTTTTTGACAGATCACGTTGACATGGATACACATGTGTAACTGTATTTGATGGGATCCTATGCTGACCATTTTGACAGTGCTTAATATCATCACTCATTTTTTTTTTTTTTTTGCTTCATTGTAAATGTGCAGCCTTTGCGAGGATACACGACATATAAACGGACTTACTTGCTTCCACACTCTGCTGTCTGCACCATTGAAGTGGTCCAGTTTCTGAGTGAACCACTGCTCCTCAGACACAGCCCTCTGCCTGGTATCTTGTACTCGATTGGACTTCCTGAACCCTTTATAGTGTACCTCTGCACCAACAAACAGGGGGAGCAATACAAATAAGGCTGCGTTACACAGAAGCAGCCCACACCTTTGAAAAGCCATGTTGTTGCGTTATAAACAAGGAACTAGTCAGGAGCGTGTGATGTAGTTCCATGTGGTCATATGACCAATTCTTCTGCTACTTTAAATGACTGAAAAAACATGGGAGAAATTGCTTCTAGCACATGTACTACAGATACTGTAATAGTATAATAGGTCATTCACGCTATGTTTTTAAATATGTTAGACGGTAATATAAACTAATTATTTTATTAGTATGTATTTAATTAATGGAAATTGATTGATGGACACAGATTTTCTCAAATGCTTGTAAGTGACACTGTTGTTACATATGACCCTAAATGTGTCATCCTAAACGTAAATAGCAACTCTGTTGTTGTCCTGGGGGCTGTCAACTGTTTTTTGAATGAAAAAGAAAAAGAAAAAAACCGGAAAATGTCCTATAAACCATGTAGGTGTCACTCGAAGCTTCCGTGTTTTGCAGGCCTTGAACTACCCACACGCAGTCATATCCAGTCATCACCAGCAGGGGCGGTAAAGTGAAACCACAACACATTTTCTGTACTCGAGAAGAAGCGGTCCGCTCACAGCAGTCCTCCTCAGTTCCGTTTGCTAGCCGACAGTTCATAGAGCCACAACTATGGAGGAGGCAAAAAACAAAGAGAATAAGCAGCCCGAAAAGACCGATGAGAAGGAAAAGGGAAAGGGGCAGCAGTCCTCCGGGAAGGATAAGGAGAAAAAAGAGGACCAAGAATTAGTAAGTTGGGGTATTTTGCTTATTCAAATGTGTGCTAACGTTACCGGAGCCAGAGGTGTTATTTTGCCTTAGTCACTGCCGCTTAGACAACATGGTTGAGAAGGCCGAAGTCACTGCCATTCAAGATAGACGACTGGCATACTATCATTATCTTTTAAATAATTCATCATATAATCACCATCACTTTGACTGGTTAGAACTTCGTGGTCCTTAAAAGTCGAGCACATAACTCGTCTAGTTAGCTAACTTGTGGCTAGCCTAACTCAGCCGGTAAGCTAAGGTTAGCTTGCTAGTTGTCAGCGCTTCTGCCTGTACTGTCATCAATGCTAGCTCTGCTCCCTGAAGTGCTAGCTTATTTTTACCTAGCCAGGTTTAACGTTGCCTAACGAATTGTATGACACAGCACCTCAGGTGAAGTAAAGTACACTCTCACGCCACATAATAACATTTATTCAAGCTGTTGCTTAAGACCGATTCACCAGTTGTCCAGCGCTAAATCCCTGGTCAGATTATTTTGTTCGGTTAGTGGATAGCCATGTGAAAGTCAGTGCAAACATGGGGATTTGCAGCTGTCTTGTTATTCCTTGTGCCACATTTCCATGTTTTGAGTTAACCTGTCATTATCGCAAATAACTCACTCTAATAGGGTTCAAAGATAGCAGAGTAATTAACCATTTGTACCAGCTGTGGAAATCCAAGTCCCTAAAATCCTGTCCCTATGGGTAATTCGTTTTAAAGCAAATATTTAAAACAACACAATGACTTACTAGGCAGTAACAGCAGTTGCCAGGTAATTGGCAATGCAAGGTGGTGATCCATAGTTTCAAGAAGGCAACATAAGTAAGTAAATGTTATCTTTGCCATCAACATTTCCAATTAAAACATCTGGTCACCCTCTTTCAAGGCCAAAGGCAGCAGTGACAACTAATCCTTGTTTACATTGTTAACACTGTTATTTTCTAAACTTCTTCTCAGTCAGAGGAAGACAAGCAGTTACAAGAGGACCTGGAGATGATGGTGGAGAGACTGAGTGTAAGTGTTGTATTTATTAATTGCTGTTGTGTGTCAGGGTGTAATTGCACTTTATGAGGCAAATAAATATCACATATTTTATTCACACATTGGCAGGACAAGAACACAGAGTTGCACCGTCCAGCATTAGAAGAGCTGCGCAGACTTATCCGCTCCTCAACCACATCCATGACCTCAGTACCCAAGCCCCTCAAATTCCTGCGCCCACACTATGGCAAGCTCAAAGAGGCCTATGAGGGCATGACTCCTGGAGAGAACAAGGTAAGGCTCTACTATTCTGCTGCCAGAAATGTATTAATTGTATGCGTGGGCACTCTTTTTTTTGTGTGTAAAATATTCAATAGACTCACCATCGGAAGAATGTGTTCTTGATTTATCGGTAAATTCTTTGGTCTCTAAAACTACTACTGTAAAAATGTAGCAACATGATGTCTTCCAGTGCTTATTTTTTGTCCAACAGTCCAAAACAAAAACATTTTCAGTGCAATATAATAGACTGTGGAAAGTTGCTAATCCTCACACATAAGAAGAGGATGAAATATTTGGCATTTTTGCTTGAAAATTGACCTAAGCAATTAATTGATTATCAAAATGAAATGTTTATAATTAAATGTTAAAATGTTCTAATTAATGAGAAAAAATGTTTGACTGATTATTCAGCTCTAGGCTTGACTAAAGATATCAGGTTCAAACTGTAGATGTTTGTATTTGCAGCATTTCTGTGCGGATGTGGTGTCGGTGCTGGCCATGACCATGAGTGGTGAGAGAGAGTGTCTGAAGTATCGTCTGCTAGGCTCCCAGGAAGAGCTGGCCTCCTGGGGACATGAATATGTCAGGTAAGGCACGACTGTGCATCATCAGCTAATGCATGTAACGTTCTAGTTGTTGTTGGAGAAGCTGTGCTGTAAATGGAGTAAATGGCTTCCTCAAAAACGGCCCGTGTGGAACAATGATCCCTGCGCTGAGCAGGCTGCAGATAGGAATTTAATGAAGCTTCGAGGCAGAGTTTTTGCCTCGAGCATTTTTTGTTAATCCTTTGAGCCCTAATGAAGATCACTCTATGAATAAGGAAATGATGACGTGCATGGCTGATGTTGAGGACAAAGCGTTTATACAAAAATTGTGCAGATGATGTGATTTTTCTCTTTGGATTGTGTTTGCTTTATTTCTTGGTGCCAAGTTCCTCTCTGTCTGTTGCCTTCCAGGCACCTGGCCGGTGAGGTGGCTAAAGAGTGGCAGGAGGTGGAGGAGAATGACAAGACGCAGCAGGAGACGCTGCTAAAACTTGTGAAGGAGATTGTGCCCTACAACATGGCCCACAATGCTGAGCATGAGGCATGCGACCTGCTGATGGAGATTGAGAGGCTTGATATGCTGGAAGACTACATTGATGAAAATGCCTACGGCAAAGTCTGCCTATACCTAACAAGGTATGTTTAGGTTTTAATTAGAAAACACAATCTTTATTGATTTTCAACCATGTTTTGAATTCATTTAAAAAACAGGGCTTGTTGACTTTTGAAACATGCCCATTTCATCTCCTAACTTTCTGCATCACTCCTCCAGCTGTGTGAGTTACGTTCCTGAGCCTGAAAACTCAGCACTGCTGAGATGTGCCCTGAACATCTTTAGGAAGTTCAACCGTTATCCAGAGGCCCTGCGTCTGGCCCTGATGCTCAACGACGTGGAGCTAGTAGAAAACATTTTCACATCCTGCAAAGACATGTAAGCACTATTAAAGTCTGTCTTTTTTTACTTGGTTGATCCTTTTCATATGCTCTCTCCTTTTAATGTAAGGCCCATTGTGTCATAGTGGGTGGCGTATTTAAAAAACATGCTCCCTTTTGCCTTGCAGAGTTATCCAGAAGCAGATGGCCTTCATGCTGGGTCGCCATGGCATGTTCCTGGAGCTCAATGAGGATGTAGAGGACTATGAGGACTTGACAGAGATCATGTCCAACGTGCAGCTCAACAGCAACTTCTTGGCGCTGGCCAGAGAGGTAAGAGAGGAGGAGGATCGATGAATTCAGATATGTATTGAGCTAGGAAAGAAATCGGACATCGGAGAGTCAACTTGTAGCTGTTTAGTTGTAAAGTCTAGAAAACTACTCTGTATTTTCTCATTTAATTAAGAACTATAGTGTAAACTAATTAATTTTTCTCAGAAATGTAAGTTAGTATGTGATTGTTATCAATTTAGACAGTGAAACTGTGTATCTCGATATACGATTCCCTTGAAAGAAGATAAATTACCATATTTAATTATCGCCCAGCCTTAATAATAACACATTGGAAATGTGCACAATTACATCAATATATCAAGAGCACATAGCATTTTCATTGCACAGTCCTGCATTAAATTAGTCATATTAAACCAATTCCTCTTGAGTAATTGGCAAATTCAAGACAATTTTATTTGACTTAAGATGGCATGACACAATTATAAGATCTTCACATTTAATGTTTTATTAATAACACTCCCTTTGCCCTTTCCAGTTGGACATCATGGAACCTAAAGTCCCAGATGACATCTACAAAACACACCTGGAAAACAACAGTGAGTCCATTTCTGCAGCTTGTGTGTGTGGTCATTATGGTTGGCTGTTGGTTGTTGATTTGTTTATTAATTAATTGGCCTTTTGCATGACCTTTTTGCTCCACATGACAGGATTTGGAGGAAGCGGCTCCCAGGTGGACTCTGCTCGTATGAACTTGGCGTCTTCCTTTGTGAACGGCTTTGTCAACGCAGCCTTTGGACAAGACAAGCTGCTCACAGACGACGGCAACAAATGGTTGTACAAGAACAAGGACCACGGTAAGAAAACACACATGATTTCAGGCCTATTCGATACTACGACTACTACTGTATTCATATTTCTATTCTATTTGGCTGATGTATATCAACATCCAAATATTCATGGTGGTTTCTTTAATGTGTGATTTGTATGTATTTCCATGGATTTTATTTGATTGTTCAGTGACTAAAGATGATATAAATGTCCTCAGGTATGTTGAGCGCTGCCGCCTCCCTGGGCATGATCCTGCTGTGGGATGTGGACGGCGGCCTGACCCAGATTGACAAATATCTCTATTCCTCTGAGGACTACATCAAGGTAAACCTTTTTTAGCTGACCCATTAAAGATATCATTGTACCTCAACATCTTGAGATGGGACATCTCGACCTGTTGACATAGTTTTTTTTTTACTTTGCAGTTTCTTAATTAGGTATTCTCCAATTCTCTATTTTACAGAATAAACAAAAATAGGGATTTTCTGACACATACTGTCAATAGAATTGAGTCTTTAAGGTTATGAACTAGGAGGCAAAATAATGAAAACATATTCATATGTCGTCTCTCTCGTTTTTCTCCCTCTGTGCAGTCCGGTGCCCTCCTGGCCTGTGGTATTGTCAACTCAGGTGTGAGGAACGAATGTGACCCAGCCCTCGCCCTCCTCTCTGACTATGTCCTCCACAACAGCAACGTCATGAGGATAGGGGCCATCTTTGGGTAAGGAGCATGTTCACATGTAAAAAGTTTAGATTAGAACATATGTAGGAGGATGTTTTCTACATTATACAATAACATTTTTAATACTGTACATGACTTGTTAAAGGGACGGTTCACCACAAAATGAAAAATATTTATACTGCTCTGCCCTGTCAATCTGGATTATTTTTTCTGTGTTGGAGATATCAGCCCCATTGTTTTCTCTACTTGACTGCACTCACTTGTGTGTGTTTCATGTACTGCTGTCCAATTTAATCTCCCTGGGGAATGGGTTATCTTATGCTCACATTATGGCGGTGTGTCTTGAGCCTTGTCTTTTCTGTTTCAGACTGGGCCTTGCCTATGCTGGCTCCAATAGAGAAGACGTCCTGTCTCTGCTTCTCCCTGTCATGGGAGACTCCAAATCCAGCATGGAGGTATAGATGTGTGCTCTGTGGTTAAATGCTTGTCTCACTCCACATAAGCTGGGCAGGTGAACATTTGAGTGTGTGTTGAATCTCCAGGTGGTTGGAGTGACGGCGCTGGCATGCGGTATGATCGCAGTGGGATCTTGTAACGGTGATGTGACCTCCACAATTGTCCAGACCATTATGGAGAAGAGTGAACAAGAGCTGAAGGACACATATGCCCGCTGGTTGCCCTTAGGCCTGGGACTCAACCACTTGGGTAAGCATGGGCAGACCTCTGCAGTTGTCACCAAGTCCATTTATGCCACAGAAGAAAAACATGACAAAACTACAACAAATAGTGTATTGTAACTTGCATCAGGAGGAATGTAAATGGCAGCAACACAAACGCTTGGTGGCAGATAATATGACCGACATCTTGACATGAAAAATTGTCCATCTTTGATTATGTTTGAGCCTCATTGATGTAAAACAGAGACCACCTCCTCTCATCCCACAACCTTGCCTCTATGAAGCAGGTCTCTGGAGCCTGAAGCCTTATCTTATTTTAGACTTCAGCCTAGAAGAGTAGACTGGGTAGAGGAAGAGCCATAGGTCCTTGTTGGGTTAGCAAAACTTCTGTCTCAGCTCACCTCTCTCCTCCCGGACCGGTCGACTCCAGTGTCAGTGGTGTGTGGTTCGGCAGGGTGACCAGGAAGAAGATGTTGGCAGTGATAATCTTAAAGCCTTTCTATCCAATTATGTCATATGCTATACATGCACCAGTAAAAGAGCAAAGTTTATGGGAACAACCAGCCTCTGCATGCTCCACCATTACATTTACATTTAGGTCTTTTAGGAGACGCTTTTGACCTAACCATTACCATTATCACTATCTTTTTTTCACTTCCTTTGTAATCCTAGCTGCCTCAACTATTATGTCTGTGCTATTTACTTCCAATAGGTAAAGGAGAGGCGATTGAGACAACCCTGGCAGCTCTACAGGTTGTCCCTGAACCTTTCCGCAGCTTTGCCAACACGCTAGTGGATATCTGTGCATATGCAGGTCAGTCTCGTAGTCAGTCTTCCAGCCATAT
Organism: Chelidonichthys spinosus; assembly: GCA_029853015.1. Taxonomy (NCBI): domain Eukaryota; kingdom Metazoa; phylum Chordata; class Actinopteri; order Perciformes; family Triglidae; genus Chelidonichthys; species Chelidonichthys spinosus. The sequence continues at coordinate 8,261,392 of CM056828.1, read as the reverse complement.
TGTGTTATTTGTTTGCATTGTATCCATCACTCAGTCTCTGCATTTATGCTGTTCTGTATAAGTCAACCATATGCAGATGTACCTGTAGTGCAATGTCTTCTGATTTAATCTTCAAAACTGGTATAACTCACTGTAATCATTTGCCTCCATCGTAGGTTCTGGTAATGTGCTGAAGGTGCAGCAGCTTCTCCATATCTGCAGTGAGCACTACGAAGCCAAGGAGAAGGAAAAAGAGGAGGACAAGGACAAGAAGGATAAGAAGGATAAAGATAAGAAGGAGACTGCTGCTGACATGGGCTCCCACCAGGTACTAGCTTATTACAGTGATTACCCTCAAAAATAAATAATTTGCCAATATCTATTCTCTCTTTAATAGTTCTTTATCAGCTTCTTTATGGATACTTGTAAGTTGGTTTATTATGTTTTCCTCTCAGGGTGTAGCTGTTCTTGGAATTGCCCTGATTGCCATGGGGGAGGAAATCGGTTCTGAAATGGCACTGCGAACATTCGGACATCTGGTCAGTATTACTTCCCTTTACTGCAGGTGCAAACTTATCAGGGGCAAAAACGGTGACAAAGATGTGAATCCTCCCACTATAGAATTATTGTAATTTACTGCTACAAAAGGAATTTAAGGGAGGCATCAGGTCAGGGCACTTCGGTTGTCCCTGGTTGCCCTCGAACAGGCGGCAAGGCACGCCTCTCAGGTGGTGGTGATGGCAAACGAGGCGTGCAGTCTGGATGAGGCCCAGACATCTGGAGCTTAGCAATGCAGAATCTGCAGCACAGGGGCCAGCCGCCAACCTGCCTGGAAATTGCCCTCTGATGATGAGGCTGGCAGTCACGGACAGGTGACGGCAGGCCACAGTGACAGCCAACCAATGCATGCATACCTTAGGGGGGGGGGAAATAATAATTATCCTATGTGTCAGACTAAGATCATCATAGAAAGTCATGTGTCAACTGTGTGTGCTGGGGTGTGACAGCTGAAATGGGCAAGTCAAATAATTGAACCCAAATGTTATTTTTCTATGTCTTCACATCATCAGCTGCGTTATGGTGAGCCCACCCTGAGGCGAGCGGTGCCCCTTGCCTTGGCTCTCATTTCCGTGTCCAACCCTCGTTTGAACATCTTGGACACCCTCAGCAAGTTTTCCCATGATGCTGACCCCGAGGTGTCCCACAACTCCATCTTTGCCATGGGCATGGTGGGCAGTGGTAAGTCAGAATATAGGTATTACGTGGAATAATATTAACGGCTGCTACAATACTAAAACCCTGTAAGTGTCTGAAATTATGATTGTCAGGATTTAAGGGCTTTGATGACTAGGACTAGGAATAAATGGCTCGTAATGAAAGGGCTATACTGAATAATTAAAAGCTTCCTTCACAACAGTTGAATGTTATTCATTCAGTTTAAACATGGTATTTCTGCACAGCTGCATATAAAGATCAGGCTACGCTCATATTAGTATTATACTGTCTGTAGAATTAGATTCCAGTGGTGGTTGTATAGGATTGTTTTCAACTTGTGCAATACAAATATGTCCACTAATCCCAGAACTTGTAATGTTCAAAAGTCAAAATGTATTGAAAAAAGATATATTGGCAAAATATTCTGCTTCAATTCATACAAGTTGCCGATTTTCATTTTCACTGCATTCAAAAAATGTTTTGCTGCAACAGTGAAGAGTAATATTCTTTAAGGAAAGTTGATTTTTTATTTTTTGAATTAAAAAGACTAATCGTTTAATCCGATGAGGTTCAAATTTAGGATTTTGTTTGAGGATTATAAGGGTTTATTTTAGGGTGATGACAACAAACATTAGAAGCTGCATTGGAAATGCTCTATAGAAGCTTTGATTTCTTAAAAAAATTACATTCGGGATAAACCTATAATGTAATTGTCACGGCACCAATATTAGTATTCTGACGTGCATATATTAGCTTGATTCGTGTTTTGCTGTTTTTAATCAAATTGGCGAAACCAAGAAATGGAAAATATCAAATTAAGCTTAATAATAAAGCCTACCCTTTTTAATAATAAGCACCCATCACTAAGAACCTTCTTAAAAACAAAAAGGGTATTTCCACTAGATATAATGCACCGAATTCTTGAAGGTGTTGACTTCCTCAACATATTTAACAGGCTCTTCATTTTTTCCATTCCCTCAGGCACAAATAACGCCCGTCTGGCCGCCATGCTGAGGCAGCTGGCACAGTATCACGCCAAAGACCCTAACAATCTTTTCATGGTGCGACTGGCTCAGGTAGGTGGCAACACAAAAGATACTCTGTACCATACACAAGCAATTTTGAGGGTGTCGCGTTTGCATGACTGACAATCGACTCTGCTGTATTTTTGCCTCCACAGGGTCTGACTCACCTGGGCAAAGGCACACTGACACTCTGTCCCTACCATAGCGACAGGCAGCTGATGAGTCAGGTCGCCGTGGCCGGACTGCTTACCGTGCTCGTTTCCTTCCTCGACGTCAAGAACAGTTAGTTAATTCTCCTCCTGCTGCCTTTGCCTCGGCTCTCTGCTTTCAGACTCTCATAACATTGTCCATTTGTGTTAATGATTTGAAGGTTGTATTCTGCCGGTGATTCCGCTGTGTTAATATCCCCCTTGTGTTCACTGTATCCGCTACAGTTATCCTGGGGAAATCTCACTACATTCTCTACGGGCTGGTAGCGGCCATGCAGCCACGCATGCTGGTCACCTTCGACGAGGAGCTACGACCACTGCCTGTGTCTGTCAGAGTCGGACAGGTGAAGCCTAGGAAAATTAGTATTGGTTTACATAGTATGACAGGAATATTTCTCATTGACTCTTTAGTTTGATTAGCTTTTATTTGATTTCTTGCGGAGAGTCGGATGAGAAGATGGATGCCACTCATGCCCGACTGTTAAATGTGAAGCTGGAGCCAGTTGGCAAACATTCTCCTGGCTGTAGCTTCATATTTAACAGGATCTCACAAATGTGAGATTGGTATTGGTCTTCTGATTGCCACAGGAAACTGAATGACAAAAATGTAGAAATATTCTTTTATAGTATACCAAATCCAATAATGCTGCCGTTACGGTAAAAGGAGAAATGGCTGTTTAACACAAGTCTGTTTGTGTGATCTGTCTACAGGCTGTGGACGTCGTGGGCCAGGCTGGTAAGCCAAAGGCCATCACAGGTTTCCAGACCCACACCACGCCAGTGTTGCTGGCTCACGGAGAGAGAGCAGAGCTGGCCACAGAGGAGTACCTCCCTGTCACCCCCATCCTGGAGGGCTTTGTTATCCTCCGCAAGAACCCCAACTATGAAACCTAGACTGGACCCTCCCTCCCCCCACACACACTCAAAAAAAAAAGAAAAAAAGAACCATTCTCAGTGGCCTCTCCCTGTGTTTGTAAGGGTAGCCCTCCATGGCTCTTTGCAGTTGTTATATTTAGTTCTTTAATTCATGGCTGAAAAGAGCAAGGATGGCTTAATTCTTCTTCCTTGCTGTGTCGTCTCACTGTTGTCTGTGGCCCAGCTCACCCAGCTCCAGTAGTAATAAAAAATGGATGGTTTGAGTCTGGTTGATTGGAGTGGGGTGACACAGGAAGGCTAAAACTGGGAACTTGTCCACTCTTAAGATGGTTTCCTCATTGCCTCGAATTTTGATCCACCTCTCCCACATTTACCGAACCAGCCGTTTGATGGACCTGCGGCCAGTTCAACCTGTATATGTCATCAGTAAATGAATAGCAACTGCTCTGTCCACACCAGTGCTTCAAATGTTTTTCTTTTCTCCACTTCTTACATCCTAAGTAATGTTTTGTAATTAGAGCATTTAAAAGTATGTATTCATGATCACATGTTGCTTCTGTTTTTATTTTATTTTTTTGGTTTTTGTTACAGTACTGTAAAAGGTTGACTCAAAAATAAAAACTCCACATGGTGGAAACGTGATGGCTGCGTGTTATGTCGTTTCAGGCGCAAAGGGCGTCATTGCTGCTTTATTATAAGTGACCCGAAACTCACAAGCGCTGTTAAGCAGACTGCTGGTTCTCCACAAGGAGGTGCTGTTTAGTTTATTTGCAACGCCACATAGGGGAACAAAAACTTTTAGGTACTTTACACGCATATATACGTTTTTTTTCTATCAATACGAACATCTTTGTAAATATGTATAATGGAAAGCAATAGCTGAGACCTATGTGTCTTTTTAGATGTCTGCTACACTTTGGCTGAAATACAGTAGCCTACTAATACGAGTAAGAAATAGGAAAGGTTATACCTAACTTCCAGTGGATATTAAATGCTCAATTCGAAATTCAGCATTAGGCTGTATGCGTTTTGTAAACACTGTTCTTTTAATGAACTTTTACGAAACGGGTATAACACTTGTGGTCACTACATCCCCCATTGGCCTGTTTTCAGGCGTATGACATCATACTGTGTCTCATTTGTCTTTCATGTCACTGACTTCATTTCACCCACAAAGACAATTGCAAAATGTCAAAACGGTTTTGTTCCGTAGCTGCATTAACAATGGTAACTTTGTTCTAATTGGTTAACACAAGTTTAAAATCTTGAATTGTAATATTACACCATCGACACGTCTCAAAGCGTGTTGTTTACGTTCAAACCGAATAAAGATAATAGAGACGACAACGGATATTACAATACAGGCATTTACAGTTGAGAACATGATTACTATTAAAGTTTCACGTGATGGGATTTCGCCGGAATTACCTAGCTACCGGCTTCCGGGAAGATTTTCCGTCCGTCCGGCTCTGCGGACTCAAGGAGAGAAAGGTAATGCCGCGGTCCTCAGCTAAATTGTTTATTAAAATGCTCAAATTGTCCTTTAAGTGTCAAGCCACTGATTTATAAAGTCTCTGGAAGGACAAGGAAATGTACGTTTCGCCTCAGTCTTGAGATATGCCTCGCTGGGTGACTTTCTTTAGTGGCTTCTACTGGTGTTCCTGCTGTGTTTTCAAGGATTAGCTGGCTAGCTGGCTGCTAGCATTCCATGCTAATGCGACGTGGGTGTTCTTTCTTCACTTTAGCTTGTCCAGCTAGCAAGCTAACACTACGATAGGCAGCTTAATGGGTACTTGTTCGTATATGTTAGAAACATGTCATATCATGTGTAACATATTCTATTTGATAAGCGACAAATAGATTGTCGCGTCACAATGTTGTTGTATTCGCCGGTTAAAGTAATTTATGCTGCTAGCTATCCAACCGCTTGCTAGCTAGGTAGCAGCGGGTAGCAGTAGGTTAAATCACTCTAGTTGTGTCCAAGCCGTGTTTTGCCCCGGCACCACCCTCCCAGCATAAAGTGATGGCATCTATGTTCTCGTATTTTCCAGCCTGGCTGCGTATAAAATCACGCCTGTTGACAGTTATGGTTGTAAATAACGTGCATACTGATAACGCGATACCTGAAACCATGTGATAGCGATTAAACGTTGGTGTCAAACGTCTGAAACCATTAACGTTCGGCGGTTAAGTATAGAAGGTGGTCTATATGGGTGTGTGGCCGTTAATGCAGCAACATGAGGGTCAGTGTTCATTAGCCAAACAAACGTTACTGCTCTCGTAACCCGGGCAATAAAACATATGTTACAGTCTATTATATTGACACGTATTCAGTGTCGGTTCTGACATGCTTGGATACATGAGACATTTTGTTTTGAAGTGTAAAGTGTTAGACTGATCTGACGGGACGGTTGTTTTGAACCTCGAAGCCGGTGACACCTTCATTAGGGCCTTGCCGAGTTTAATGACAGGTCGCCTTCAGGTTAGCCGCTGTAATGGAAGTCGACGCAACACGGAAACTTTTGTGAATGTTTCATTTTTCATCAGCATCTCCTGTAGTGCATGCATGCAAACCAAGGCTGCCCCGGTGGTGGAGGAGGTGGTGGTGTTGAACTAGGCGAGATGTTTGGCTGCGAACCGAAACCGAGGGGTCGGACTCATTCTAAACGTTAGGTTATCCTCTTGTCACGACACCGGTGACAGCACGGCTGCTGTGTTCGTACCTAGCTAAAGCTGTGCAGCGTAGCTACTGTCTGTGAGTAGCATATTGAGCATTGGCATACAAATGTACGAGCTAATAACCGGTTACTTTAGCCACCTCGCTTAGCTCGACAGTTATCTCGGCTATTATTGAAATGCATGGACTCGACCGCCGTCGCACATGTGTTCACTGTCGACTAGTTGAAACTTTCTACGCACTAGGGTTGCATGGTTTATGCTTCATTTTAAACACGGTAGGTGATTGTCAGAGCCGACATCGGCCGAGGCGTGGCTGGCGTGAAGCCGGCAGCCGGGCTGTGCATCGCGCCAATAGCAGGAGAAACCACGTGGTAAATCCAGGTTGGGCCTAGGAAAGTTAGCAACATGGCTAACAGCACAACAGCATGTCTTCGCGACCATACTTACCTGTGTTTTGCATAACTGGGCGTTTGGAAGATGTGTGTTTGTTACAATCCCAGGCAGATGACGGTGTTTGTCGTACGTTTTGTGTGCGAGCGTGTGCGAGTAGACGGGCAGACACGCCCCTGTGTCATAGCAAAAGTGTCCCCAGTTTCAGTATTAAACACCGGCGTGTTACCAATGGATAGTTAGCTCGTCGCGTTAATATCCCGACACCGATATGATGACATGAGATTGCTTGCTTACATCGCTGGTATGTTCTCGTTTAAGTCACCTCCTTGCTGTGTCGTTGTGATGTTGAGGACTGCAGGACTTGTGACTTTAGCTGAGAATGTGGGTCCAAAATGGATGCAGTTTCCAAATGCTAATCGAGGCAGATGTTTTTGTTTCAAGTCTATGTCTACAAACATGAGTCTTCGTTTACCGTTCATCAACCCCCGAGGATATTATGCAGTGATCTCCGGCATGCTTTAGTGTTGTGAATGAAACTAATAGCAGAAGTGTAATGGCAGGACAAATGCATGATGTGTCAGAGCCGGGCTGTCATAGTTTGCCTGACATAAGGACACTACTGAGCTTCCTGTTGTGAAACGTGAAAGCGTCTGGGCATGTGTGGGTTTTGGCACAATGTTAGTTAAGCAGAGGAACACGGAGGGGGTTGGGCAGGACAAGCTGTACTGGTGTGATGCTGTGTCATTCAGTGGAGCTAAACTTGGACTGTGTACATCATTCTCAACTTGAAATGCTGTGTGCTAGTCACTGACAGTTAATGGTTGCACACGTGATCATGGACAATGGGCAATTTAGTTTAAGGTCTTGAGCGTTGTCAGTAGGCAGCAGAGTAATATTGTAAAAACTGAGTTTGTTCTTTAACATCTGTTGATTTAATTCATTGATTTGTGTCTGTTTAAGCTGATATAGCCTCATGTCAAAGGAGCACTCCACTCATTTTAAATATTGCTTCTGTGGCTCTGAAGGGAGCTTTCTAAAATCTGAGAAAAAATAACCCCCATAGTGCAAATTAGCTTACACGATAAACCAGGTGTGTGTGGTGCTATAAAGATGTGGGCATTTACCAGACATGCATCGACTAAAGTCAGACTATTGGGTTGCATAATGGGAAATGTAGTAACCTGTGTTTTACAGGCTAAACCCAGACTAAATACTGAAATTCAGGATATCTTGGCCCCCGCTGCTTGGATTTTTACTTGTGCATCACCCAACTTTGTGTGAGTACAATATGAAATCAGTGGAATAGCTTACTTCTTTTCAGAAGCAGCATGGTTCTACAGAAACCCAACCTTTAGCCTATCATAGATAACTTTGGCTCTTATCTGCTAACAAACTTAATTTGTTAAAAATGTGTTGGTCCTGCCTGTAAAGGGTGGACCAAATACACCACTCTGTTTTACATACGCCCTTTTTTTCTGGCTTGTGGGCAAAATTTAAGTGAGAGTTTTTCACAGTTAAAGTGAACCAGCTGAATTCTGCTACCACAGGATTAGATGTCACTGTGTTACTACCACAGCCAGAACTAGTGTATTACTATGGAAGGTACAGACTGTCATCACAGACTGCAGGCCAGAAAACTTTATATAACCGAGGAGTTATTGGTAAAATAAGTAAGGCGCAATGGGCTTTTAGCAGATGAGGAGTCGGTGTGTCAATTGCATTATAAGTAGCCCTTAAAAGTAACCAAATACAATGTGTATTATGGCATTTGCTAAATGCAAATGCCATAATACCCCCCGGCTTTACCAGTAGACAGTAGTAGCAGTAAAGTTGGCTTGGTTCACAGTGGAGAATGTATTGATAGAAGGTTGCATTTAGCACACTGAGTCCAGACGATGGTGTGTACAGAGTCAGACGGTGGTAAACCTACAGTGGCCACACTATGGACTGCATACTGCTCAGGCTTGATTCCAATTTTAACCAGCAGCCACTTACCATATTGCAGCAAAAAAAATCCTCCTCTGTCCCAAAAGGCATTTTCCACACCCACAACACAAATGTAAAGAGAGAGAGAGAGCTCTGTAAAACTTTCTTACAGGACATCTCAAATTTCAAACAAGCTAGATTACAAATCTTTTTTTGTTTAGCGATTTTTGATCAATTTATATTTGAAAAACTGTCCTTGAGCCAAGAAAAATTATTATATAAAATTATTGGTCTGACCATCTTGGGGTCCCAATACCCAATTCTTATAATACATCCATAAGCTACACCCTCCATAGGTGACATGATGGCCAATGTCTTTAGCAAATGTTCTCCCCTCTTGCGGGTCATGGAAGTGCATGCAGAGGGTTATGCAACAGTTGAAGGAGCATGTTTCTGTCTGGATCTCCACAGTGCTGCATGTCAGACCAGCTCAAGTGACTGTGTGTGATTAGGGGGTTGAGTAAAGTGGGGTTTGCCTTGCATTACCTCACACAACTCCCCTAAAAGAATGATTCTTGCAAAAATGAGTGATTAGCAGAATCAATATGGTGGTGTTTTTATTGTTAAGAAGCCAGCCGCGTTCAACTACTTGAGGTTAAAGCTTTCCTCCACTCACCTTAAGGTTTCTATTAGTGTGTCCCCTGGTCAGAGGAGAAATGCCTGTGAGGCTGTGTAGGTTGTTAGACCCTTTTTTAGCCCCGAGATTGTTGACTCAGCATTTCACCTCCAAGCTAGCCGTGCTCAGTCTGGCCATCTTCCTGTCTGTGAATGATCCTTTGAACTGCTGCCTGACAGCCCTTTACTATGGACCTTCTTAATCCAAATTTATATTGCTGCTGTTCTCCAAGCTCCAAGGCTCCAGTATTCGTGGAAGAAGCTTAACATCAATGTCTGTCAGTCAGTGTTTTACTTTCATATCAATCTTCTATTGGTTTCACCGTATGAGTCATCATGGCAAAATGGGGGTGCTGAAGACGCCTACTATAGCGGGAACTACAACAGAGGGGTTTTCAACTGTTTGGCCGGTGTTTCTGTCTGTGGATGGATTTTGTCAACACGATAGCATCGCAACCCTGAACGGTGCAGTCGCCAAATGTTTTGAGATTCAGTTGAGATCCAAATGAAAGTTGAGTTTGAAGATGGGTGTGGTCTGAGCAAGGTATGATGCGGCTGTTTGACCCTCCACTTTTACTCCTGTGGACCAACTTGGCCTCATGTGTCTGAGCAAGGGCACTGGAAGTGGGGCTGTAGGATGTGAGGGAGTGGGCCACGTCATGCCCCTGGTCTGATTTGGCATTGCTACAGGTGTAATCTACGGAGCCCCGGGAGGCCATCCAGAGAAGGAAAAAAAAAAAAATATATATATATATTTTTTTTTTTATAAATATAATAATAATAATAATAATAATATATAATAATCCCATCAATGATTTGATGTCTGGTTTGGTCTTATGTTGGTGTGTTGACCTAGTCTTGGTTACAACCATTTCTGCAGCGTGATTTCCGCTTCTGTGGAAAAAAGAACAAAGACCCAGAGTCATCATGACTCAGGCTTTTTACATTGCTCTGTGTGTCTCTGTGTGTCTGTGACGTAGATGATGTCGGCCTTGTCTATAAATACCACGTGTCACTATTACAAGGACCATATAACACAGAGAGGATGAATTAACCTGGAATCATGAAATAAAATGTCATAAATCCTCAAAAAAAAAAAAAAAAACTAGTTGCAGCTATTCTGACAAACACTGCAGTGTAGGGATACTTTCCTTAAGTCATCCGATACATTAAAATGGTATCATTGACAGTACTGATTGGATTTTATATTAACCGGGCAGTTTCTTAGTCAGTGGTATGAATCTAAATGTGTTACTAGTGTTGCACGGTATACTGATACGGCTCTTCAAAACTCAATGATACCCTGTTTTACTAGTACCGGTACTTTAAGTATGACAGTGTTAATAGACGCTCCTATGAGTTGCATGGTTATGCGACAACAGGACCGCAAGGGCAGGTACAAGAACGGTCTGTTTTAGCTTTGCTGCAGTTTAAACATAGAGTGCGGGTCTCAGGATTCAACCTGCACTCACTAGACAGATGGAGTCAACAAATAAAGATGAAAAGTTAAAACCTTCCTCTTGTTGACCCATTCAGTCCTCCAGCAGAGCGCTAGATCACACACATCCATCCACGCATAGGAACACTGTCATACTTAAAGTTTCTTCTTTTAAGTTGATCAGGACACCATAACATATTGGACAGTAAAATGTATGACGTGTATCATCAAACTCATCAACTATTGGTTATATACCCATCTCAACTTTGTACCAGCCATTAAACGGCATCATTTTGGTACATAATAACTTTTTTGACTTGTCATATTTTTCTCTATATTTTTTTTTCTTTTAGGAAAAAAACGTTCCTCAGTTTAACCACACTTGGGACCTTAAAAGATTTATAAATGTAAGTACAAATGAGCTGTAATCATTCTTATATAATATCTACTTTGGGTTCAACCCTCCTGCTAAATCTGAATGTAACTTGACCTCTCTACATTGTCGAAGTATTTAGGATTCTACCGTAGTACCTATTCATTTAAACCATAAACCATTCTCTAAAATATACCACATTCCACTCTATCTTTTCGATGGCACATTTTATTATGTTGTTGGCCACTTGGCCTCACTATTGTGGTACTGATACCATTTAACCTCCCATTCTCTCCTTCGTCAGATTTGTACACAGGTCCACATCTGCCTCCCCATGCAGAACTCCATGAAATGAATAAAGTACCACAGCCTATAACAGGACCCCCCTCCACCCCCCATCCTGCCCCCTCCCCTGGCCTCTCACAGGTAAGGAACCCTGCTACTTTCAATCTTTAAGATTTCAGTATTTGAGAATTTGGCAACAACATATTTACTTGTATCGACAAATGTCCCAGAATAGCTAAACAAACTGTTGTTTAAGAAAGAAGTCAGGGAACAATTCGCCTTTTTCTGTCATTGTGCAAGCAACCGTGATCTCTGATCGTGATTCTGTGAAAGGGAAATTTGTTAATAAACTATGTGAGAATTTGGAGGCGTGCAGCCTGCAGCTCTTTATCTAAAGACACAGAATTACAGCATTTTCTCTTTAGTGTTGCCACAGACGCCCATTTTGTAATATTGCAAATGCTGTATGACAGTACTTTTATCAGTGGGCCATATGTTCAATCACCATACACTTCATCCGGTGATAGTAACTGAACGGACAATTTTGCAATATTTATGATAAACACCTTAACTTCCTGTATTGATTTTCAAGGCATTTTTCTCTTGCTCATTTTTTCCCTCCAAGAAAAAGGGCTGCTGTGACAGCATTTGTGTGCATATGATTAAAAGTAGATCACACAAATGTAGCCGTTGCAAGCCGCTCTTTAGTAAAACTCTCGATTATGCAAATCAAGTTGTAGGTATGGGAGGTATACCGGCTTCATCACAGTCATCAGTGTCACATTCGACCGGGACATGGTTTTTGGACTGTCCTTACCGTGATAAACACGTTTTTGTTTTAGCTTATACCTGTCTTGGTTTTAGCACAAAAACACAACCACGATGAACTACATCAATCAAACACAGATTATACTGTTGATGGTTACGTGTCGTCCATTCTGTTGCAGAACCTTTTGCTTTTCATTATGGTGCCCATTAACAGGATAGAGCAGCCATATTGCCTCCTTGAACACTGCAGCTATGACCGCTGTACTGCTGTGGTGACCACACAGATGGCATTACTACACATATGGCTATTGCCAGCCTTCAAAAGATAATTTCACTGTCAATTATTGCAGACAAAAAAATAGGCGGCACCAAGACCCCATGAGCTGTCAATTCTCCTCAACACTATTGAATTTCATTCCATATTTTTTTCAATATTCAAATTATATTTCAATATTTAATGCTCTAATTCAGCATATTAATATTCACTACACAGGCTTATACTTTGCCAATGTCATTATTATTGAGATTGTGATTCAGAAAAGGTTTTGTTCTTCGGACTTCACGTGTCAAGAGCATTCGTTTATGCAGGTAGGCTAAGGCAAGGAGGGCGAGATTTGCTAACATTAGAAAACACGTTTCTAAACAAAAAATCGAAAACTAATTTCAGCATTTGAATAATACTGATTTTTTCACTATTTGAATTATATTTGATTCCCGAAGTTCATTCCAACAGCTGTACACACACTGCAACTTACTGGCTGTCCATTAACTTAAACTTGAAAAGAAGCTGGTATTGTGAAAAGTACCTTTGCACTTATTGACCAATTGTCTACTGTTCATCCTAGGGCTTGGCGATTTTTTTCAATTTCATTGTTTAATTTGCATATTTACTTTCCACTATATAGTAGCCGACTCTCACTTTCCAGAGCGCATGCAAAAGTCAGCCACATACAATCACATTCAACGAACCCCGACAGACGTACCATAAAAACGTCCACAAACTCAACGTCATTCTACCAATTTACGAGAGTACTTCCAAGAGTTTGTGATCTCCGTTAACTGCTCCCTGGCGCTACCCTATGTCTTCTTTCTTCCCTCTCGCATTTTCCCGCCCCTCCTCCTTAAGCCCCGCCCCTCCCGGGCTCTTCCTTACTTGCGGCCAACGCAACAGGTGACACTGACAGATACATGCAGTGAATCAAATTACACAAGAATAAAGGCACAGTCTCTATTTTTCCACAGTTTACCTTACTGTTACAAATATTTACAATAATTTACTAATTTATGATTAATTTGTCTTAATCTCTGAATTAAGCATTTTTACTCTATATTAAACCGAATTACTTTTAGTTAAGCTATCTTATGGATTTATTACTGCACTTATTTAGGAAATAATTTATTTGAATCCCTGCTTTCTACACCTGGGCTTAAATAAAAAATTGTCCATTAGTTTGAAAAGATCAAGGTTTTATTTTTAGGCCAAATCGCCCAGTGATCATCCCTGCCTCCTCACTCCTTATTCCTCCTGTGTCCCACTTTTCTGCTGTTGATATCACTTCCTGTCTCTTGCAGCCCACATTCCCCCCTGGGCAGCCCCCTTCTGTTGTGTTTGCCACCCCACCGCCTCCACAAATGAACCCTACGCCACAGCCCCGACAGGTAGGCCTGCCCACTGCTCACCCCGGGGGGGGGGGGTAATTAAGATGAACTATCCGTTAAACTGCACCTTGCTGTCTTAGATCTTCCCACTTGGAAAACCAAGTGTACAGTCTCTTGAACCCTGCATGTCTGTTTGCCTACTTCTCACCAGTTCTGCACCATGTCAGGGCCATGTTAGTGTCAGGGTCAGCCTGTCCTTTGTGCTTAGTGCTCATACTCACCCTGTTTACATGATTTAAACTTGTATTACTCCTTAATGCTTCTGACTGGCTGGAGGAAGAGCAATTACCTTCAACTGCATTTGTTATTTTTTAGAGCTTAACCAAAAAGTATTCAGAACATTGGTTCTGAATTGAACTTTTAGATGTTTTGAACAGTCTTATTTATAGATATTTATATTTTCCATTGGAGTAAACTGTAATCATTGTGTTATGTGTTTTAAACTGTTTTAACAAGTCTTAAAATATCACAGCTAAATTGGAAATAAATTGGTAAGCACATGCTGTTGGGTAAAACGAATCAAAACCAAACCAGTCAAAGTAGTGTCTAATAATGTCTAGTAATGCAATGTGCTTTGTAAATGTGCAGAACTGGAAGAAGCCTGTGAAGCATGGATCTTTTGCTATTGTCTTTAACCTCTGTCCTGTCTGCCTCTCCTCTAGTTTGCCCCAGGGCCCCGACCTATACACCAACAGGTACTAACAGCACAATTGACTAATATGAGGGAGGGGGTTTCTATCCTTTTACACAGAGATGATTGAGATGCTCCAAGGTGTGTTTTGAATACACATTGAGAGACTAATGTAAGGCAATATTAAGGGTGACTTGTTGCTTTTTACAAAATATTTATACAATACGAAATGATGGGAAATTTAATAGAATACTTTCACAAAAGCGTACATGTATCATTTTTGGTGTCACCCAATCAAGAGTGAAATTATATAAAATTTGCCGGATGGGAGAAAATACTACTTACTGGTAAAATATCCAACAATATGCCTTTACTATTCCAGAAGCGGTATTTACATTTAATATCTGATTTAATATCTCCTGTACATGTGGGGATGTTTTTATGTATTAAAGTCTTACTTCGTTAAAAAAGTAAACATCTAGGTGATCAATGCCCATGTTCCAGTTAGACTTTTAGTCTGCATTTTAGTCCAGAGTAACTATCCCTAGTTTATTTGCATTCACTGCTCTGCCTTTTCTCTGCATGCTGCTTGTTAAATCACGGCTCGACTCAGAACTGACAGTTTCTGTGTGCTTTGCTCTAACTGATTGTGGTGTTCTCTTTCTCTCAATCCTTCTCTTCCCACCCTCTTATTGCTTCCATTTGATATGTCTCTGTGTGACCTGTGTTTCTGCTGCTGAAGGGAGGCTTCAGGTCGCTACAGGTAACTTGATTTCCCCTTTCTTCCAGTTTACCCCCCCCCCCCCCATCTTGAGGAATGCATATGTGTGTGTCTAATTTGGCAGTGTTTTGTTGTGCTTTGTTGGCTTGGTGTCATTTTGTTGGCTATGGCAGTTAGCTCCCAGGCCATCAGTAGAATGTCAATGAGGAGGCTCTGAATGAAGCAGCACTGGCTGCTTTATCTCTTCAGGCAGGCAATATGTTTCCAGATGGAGTCTCGGCATAGATTCATGGGCAAAATGTGCCTAGCTATTAGGCTGGACAAGCTAGCAGAGATCAAATTATACGAGGGGATGGGGGATGGTTTTTATGTTGGAGGTTTCAGAAAGGTAACTAATAATTTCTTTCTCTCTCTCTCTCTCTCCCCCCCCCCTCCCTCCCTCCCCTCTTATTTCTTTGGTTGTGTCACTACCTTCCTACTCACCCTTCATCTCCCACTGTTGTTTGTTCCCCTTCCTCCTCTCTAGCCCTACTACACCAACAGGGCCAGCCTGCCCCCCAGTAGTGGGCCTCGGGGTGTCCCTCCCAACAGTGGCCCTCGGCCTGTGACACCTACCCATGTCTACCAGCCGGCCCCCGGCTCCCAAATGATGATGATCCCTGGGCAACAATTGCCTTTCCCCAGCTCACCACAGGGACCTGCATACTTCATACCGGGACAGGTAGGGGACACTGGGGAGTGGTCTAGTTGTGATGCTGATCCTTTTTAATTTATTTGTATTTTTTATCAGCACCTGATGGCATATGGGCAGCTGAGCTAACATGACGCAATGTTTCGTCTCATCGTTTTTGTTGGATCTTCTTTGTTTGGATAAATTCTGTAAACATTGTATCTACCATGCATTGATAAGTACCTTGAAAATGCCCAAAGCTGTGTATTGTGAAGAGAAGTAAAAGTATTATCTTGTTGCACTCAGGATTTATATTGCTGTTATAATATCTAATGATATTATCTTCTATGCTTCTCCTTCATTGTTTCCTTAGTACCGGTCCGCAACCTATGTGACCACACCCCAGCAATACCCAGTCCCAGCAGGAACCCCAGGCTTCTACCCAGGCACCAGCCCCGCTGAATATGGTACTTATGGTAAGAGGCTCTACCTGGGGCCTCACCTGAGCCACTCACCCACAAACTAATGCTCTCTTCACACCAATGCCGAAATAACTTCATAATGATGGGTGTCTGCATTCTAGGCCTGCAGCTATCGAATCTTTTTGTAATCGAGTAATCTATCAATTATTCCATCGAGTAATCGGATACAAATGAACATTGTATAGTTCCCATATACACATGTTAATTTCTAAACGCATTCGGTCAATGACTGTAAACAGGAATAAAATATGAAACAAAGAAAGGGGGGGGGGAAGCTAAGGATAAATTAGGATTTTTTTCTTTATTTAAATCTCATCACAAACAAAAAATCGAATTAACCTAAATAGTTTAAATATAAACAAAAAAAAAAAGTAAATGTATAAGGTCGGCCCGTCCGCGGTGAACCAGAGACTGAATCAAACGACCGAATCTTAAAACTAAGCTTGACCGGACCGCCTGGTTCACGACACCCGCTCGGGCGGAGACGGTGAGACAGGACCGGTATCTTACGGTGCGAGGGGAGACAGGTGTTAAGGGCACAGCAACTTTCTGTACGAAAAAAACGATCGACAGTTATCTTCATTTTTTCCTGACCAATCCAGTCTCTTCTCTGTTCTGGCGCCTCAGTGGTGGAACGAACTCCCGACCAATGTCCGACTCCAGACAGCAGAGTCATTTGCCATCTTCCGATGGACTCACCTGTTCAGACTGCACCTCGACTCTGCATCTCCCCAGAGAACAGAACTTCGAAAGCAATGATATGTTGTTGTTTCTTTCTTTTGACAAATGTACTTATTGTAAGTTGCTTTGGACAAAAGCGTCCGCTAAATGTTAATGTACATTTTTTACACTCAAGTCAAGGAATAGAGACTGGGGTCAGAGCCAATCAGAGATGAAGCCCCGCCCCTAGTCGGCCTCTGATTGGCTCAGACTGTGGTGATTCATCTCTGTATGCTGTGGGGGAAAAAAAAACATTACACTTTTTGCCTCAAGCATTTTTTTTAATCGAGTCACTCAAATAACTTGAGTAATCGTTTCAGCCCTACTGCATACTTTGTCTGCATCACAATCCATCTTACAATCGAATCGAAGCACAAAAAAAGACTACCAAGAGCATCAGTATTGGTTACTCTATAGACGGTTGTTGATTTCATGTTGTTGAGTATGCGACTAATGAAATGCGGCTGTGAGACGTGTTGTGACACTGAGAGGTGTGGCTACATTCTGAAAATGTTAAGACTGTAAAAGTCAAAGCAGGTTTAGTTAAATGGGCACGAGGCGGAGCTGCTGGCATAAATGGCATCTGCAGTGTATCAATATTTGATATTCTGTATGCAACAGTATTAGATTATTGTTTCTATAATGCACTCAAAGAATGTAGCTATCATAGTTCATACACGTGATCTCTTTTCTTAAACTTTCTGATTATTCATGCAAAACATACTCCTAATATATTACTTGACATCTACTCCTATACAGTAGCACTGCTGATGTTTTCTGTCCATCCCATGTGTTGTGACACCCTCTAGAGGTTGCTGCCTGTCAGTACATCACAAGAAGTGATGATGGCTTGAAAACAAACTTGCTGACCCCCCACCAGCAGGCATCTGAAATATGTGTTGTCTTTGTTTAAATTGCTCATCAGCAATAGAATGCGCTGGCATGAATACCAGACTGTAAACACAAGCCTTCCTGATGGGCTTTCCATGTCATGCCCTCTTTGCGCATTATTGTATGTGCACTGTACGATGTGCATGGTACCTGACAACTCTGCACATGGTATGCATGTTTCCAAAAAATACAACTCGGAGTAAAAGCGTGTGGTGAATGGTTATATAATCTATATTCAAACCTGTCTGGTGCTTTCATATAGCCGTTTATTGTCCATGGGCAGTTGATCTGTGTGAATTGCAGCAGGAAAAGAAGTGTTCCTTGTGCAAGTGCATCTGGCTTATATTCAAGTTTCAGTAATCATGCAGAAAACATTATCTCTGTTTATGAACCTTTTCAAATAAGCTATTGCCTTGAAGGGGATTATTTTAGCTATTTGAGCTTGTCACTCTGGTTTTCTGAATATTACATTAATATTTTGTTATGTTTATGTTCCTTATGTGGATTCAGTATCTTGCCCAAGGACACTTCGGCATGTGGACTGGAGGAGCTGGAGATTAAACAGACGAGTTTTCGATTAGAGGGAGACGGCTCTACCTCTGAGTTGTCTGGGGAGCTGTTTAGTGCTCGCCGGAGTTTAAACTGCATCATTATCATCTGCTCAAACAATTTAGATAGAAATAAGTGATCTGGACTTGGTCAGTTTATAATATAAATTGTAAAAATGTGCAATGCATCCTTTTGATTCTGTACTTTTGACTGAAATTAGAGGGACTTCACACAAAACACAAAATACAAATTCCAGAAAAATGAATCACTTCTCAAATACACTACTGCGTTTTCTCCTTTATGGCAGTACACCGACAGCACATCTCATGATTTTTGGTGTAATATATCTATGCAGCCCATCCTTTTGACTTTTCCTCCGCTCTTTACTTCTCCCAGTTTCCCCTCCCAGGTGATAAAATAAAAAAAATACATCCACTGTATTTTTTCCCCAAATAGCCATGTGTCACTGCTCTTTAATTGTGTTTCTTAAAATTGCGTGTTCATTCCATGTATTTGTCAGTTGTGTCTAAATGGTGAGAGTGTGACAAAAATGGCACACAGACACGCACAAGCAGATGGAGCGATATGATTCAGCTCGATAGAGTACAGTAGAGGAGGAAAATTGCTTTTTGGCCGGTGTGGATAAATGCACGTCTGGTGTGAACAGCCATGCTACTGCATGGAAATTGACAGGGCAGCACATCCTGAGAGTTCAGCGTCTCCCGCCGTTAAAATCCTGGTTTTCAATCTACATGATGGCCAGTGACAGATTACACGCTTAAGATCTTTCACAAGCCTTTCCACATGTCTATTTATTGCATTACTCAAGGTGCAACAAATACTTTTGTTTATGTTGCAAATGAAACGGATACAGTGAAGGTTGTTACTGGTGAACCCTCCTCCCCCAGGTTCTCCTCAACCCGTTTGTCATGCTCTCATTGGTCGTAGCTCCCTGACGGTCTCGTTGACACCTCCAAATATTTAGTATTCTAGATATCCGGAATGCATCTGCAAAGGACCAGCGAGACCCTCAGCTCAAGTCTAAAGACACTTCACACATGACGCACAAGTGCTGATGTACCATCCAACCAATGCGGATTTGCCTCGGATTTAGGGATTTTATCCAGGAGCTACAAAAACTGTCTGGGAGCTCCTACAAGTCATGTAGTGTGAGCTACTCTTACTATCTTAGCAGGGCAAAATTGGCTAATGTGACAAAAACATCAACATGACCAGTAGGTCATGTTGATGTTTTTGTCACATTAGCCAATTTTACAAATCACATGGCATGTCACAACATGAGGGTGGCACATGACTCCAAATAACCGGTCATGTGACAGCAAGAGACTCTGGTCTCTTCTGGGCTGGATAACTACATTGTCTCTGAAGGTACAGATGTGTCCAGGGTTTTTTCAGGTGTTGTCAGGAGATGAGACTGTGCTACAGCTTTGTTTATCTGGAAATGATTAGGCTTTTTGACTTTAAGGATCTATAATGCCAACCATAACATTCTGGTAACTGCATGGTAACAGAATATCATTCCAACACCCCTCCTCTGGCCCTGTAAGTGGTGCCGTCTGTCTTACCATTGAGTCCTTTTCTAGTAGTCAAGAAACACACACGCACGCTCTACTGGCCGAGTATACTGACTATTTTTAAGACACACGCACACACGTTGAGTGAAATTTTTAAAACGTTTTTTAACTCGTCCCACATACATGTTCCTTCTCATAGTCAACCCCATTTGTAGTAGTTTGATACCAGCGTCGATCAGACCAGTATACAAGGTGGAGAGAAAGGGGAATCTTGAATAGTTTAGCACACCAGCCAGTAAACTCTAAAGGGGGGGAGTGAAAAGCAGGGAGGAATCAGGAAGGTCAGGGGGAGGAGCAAAACTGAGACAAGCTGGACGAGGGAGGGCTGAGTATTAAAAGAAGTCATTCTGAGAGGGCACCTGTAGAGAGGACAGGAAGGAGTAAGAGAGGGGGTTTGAAGAGAACCCCCCTCTCCTTTTTCTGTCCATACGCAGTTTTGCATTCAGCGGGTATTCAGCATGGGGAATCGTGGGTCTCGAGAGGAACAGGACTCTGAGGGTAGGTACTGTCCAGACAGTGCGACTCTTTTTAGCCCCCCTCCTCTCCCATTGCTCTCTCAATCTCTTGCACTTTGTGAGTCACATTTCAAGCCTCTTATTTAGAGTATTGGGGCGCTGTCCAAAAAAAAAGCCTTGTTCTGCCGTCTGGCTTTCTGGTTTTGAGCATGCTCCTGTTCTCTCTCTCTCTCTCTCTCTCTCCCTCTCGTTTTCTCTCGCTCTCTGTCTCTGTCTTCCCTCCCATTCCCTCTTGCGCGCTCTCTTCCCCCAACCGGTGTGGGGTTTTGACTATATTTAGGCTGTGCTGCTCCTGGTCAACAATGCAGACTCAGTAACGTGAGTTAGACTGAAATGCAAGCAGCAGAGCAGGAGCCTGCTACCAGTGGGCTGCAATCTGAGGATTTTTGTTTTTTTTACCCCAGTCCTTTGAAAGTGGGCTACAACTGCTTCTGACCCGGAGCTGGTGGCCAGTTACAAGGCCAGGTAATGTCACTGAGTGGGCTGAGTCATTTCTAGTTGACTTTATTGACCGAGGACTCAAATAGAGGCTCTTTCCACATTTTATTTTCTTGGTCACTTAGGTGGCAGCTTTCTGACATTTGACGTTTGTGAGGAAAATCAATTGCCTTAAGAAATTAGGGACACTAATGCAGGCCTGGACAGAGGGCTAAGCTGCCATGTCATGGTCTTTGGGCCTACCAGGTGGCACGTCTGCTTCTGGTAAATGTTGCCTTCAGATACAGCATGTAGGGTTGAGAGCATGTTTGAGATGACACAACAGCACACAAAGATATTGATCTGAGGTAATGATTTCCATTCAAGCGGTGCCGGTATGATCATGAGTGAGGACAAGATGTTAGTTGCTGCTTTCAGGCATCTTTTAGATGTTTTACTCCACTACGACAATGTTTGGAGACGGCAATAAGGAACAAGCTTGGTCAAATTTAGTGATTGCAGTTTGTGGAGTTTTTCCTGATACTCCATTTTGGCCACGTTACAGAGACTGCATAGAAACAAGGGCTGCAACATTCCACAAGTGTAGAACTGAAACGATTGGTGGATAAATCTTACGTAATCAGCAACTATTTTGATTATTAATGAGTTGTTTCATTGATTTTTTTTGGGGGCAAAAATGTCAAACATGAGGGTTGTTTTCCTTCATAAATGTGTATAATAGTAAATTGAATATCTTTTAGCTAAGGTTTCTTGCTTGGATAAAACGAGCACCTTGAATAGATCACATTGGTCTCAAAATCTAAAAATTCAACTTGTATCATAAAACTTTGCATTAATGGAAGGCATTTATTTCTTTTGCTAGAACAGGCTGCCTGTATCGCCAGACATTGTTAAAAGGATATACATGAAGATAAAACTTGCATGTTGTTAATTACACAATTAAGAGATTAGAGTCAATGTGTTTGTCCCTTTTTATGTTTTTGTTCATCCATGAATCATGGCTTCATTCCTTAAGATTACCCCATTAATTTTGGTCAAACATTTGTGAGAATAACACGTAAATACTGCTGTGATAGAGATTAAACAACATCTAGTGCAAGTGCTCCTGCAAAAGTGTCTGTACAGTGTTCATTTGTGTTACTCAGCTGTAATTAAGGTGCGTTCACACAGATACTGGAGTATTTGACAGATGCCTGAAATACATTCCCAGTTAGCAGGAAACTTAAGTACTCAAGAAAAATGCATTTACCTCACTGTAATGACATGATGGCGTTGCCGTGTGTATAAAACCACAGCTGTTGCTTTGCAAATCAAGAAATCAAACCTTCACATTTTAGATGCAGCTTTTCTCACTGCCTCAAGGCTTTCAGAACTTTAGCGAGACCTATATTTTTGCTGATGTGATGTGTCGAGTTATGGCAATAGGATTAAGACAGTATGTGTTTGTTTACATTCTTTTCTGTGTCTGATCCACAGCAGGGGCCTACTACCCCGCCCAGCCTCAGTTCACCCCCTCGGTGCAGGCAGCACCCGTCATTATGAACCCAGCCCCTCAACAGCAGCAACCACCACCTCCGCCTCCCCAACACATCCCCACCAAACGGGAACGAAAACAGGTACAGTCATTGTTCTATGAAATAAAACATCTTGCACTTTTAAATGAAAGAATCTGTTCCAGGAGTTACACATTCCCTACTCATGACAGGTAGTCTCACCACAACGCCAAGTACTAATATTTTATCAGCAGCACTAGAACGCCTATAAAAAGACTTGTTTTTATTGTTAAACATGGTGGAAATGTTAATAGGAAAGGAACACAGTCTTAAAAGAACTGTTCACCTAAAATGGAAATTTTTGTTATCAGCCCTGTTTGGACAAGATCTGTTTATCAGTGAAGGTCAGGTAAGCTTTAACTGGCACTATTAGCCTATGGAAACTCAATCTGAATACATCATATCTGGTGCTGGACATTTTTTTAGTAGTAAGTAGAAATCACTGACAGCTACTGTGTGATGAACTTGAGGTTCCTCTGATCATTATTCTGTATGTTGTGATAATGCAACAACCTTATCTGTTTCGTGCAACATACAAACTTTGCGCTGAGGGAAGGCGGCGAGGAGCAACGGAGATACATTAAGGCAAGCAGTGTCATAATGTATCTCGTCTGAATACGTGACTCACCCTCATGCTCCTCAAGCACAGTTTGAGATTGTGTCTGTAAATAATGCGCGACTCTCAAATAGGAAGAAATGTCACCAGCAGGCTTTATTCTCCAGTGAATACATTAACATATCAATTATAAATTGTCATCCTGCTGTTACAGAACAAAAGGTACCAGGTTGTTTTGCTTTTAGTAAGTTTATTTTGTTTCTAAGTAAAATATACTTACATGTGGCACACATCTATGAGTTTCACCTGGGAACAAGGTTTGGAGAGAGCACATGACATGAGGGCAGCAAGTGTCTTCTACAAGATCCTTGTAAGACAACCACAGTTTTGTGAGGGCAAAATCTCACCAAGGTGAATAATTGGATTTCCATATGCACAACATGATAGTTTGGCTTCTGATCCAGTACATATTATGCTCTACAAGCTACTTGCATACATTAAAAAACAAACAAAGAACAGACTTAAAGATTAAAATCTGTCCACTCCTGTTGTTTTAGTTTAGGTTGACACAACTTATGGTAGGTTAACTAGTTAACTAATGTTTCCACGATCAACAGGTTATCAACACGTCCAGATCCGCCCGGTGTACATCGCTTATAGCAGCACAGTTGTACCAGCCAATCACCGCACATTAGGGCGGGACTTTGTATAAACTAAAAAAAAAAAACGACGCCTGAGCAACTGAAAAATATATAGGTGTAGATGAGCTGGTTTGAGTATTTAACTTTAAGCAAATCATGTCAGTGCGACAAAAACTTTTAAGTGTTCCTACCTTATCTCAAATTAAACGTCCAACTTCAATACTGACTCGATAGCAGCTTCAACAGAAAGATTCACAGCAGCTGCGGGCTGCATCTGCATCTCAAACAGGCCCCATGTTGGTTGAACTGTTGTGATTGGCCGGGTACGTCTCTGGCCGCTGGAAAATCTGTCCAAAGCAGAGGGGCACCAGACACATCTGCCAGAGCAAATAAAAGCATGAGTATGCAGATTTGTGTGCTTCCCAGGCAAATCAATATCTCCACTGTAAATGATTTAGATTTGGTTACCAGCTTACTTATTTGAGCTTGCCAGACTTCTCTTCATATCTGCTTGATATCTGCTCCTAGCTGCTCCAGACAATCAGCCACTCCTAATATAACATACTTGAGTTGCGTTTTGGGTAATGTACTAGGCTCTAAAGTTATGACGAGCAAGACTAATGCCTGGAACTTTAACGTTCAATGATAAGTCCTATATCTTAGGAGTACAATGCTAAAAAGATAAGTAAATCAGGGGAGTACTCTTTTAATAATTAAAGCGTTCATGAACTGGCCGAATCACGTTGTGACTTCACGGAAGAAGCGGAACCTATTATTTGCAGTATTATCCAGACAGGGTTGGCCGGTTAAAACTGATGTCACAACAATGTAAAGCTGCAGCTTTGAAATGTTACCAAGTGGTACAAATTGACAATTTTCTGAATGCTGTGACGTTAGTCACTGTAAACAATGGCTGTTTTGTATTAACGTTTTCATTGTAAAAGTAGTTCATATAACTCCCTCACAGTAGTACAAGTTGGGTTTACTGATTGAAACAGATCGTGGTGAACCTGACCGTAACTTAGTGAGGTGTAAGCGTGAGCTGCTGTAGGACATATTCCCCTGTTCTACAGTATGTCTAGTGTTTCCTTTGCTCTCTAAGATGGCTCTCGCCTGGTATGTGGTAGCTCACTGTGAACCGTAGCCCCAGATGGTGCCTCACATGTAATCATCTTTTTTACATTTGACACTTATGTGATGGTGGTTATATTTTTGAGAAATTATTTTTAGACATTTCCAGATTACTGAGAGGCCCTTCTATCCAGCTCGATTTCAAAAATATTCCGTCTCCTACACTGCTTCACAACTCGTTTCCCAAGATGCACCTTTTTTTTTCATTCAACTTAAGATTGCAGCAAGATGTGTCCCTTTTCACCTGAAACCTCTGTGCTAAAATGTAAAGAATGTTAAAAAAAAAATTGACTGCCTGACTGGACACAGTTATTTTTTAGGTTATGGTGGCTGGAATGCAACTTTTCAGTTTGTCTTTCTTTTTGTGTGAAGACTTAGTATTGTATCAGTTTTTTTTAACCTTTATTTAACCAATAGGACCAAATTCCATTCAAGATGATTGATGTCAATCCTGTAATCTATTACCATCATAACGAGGAATATGCTGTTAGGGTTCATTGCTGGGACTCTGTTCTTTTGCATGATGTCTGGTCCCTCTCACTGGTGGACATGCTGCTGCTTATCAGTGACTGTGGTCGCCTGGGGTGGACTTTGGCCCGATCCAATATGCCACGGCTGATGCTATAAAACTGGCTTCAAGGCCCCGTCACTGTCTGTCACGTACATCTACACACAAAAAAAAGCTTTTTTAGTAAACTCAAGATGACAGACCGGAACATAATCTGCTTGAGTGAGTAATGTTAGTGCTTCAGACATAAGCACACACACATGCATTTTCATCATGTTATGTACACACCACAAGCTTTGCATTCTTGTTTTTTGGGGAGTGGCGTGCTTTGAGAAAGTGTGTAGAGATTTGGCGTCTTGTAATGCAGGGGTTCTCAAACATTTTGGAGCCAGGGACAGAAAGTTAGCAGTATCCTCTTTTATTCCTTACACAGTTACACTTAGATGCCATTAATATTACTTTTTTTGTAAAATGTTTTAGCTTAAATACTAAAGACTGGTTTCAAACTAAAATAAATTTGAATTGGAATCATATTAAGATAAGATAATCCTCTTTTAGTGCCGCAGCAGGGACATTTTGAATGTTATGTTATGTTAACAAAACTGACACACATTTTTAGATAGAGGGTGTATTTTGACTCGACAGTACATAGCGTACATTTCAATTAGCTGATATCAAACACATTCAGAAATTGAATAGTAGCAAGACTGGCGTTATCCTAGTAATTCAGATATTGAAACTTTCCTGTCTCAAGCTGACTTCCAGTAACTGCTTCAACTTCTCCGAAGAAGATAAAACGCTGGTAGTTGTTCGCAAGAGGCCGCCGTTATACGCATAGACATAGACATAGCATCTCCGCTTGTTGAGGAGTCGTGTAAATATGCCAGACGAGCAAAAGTTCACCTTTCTTAGTTGTTTTGATGCATCTAGCTAACATTTCCGACGCTCATTGAATACGTCACATGGCCGAAGAGTCCATAGATGAGGCGGCGTCGTGGGACGTCCCGGTGTCTGTGCTATCTAAACACAGACACCGTTGTGGCGTTACGCCGCAAACAAAGTTCTGTCTAAACGCTCCGGTTCACGTCATATTTTGACTATCCTTTCCGCCATTGTTTTAATTTTCGAATGATATAGCATAATTATTTTTGTGGACCCCCTGACAGAGTGCCACAGACCCCACTTTGAGAATCAATGTAGAGAACACAGCAACAGGACACAAGGCCTTAGTGTGGGCAATCTGTGACCTTTCATTTACAGGACAGGGTGGCTTTGTGTGACTATGTGGTTAAGGCAATTTTGTTGCCCAGGTACCGTTATGTAGTCCCATACAAGTCTGAGGGAGAGAGGGTGATTGTGTGTCAGGACTTTAACTGTCAACACATACCCAGATTAAGCCCTTTTTAGTACCCGTTTACATGCAAAAGTTGTAGCTTTGCAAATTGGGTTTTTTCTACTTTCCTGCTCTTTTACTGTTCCCCTCCCTGTGTGTCAAAGAAAAAACCCAGAGGGGAGGGGTGGTGAAGGACGTGTCAGCACATAGCTCAGCTCCACGTGGCCAGCAGCCTCCTCCCCCTTCTGAGCCGGAAGGGCTAACCAACCAGCCTTCCTCTGCTGCTGTGGCACCCCACTCCTCCTCCTCCTCCTATGCTGGTTTCCTCTGCTTTCAGAAGAGCCTGGAAAAAAAACGCTAAAGAGAGACATGAGTGTGCAGGATGACGGCGCAGCCGGGGAGAATGAGGGGGAGAAAAGGGGGAGTTTCTTCTGTTAGCTGCAACTCATTTGATAACTCCCCCCCCCCTGCAAACCCTCCCATTCCCCCCCTACTCTGCCCCTCCTTTACACTCCGGCCCCTTTAACTGTCTGTTAGTCTCTGTGGGAGGGTTTACACATTCCAATACCATAGCTTTACAAGGCCAGTCGCTTTATCCTTTTTTCCCCCTCCCTGTTCTGCTCAGCGTATGAGAGAGAGAGAGAGAGAGTGATTCAAGTTGCTAGCTAGCTTACTGACAGTCGGGCCCAGCCCTGTCCTGTTCTGCAGGCCTGTAGCACTCTATCACAGCCTGGATGTGTGAGAGTTAAGCTGAGAGAGAACTTCAGTGGCTACGGCCACCCGCCATCCAGCTTTCTGGGGTTTAAAGTCCAGCCCAGAGTCCGCTGGAACAGCTACTCCGACCCCAGGATGAGAGAGGCCCGCTAGGGATTGTAAGAGAGAGGAGTTAAACCAGAGAAAGGTCAGTGGCGACAAGCAAACGTTGTTTTTCGTTAAGTCCAGAATATGCCGTAAAGCAGGAGTACTGTAGCTCAACTTTTTCAGTTTAATCCTTGTCTAGAGACTGTGTATGTCACCCTGTTTAGCAGTGCTGTGGCTCATACCAGTTTCATGACAGCTCTGACTTCCTCGAGTAAGTATGTAGAGTGTGTGTGAGAGAGAGAAGAAAGAGAACTGGATAGAGCATGTGTTTGCTATGTATGGGCACTGCTTGTGAGTAAGTGATCAGATTGCCCCCCCACCCCCCCATCTGCCCAAGTGTTGTGTGTGTACACAGGAAAGTCTGGTTGTGCTTTGCCGTCACGAGTCAGACTTTTTCACAAAAACTTAAAGCAGCAGTGAAATTTGTTTGAATATTTGCTGGTCGACTTGATTCATGCGCAGTCGAACAGCATTACTGGTGACTAACTGACTGAAGCACATACAGCTGTGCAGCAGAGGAATTTGCATGGCGATTAGTATTTGGATTTTGTGTGCCCTAGCGTCCACAATGCGAGAAATGTAGCTTTCATTGATTCAGAGGCGGCCAGTGAGTCACAGACACAGAAAGGGCTGACGACGACTCAGCATTGCATCATGGGATGGTAACTCCTCTTTCATGCTGCAGTCCTTACCCTCAAGCATTTTAGCCCTTTGCCTTTCTCCTAACTTTTCTGCATTTATGGCAGGAAAGTTATCAAGTGTTTTATCCTCTGATACAAATGAATGTATTTTACCCTTTACGTTCTGTACCTAAACCTGACAGTGGATCTCTTCCCCTACCATAGATCAGAATAAGAGACCCTAACCAAGGAGGTCGAGACATTACTGAGGAGATTATGTCAGGGGGCCGCAGTGGCTCTACCCCAACCCCACCACAGGTGAGCAATACCTCGATTATTGACGGCCGACATCCTACCACACTTTTACAGTTTCAATTTGAGTTTGACACCTTTTTTCAGACAAGTTTAAAAATTGAATTCTAGTGAAACTGACTTTCATCTGTTTCTACTTTCTACAGTGTAATTGTCAGGTTATGTTTATAGCACTTAGAATATTTGAAAACAAGAATTAACTGGCCCGCACAGTCCATATGTTTCTGCTTTAGGGGGAATGCTGCAGATTTACATTACAACCTGTCAAAATCGAACTGATTTATAATTTTCTCCCCGAGTTGCTCCTCATCTCTGGTTCATGTATCCAAAAAGGATCTCATGTGTAATTTATCATTTTCCCTTAATCAACTGGGTGTCGTCCTCACCACTAAGGTCATATGTTACATTCTATTGTGTGTATCTAACAGACAGCCGTATCGGGATCAGAAGGTACAGCAGTAGTCCAGGCCAACGGTGAGAGCGTCACAGCTGCTGCAACACCCGTGCTGGTTAGACCAGGTGAGTGCCACATGCTCAGTGTCGAACAGTCACACACACATATATATAAGTACAATCTTCCAATTATAACTTTGATATTGTTCGGTGTTGGGTTTTCGGGACAATTACAAAATACATTTATAAAGCCACAATAACACAAAATGAAATGTAAGCATGTTGTTACTCTTTTTCTGATATGCTAACAATGCAGTGAAG
Organism: Chelidonichthys spinosus; assembly: GCA_029853015.1. NCBI lineage: Eukaryota > Metazoa > Chordata > Actinopteri > Perciformes > Triglidae > Chelidonichthys > Chelidonichthys spinosus. The sequence goes on along the minus strand of CM056828.1, from coordinate 8,232,451 downwards.
CATGGACCCAGCCAATATCGTGATGAATGATAATTGTGTCATATTACACACGCATAATATTGTTCATAATTATTGTATTATGGGTGCCTGTCCAGAGCCCAGGCATGCATATTAAGACTAAATCAAGTTAATGCAGTTATTCCTATTTGTCAGCAGATTTTATTAAGCATCTAAGTTGGTCTTAAGTTCAACTTGAACATCCGTTTTCTAAAAGCATTTTACTGTACTGTGTGAAAATGACATGCCATGTTACAGATGGCCTGTAAATATCTCAATGACTTTAGACTCTGATGAACATTATGCATCTTAAGTTACATGATTTCTCATTTTCTTTTTGAAATATACCATTTTTTTAAGTCATCACTTATTTTATTTATAATTTAGTTTATCTATTCATTTAGTTTTATGTAATTTTATTTATTTATTCTTGACAGATTGACTTCAGATAGACTGCCTATCATGTAGGCTCCAAACAGTCATGTTTCTTTTGAAGTCAGTTTGTACAGACGTGAAAGGGATTCTCATGCTGACAACTTAAAAGAATGATGTGGCAATTTGTACTCACAAGTCACGATATAATAATTCACCTGCGTTGAACAAACTGTAATACTTTGGAGCTACAGGTCCATATATTGAGGGAAGTGTGGGGGGGAAAGGTGGTGAAAACATGGCTGAACTTATGAGGTGAACAGTGAAGTAATAATAGTGCTTATAATAATACGTCTGACAACATGTTTTTCTGACCTTCCAGATGACAGAGGGAAACCTACGCCCCCTCCTCTGTCAAAGACCCCTGAACTTGCTAAGTGTGACCTCATCCCCACAGAGGTCGACTCCTCTGACACGAACACTAAGCCCCCTGCACCCCCTCTACTTCCAGAAGCAGAGGAAGTCCCTCTCGACACTATTCCCTCTCCTGCACCCACTGCTCCTGTTGCAGATGTGATGGACGCTCCCCCACCTCCCAGGGAATCCACACCGCCCCACCAGTCAGCACCTGAGGTGCCCGCCTACCCCGCACCACTCCCTGACCCTGTCCCCACCTCTGCAGCACAAGACAAAAAGGACAAGAAAACCACAGAGGAGGAGGAGGAGGAGGCTAAAGAAGTAGAAGAGGCTGTTGCCTCTCTGGATACACCCATTGCACCTTCATCCACCACGAACGGTGTCTTAGAGGTGGAGCCAGAAACACCGTCGGTCACGTTGCCAGCCAGTCAGCTGGAGGCCCCTCTAGAGTCTCCCATTGCGCAGCCGGAGGAGCTCCGCCTTCCCAACGGCCTGCCGCTGCCAGCCCCTCAAGACCCCGAGGTGCCCGCTGCCAGTACAGCCGAGCACGACGACAGCCCCATCGCTGAGCCTGAGATCAGCGAGCAGCCTGATATACAAACCTCCACAGCCATCACAGAGGCAGCGCCTACCCCCGTCGTCCAAGCCACACCTGCCCCTGTTGATCAACCTCCAACTGCGCCCACTGTCCAGGAGATTCCTGCCCATCCAGTCATCCAGGCCACCCCCGCTGAGCCTGAGGTACAAGACACGGTTCCAGTCGCCCTGGTCATCAAAGAAGATATCCCAATGCCGGAAGAGAAGCCATCTCCTGCAGAGACGATTTCCATAGCTGAAAGCGTCTCAGAAACAGTGCCCACTCCTCCCTCACCCGCAGTAGAGGAGAGGGAGGACACCCCTCCTCCACAGGCGGTCACCCCTGTCCTTGTAGAAACTACTATGCAAGGTTAGTTGGTTAAATAATATTTAAATAGTTTAAAATGTTGTCTCTTCCATCATTATCTGAGGCTGATGGCATTTGTCTTCCTTCCTTTAGCCGCCGTGTCGGTGCCAAAGAAAAAGAGAAAGATGAAGGATCTGAACAAAAAGGAGGCAGTGGGAGACCTCCTGGATTACTTTAAAGAGGTTCGTGTGTGCAGTAATGCTTTTAATTATTAATTCATTTCCATGCTTGATTTAATGAGCTTGCAGTTACTTCATGCTCAAGCAAAGAGGGATTTCACCCCTAACTCAGTGTATCATTGAAATTAACCCCTAGATGTTACAGTCCAGTGAGAAGACTGTTTCTGAATTTGAATGTAGCCCCAACAGGGTGGTTTTTGTTTTACATATACCTTTTTAAGATTGCGGTCTGACTGTCCCAACCCCTTTCCCATCTTTGAACCAGGAGCAAGTAGTGGCTCCAGCGGAGCCTGAGCCAGCTCCTGCCCCAGCTCCTGAGACCAGGCCCCCTGCTGCTGCCCCTCCTGCCCCAGAGGACGCTGATCTGACCTGGGAGGACAAGGAGGACAAGCAGGACGCTGAGAACATTCAGCCTGACCCAAAAACAACCGACACTGACAAGAAGTACCAGTACAAAGAGGGTGGGTCACTGGACCTTGATACCTTTCAAGGCACAACTCAGTGTGAACAGTGATCTTATCTCACTTACATTCATGAGTTAGCAGTGTGTCAGTTGACTGTTTATGTTTGCTTTGTTGAAAATGAGGGAGTGGCATTTTACCAGATTGTGCTTCTGTTGATATGAGTGTTGAGTGGAAAACTTATGTGATGGCGAAGCATATTTGAACAATTAGCACACGAAGATTTTATACACAAAACACAGTCCACATACACTTTACTATACGTTAATTCAATAATTTATTTGTTCGGCAGCCTATCTGCCACCTTGTGGACTTTACTGAGTATGACGATATCTAGGGTTATTTGCTCTCCTATCTGCAGTTAAGCTCGGGTGTGTAGGGAGCATCGGGTGAATGACACTTTGTCCCAGTTTCATTCTGAGTTGAGACTGTGGGAATATATATCTTGAAAATGTTGTAAATATATTCAATAAAAGAATGTTCTGCTCATTTTCTGTTTTTGGTTTTCCTTTCAGAACAATGGAAGCCAATCAACGCTGAGGATAAGAAGCAATATGACAGAGAGTTTCTGCTGGGCTTCCAGTTCAGCTCAGCCAGCATGAACAAGCCAGAGGGTCTCCCAGCCATCAGTGATGTTGTCCTAGACAAGGTGCAACCTCTCACACTGAAGAGTTTTGTTATATTTGCTGGGTTGTTTGATCATCCAACTGAAGGGAGTTCATTAATGACCATGCGACTGGAAACATAAAGTTGACAGCATCACATCTTCAAGGCTAAAGTTTCAGTTGGTCTTTTTTTCCTGTGTTTTCAGGCTAATAAGACCCCTCTCCGACAACTAGACCCGAGTCGTCTACAAGGAATGAACTCTGGCCCTGACTTCACACCCTCCTACGCCAACCTTGGCAGGCCTGGCATGGAGGAGGAGGAGCAGGAGGAGGAGGAGGAGGTAGCAGAGGACCAGTAAGTTAACAGTTTCTTAATGTGATCCATGGGCTCTTTACTTGAAAGTTCATATCCCACGAATGAAATGGTGTCCCATCTCTTCTCAGCCTCCAGGTATGGGCATCGGAGTTGGTGGTCCACGTCGCTCTCAGCAGATGCAGAGGAAAGAGCCGAGGAAAATCATCACCACCATGTCACTCGGTGACGACATCCAGCTGAACAAGGCAGAAAAGGCTTGGAAACCATCAGCTAAAAAACCTGCACGCAGCCGTGCAGCAGAGGATCCTGAGGAGAACGATTCAGAGAACACTAAGACCCAGGAGCTGTTTAAACGGGTCCGCAGCATCCTCAACAAACTGACCCCCCAAAAGTTTCAACAGCTAATGAAACAGGTGACGGAACTGACTATTGACACTGAGGAGAGATTGAAAGGTGTCATCGATCTGACCTTCGAAAAGGCCATCTCCGAGCCAGACTTTTCGGTGGCCTATGCCAACATGTGCCGCTGCCTTATGGGGGTAAGTGGTGCTACAGAAAATCTGAAAAAGTGTTGAATAAGTTGGATTGTCACATCTGCAACAGGAGCACTGCATGGTGGAGGGGGTGCTAGGGGTGTAGTGTTTGTGTGGAGGTGGGGTCACCCTTATCATAGCAACACATTACGTTCTATGTGTAAATAATAAGCACGTACATTTAATTTCTCCTGCTGGAAAACGGTCCGCTGAGATACTATTTGTCAAAGAGGATAAAGGCCCCGACACACTGGGAAAGTGACATATTTTACATCATGAAAATGCAAAATACTTTGCAAATATTTTGCATCAAAATGATTGAGACCAGCAGCGATGCAAATTAGTGACAGTTGCTTGCCCATTGACGTGTAAATGAACCGTATGAAAATGAAATGCCACCGGTGTGTAAAGACCCCTTATCTTTTAGCCTTTTCTCTCTTTTATTGCTTTATTGAGCATAAGATGCTTCCATAAAAACACAAAGTAAATCTAGTATTATAGTGTAGCATACATACTAACACTGACATGGCTGAATAACTTTAAAACACACTAAAAAATTTACTTAAAAAAGCTCAAAGCCAAGCAACATCTTTAGTTACAAACAACCCATAGTGACACACTCACACTGTTAAAACAAGGACCTGTAGCTGTTCCATTAAAAGAGAACGTATCTTGTCAACATAACATGACTCACAACTTTTTTAAATGCGATTTTTGAGAAGAAAAAAAGTATTAAATTGGATGGGTATACTCCAACATACCTGTCGTCTTATTAGTCTTATAAGATGAGGAGTAAATCATGTTTGATCTTCAGTTCTACAGCTGTGCAACAATCTTCTCGTTTTGGTTGGTTGTCATCTCTCCGCTGGACATCTTGAATTCTCCAGCAAAGATAATAAAACCACACTAATTGTGACAATTAAATGACCAGTAATTCCCTGTTATATCACTGGAAGACTATCGGCACTGTGGCATTGTGTCTTATCTTAGGACTGGGTCCTTTTATCAGCCCCCTCACACGTGGCTAATAAAAGTTGGGTATTTGATAAGGAAATTGTATCATAATAACTATGGTGTTACTGGCAGACACTCAGCAATTGATAATCTCACTGCACTAGACCTGTTACAGGTCAGCATCATGGACTGACGAAAATGACAGAGCAGACCTGCGAATCTGAGCTTAGATGTTAGATATGTTGGTTATCTGTGCCCTCTTCTAAGTAATTTTACCTTGCAGAACACTGGAGTTGCTGGTCAACATCTGTCTTGATCGATTTGTTTGTTTCTTGTGTGGCGTGGTTGTTTAAAAGGATTACATAATAGCACCACATACAATAATACAAACTGATGAAGGCAGCAGTAGGCCAGCAAATCCCGAGGTAAAATTGCTATTTTTAGAGTCAATGGAGTCTGGTTTTGAAGAAAGATTAATATAAAATCTTCCAAATGTTATTTTATTTAGGTGAACATCTTTTAAGTGGCTATAATATGTTTTGCTCCACAACAGTACATTGCTTTCCTCCCTTGTTGGTACTCCTGTCCGTTTCTCCAAACATCTATCTCATACAACATCCCTTCAAAACATCCTGACTGTCCCTTTACATCTGGCACTAACTGATGGGATTGAGGAGGTCTTACACTACATAACCATATACCTCGTCTTTTCCGACTCTTTTTTTTTTTAATGCACTTTTTCTATGCTCCTTTTTTTTTTCAGCTTAAAGTCCAAACCACAGACAAACCGGGAGCCACTGTGAATTTCCGCAAGCTGCTGCTTAATCGATGCCAGAAGGAGTTTGAAAAGGATAAAGATGACGACGAGATCTTCGAGATGAAGCAGAAAGAACTGGATGCTGCCTCAGTGGTATAGTATTGCCTCATAAAATATGGGTGGGGGTCTTTTTTTTATGCACAAAGAAGTATTGTTGTTTGTTCAACCTGGGTGTGTGGCATTGTTTCCCCGACAGCCTGAGGTGAAGCAGCGTCTCACTGATGAACTACAACTCGCTAAAGACCAGGCCAGGAGGCGCTCGCTGGGAAACATCAAGTTCATTGGCGAGCTTTTCAAACTGAAAATGCTCACAGAGGTCATCATGCATGACTGCATTGTAAAGCTGCTCAAAAACCATGACGAGGAGTCCCTGGAGTGTCTGTGTAGACTGTTGTCCACTATCGGCAAGGACCTAGATTTTGAGAAGGCCAAGGTACAACATACTCACTCACGCACAGATAGTGTGATGAACAGGATATATGCATGCTCATAAATGTGTAGTTGTATCGTGTTTTAATTTGATTTTGCAACTGTAGCACAGTAGATGGACTAAACAAACTGTCGTGTTCGTCCTCAGCCCCGTATGGACCAGTATTTCCATCAGATGGAGAAAATAATAAAGGAGAAGAAGACCAGCTCCAGGATCCGCTTCATGTTGCAGGATGTCATCGATCTTCGACGGGTAATAATTATTCAACATTATTTCTGTTAATGCATATGGTATACTGTGTGTGTGTGTGACTGTGTGTGTGTCTGTGTATAAAATGCATGCTAATTTCCTGTTTTCCAGCACCAAGCAAATACATCATAGTTGGCATAGTTGATTTTTAGTAAAACTAAAATGGCATTTAAAGGGATTTGGGAGTGATGATCAACACTGAAGTTGGTAAAAGATTAAACTCTGTGGAAAATGGAAAGTCCTATTTATTTTTTTATGGCAGTTTTTGGGCTGAGACATCAGAGCAACCTTTTTTTTAAATTGAGGCATTGCAGCATATTACCTATGTAATGATTACCTAATTACCTATGATGATAAAATGATGACTAAATGTTGCACTTAGCCAATCACCAAAACTGCCAGTGCAGCTGTGCATTTCATTGTGGAGATGTTTTTTTGTTTGTTTGTTTTTTTTGTCAAACTAAACTTTAACAGTTAGCCCTGGTCTGTGTTTCATATATATGGGTCATTTAATTCAGTTCTATTTAACAAATGTTTAATTCATACATGAAAATGAGTATTTCGTATTTTCTTTTGTTTGTGTCTCATGGTCATTTCCAGTCCATTTTCTTGTTGTCTTATGAAGCCGGCCCAGTGTTGCTGAAGCTTATTTTTCCAAAGGAATGCTGCAATCCTGTAGTTAGGCTCCCACCCACACAGTCTTACAAAACCTGCTGTCTTGAGTGTTTTTAACAAGCCAAAATCAGCTGCTCCAAGCCAGAACATTCGCCCAATTTAACTGTGAAACACACACACTTTGTTCTTCCCTTTCCTAGGAAAAGGCTGAAGAATAAACATTTCAGAGTCACAAGTCTCACTCATGAACACAGTAATCGCAATTGGTATCTCGTGTTCTAATTTTGTGGTAACCATACCATAAATACTCCCTTTTGCCTTTGTATAATCAGTGGAATTTGAGAAACATGTCAATGCGGTTAGATCAGTCTGATCAGTCTCGTAGTAAGAATTGGCGGCTTGATAGGAACTATTGGGGGAGGTTGTGGCTCAGGAGATCGTTGGTTGTCAACTCATCGGAAGATCAAGGGTTTATCCCCGGCTCCTATCGAAGTGGTCTGAATCTGCCCTTGCAAGCTGTGCTGTGTGTGAGTGTGTCTCTGAGTGTGTGAATGTTTGTGTGTGTGAATGAGCATTCAGATTAGATCCTGATGAGCGGGTGCACGGCGCCCCCTGCCATCAGTGTATGAATGGGTGAATGTAAACATGTAGTGTAAAGCTCTTTTTATAAAAGAGAGTCGATATTCCATCCGTTTGATTGACATTTTATTTTTCCATTCCAAACTTCCAGAGAGGGCAAATCATGGAAAAAAATAAAATAAAATTGAAGGTCAATGTCATCTAGACTCTAGACTCACAATGTCTCCCTCTAACACATCCTAGAATACCTGGGTGCCCCGCCGAGGCGACCAGGGACCCAAGACCATCGACCAGATCCACAAAGATGCTGAGCTGGAGGAGCACAGGGAGCAAATGAAGGTGCAGCAAGCCCTCATCTCAAAGAAGGAGCCTGGTGGCGGCGGAGGCCCTGGAGGCAGAATGGGTGGAGGAGGCCGCGGGGGCCCCCACAACCAAGGCCGTGGTGCTCCTCCCCAGGACGAGGGCTGGAATACAGTACCCATCTCTAAAAACCGACCTATTGACGCCTCTCGCCTTAGCAAAATTACTAAGGTAGGAGAGAGGCGCCACTTTTCACCTTTAGTAATGGTTGGACGGCAATGCATGCAGGAAGTGTGTTTTAACCAATACTTTCTTCTCTCAGACTCCTGTTCTTGACTTCAACAATCAGTTGCTTGCCCCAGGAGGTAAAGGCACATGGGGCAGCTGGGGTAAAGGCAGCAGCGGTGGCACCACTGCCAAACCTGCAGATTCTGGTAGGTTTCCCAGACTTGAGTGATTATACATTTAAAAAAAAACGCATGTAGTTGAGCCCCTCACAGCTGAAATTCAACATGTGCTATCTTGTTGGTTTTCATCTCCAGGCTCGGAGCCGGGCGGCCGTCCAGCCACCAGCACTGTGAACAGGTTCTCAGCCTTACAGCAGCCGTCGTCTTCAGGCCCTTCCCAGGACTCGGATAGACGAGTTCCTCAGAGGTGAGAAACAGGACATAATTCTCAAAGTCTATTTAGAGCATTCAGACAGCAAATGCCCTGTGGGACCCTACAGAGTTTACAGGGTTTCTTTTGAGCCTTTGATGTTAGCTTTCCCTGACTCTCCCTCTGTCCATCTACAGAAACAGCTCGAGTCGAGAGCGCAGTGATCGCTTCGAGCGTTCCGATCGTGGTGGCGACCGGTTTGACAGGCGGGACGACCGTGATCGAAACAGACTTCAGGTCACCAAGCGCAGCTTCAGTCGGGAGAAGGGAGAGCAGAGCCGGGAGAGAGAGCAGCGTGGGTCTGCCGATCCCGTCCGCCGAGTAGCGAGCATGACGGACGACAGAGGCAGTAGAGACAGAGCCAGGAGCAAAGAGATTGGTAGGTGGCGGGACGTGGTGGGCTAGTAGACTTACACTGCTTATTTTAAATCTGATCATTTTCTGCCATGTTTAAAATACAATTTCTCTGCAAACTACAAACTGTTTTTCAGGAATATAATTTTCATATTTGTTTGTGTGGTGTGTAAACAGTGAAGCCAGAGAAAGCTACCCCTCCACCTCCTCAGACTCCCACCAAGCCTGCCTTAACGGAGGAAGAGCTGAGCAAGAAGTCCACAGCCATCATCGAGGAGTTCCTCCATATCAACGACATGAAGGTACACACACTGATACGGAGAGGAAACCATACTACACAGGAGTACACATCTGTTGTTGTCTCACTCCATTTAGATAGATGGATGGATGGATGGATGGATATTTGTCCTTGCGGAAATTGTTCTGCGCCATACAGTACATCTGTTGTGCATACTGTGACAGTCCAGAGAGAAGGAAAGTGCATGGTGCTATTTAAAGTGCTGTCCTGCAGGTTCTTGTTCAGTTCAATGCTAGTTGGGATAAAAGACCTGCTAGCCCGATTTGTTTGGAAAGAGGGTAGCCTGAGCCTCCTCCCTGATCGCTCTTGTAAAAAAAAAAAAAAAAAAGAGCACTGAAAAAGCTGAACATCACCCCCGTGAATCCATCGTACTTGCATATTACAGGTAGTTCCATCCTTGCAGATGCGTGCCGGCAACTACTAACAGCCTCACATCTGTGTCCCAACAGGAGGCTGTGCAGTGCGTGCAGGAGATGAACAGTCCCCAGCTGCTGTTTGTGTTCGTACGAAACGGGCTGGAGTCGACGCTGGAGCGCAGCACCATCGCCAGGGAGAACATGGGCCTGCTTCTGCAACAGCTCATTAAGAAAAACATCCTCACAACACAGCAGTACTATAATGGGTCAGTATGGAGCCCCCCGAGGTGGTTAAGTAGGAGAACTAATCTAATATGTTATGTATAAAAGGTGACTGTGAGTTTCACCAAAAAGAGTATATAATATAATAAGATATTATAAGTAAATGTATGTCAATCCGAGAGCAAGTGCAGGGCAAACAAATCCTTCTGTTGCTTGGTATAGCAGACTGAAATAAAGTTCATAGCTCTGGCCCGGCAGTCACACTGGGCCAGTTCAATACTGTCAATTAAAGGGCGGGATGCGAACGGCTCCTCCCAACTTGGACTGCTCCACTTTTTCTTCAATCCGATTGGCTCAGCCTGACCCTCGGCCGGATCACTTACTTCACTCTGAAGTTACACAGAGAAAACGGTGGAGACATACAACATATCGAATGCTGCTGACACTCCTGCGTTGACGAATGCTTAAACACTATACTTACCAGAAAATTTAACCTTTTGTGTTAATGTGGTGACATGTTGCTAGGTTTTCCCATCGGCTTTTTTTTTTCTCCATCATTTAAACCTTGATCACATTTGAACTTGTGTGTGTGTTTTCTCAGGCTTCAGGAAATCCTCGAGGTGGCTGAAGACATGGCAATAGACATCCCCCACATGTGGCTGTACCTGGCTGAGCTGATCACTCCCATGCTCCACGAGGGAGGCATCCCCATGGGAGAGCTTTTCAGGTTCGTCCCAGACCTCACTTCACCTCTCAGTGTGTTTGAAAAAGGGTAATCTGCAAGAGAAGATAACTTTTGCCTGCTTGATGTTCAACCTGCTGTGTTGACCTTTTTCTTCCTCCAGGGAGATTTCAAAGCCTTTGATCCCCCTGGGCCAAGCTGGAGTCCTGCTGGTCCACATCCTCAGCTTGGTCTGCAAAGGAATGGTGAGAGCCAATCAATTACAAAGCTTCATCTATATTGTATTGTACCTAACCTGAAGGGTTTTTGGAATATTTTTGAATTTTAAATTCAGTGTCAGTTGCGAATAATCTATGCCAAACATAGTGAGCAATGTGCGTGAATTTGGTTGTAGAGCGACGGATGCGGGTCAGTGATCATACTGGTGAACATTTATGGATTTCTTCATTCTTTCATGAACTGATACAATCTGTATCTCCTTTTATTAGAGCCATAAAAAGGCAGGCATGATGTGGAGGGAGGCTGGCCTCCGGTGGAAAGACTTCCTCCCCGAGGACGTAGACATCAACAAGTTTGTGACAGAACAGGTGAGAGAAGGGTCACTCACCCACTTCAGCAGCTTCCGCTCAGGAAATCTGCTCCTGGATTTAACAGTTGTTAATCATCTATTGTATTGGAGGGCCATAGTAGAGTTAGGATATTGCACTATAGTATCAAAACTGTATATAAGATTTGCCGACAGGATTAGATTTTCAATGTGCATTTTGCATTCGGGCACTGAATAAGAAGTGGTGTGAGTAGAGTAGAGGTAACATGTGCATAAAGCCTGTGTGTGTCTCCATGGCGTTTTGAACTAGAATGTGGAGTTCACGCTGGGTGATGAGTCAGAGGAGAGCAAAAAGAAGGAGCTGAGCCCTGCAGAGCTGGCCAAGCAGCTGGAGAGACTGATCCAGGACAAGGCCAACAACCAGAGGATCTTTGACTGGGTTGAGGTTCGTATTCCTGCTTGTGTGTGATTTTAAAGTTTTCCTTTTTATTTCTATCTTTTATTTCCATTTGGTTCTGTTCAGTCTTTTTTTTATGTCAAACACACACTTCTACATTCTTTGGATAGGTTAAATGTCATGTATTTCCCTGGATGTATGTGACAATTGTAATTAAGTAAAAAAAAAATTAAATGTATTTGCCATCTTCCTCAGAATAGGTTCCTCTTCTCTCTGTCGCTTTTGGGGAATCAATTATGTAGAAAACATCCCAAATTCAGTGTAGCTGATTGCAACAAAGCAGTCTTACCTACTCATTCCAACCACTTATTATTGTGTTTCTATTTGTTTGCTACTAATGAAGCTCCTGTTTCCCCGCCCGAAGCTGCATGCGTGTTAATGATTTTGTCTTTGTGTAGGCCAACCTAGATGAGCAGCAGGCGACCTCCAATATGTTTGTCAGAACTCTGATGACCTGCATCTGCCAGTCAGCAGTCATCTGTGAGTCAGCTGGTCCTCTTTACTTCCCTCATTAAAGTCTGCTAATAGAGGATGAAACACATTACTAACCGAATGGACAGCAAGTTACTAGATGTAGTCCGGTGTAACTGTGCAGTCAGTCCAAACCCATTGCCGTTAAATGACGTTCTTCTACTTTGCCTGTAGGTGAGAACCCCAACAAGGTGGACAGTGACCAGATCAAAGGTGCTGCCAAGGTGCTGCAGAAATACCTGACGGACGAGCAGAAGGAGCTGCAGGCTCTGTACGCCCTGCAGGCTTTGATGGTGCAGTTGGAGCAACCTGCCAGTGAGCTCACATTATCCTTATCCTTTGTTTCAGAGACTATAATAATAATAACAATATAATAATGCATGCAAAGTGACTCTTCAGTCATCATTTTAAAGGATTAAGTGACATCTAGCAGTGAGGTTGACTACCCATCACATTCACAACCCACCAGGGTTATTATTTTCAGATGATTATACACCAATGATGGGTTGTGAATATTTTATTCAATTTCTGCCAATGCATAGCCCTAAATCCTGTAAACTTCTCCTTTTGATATAAAGTCCAAATTGTGGTGGAATATCTTGTGAACATTTCCCGTCTCTCCTCCCTCCTTCAGATCTGCTGCGGATGTTCTTTGACACTCTTTACGACGAGGATGTGATCAAAGAGGAGGCCTTCTACAAGTGGGAGTCTAGCAAAGACCCCGCCGAGCAGCAGGGCAAGGGCGTGGCCCTCAAGTCCGTCACCGCCTTCTTCACTTGGCTCCGCGAGGCCGAAGACGAGGACGAGTCCGACAACAGCTAGGGCCCCCTTCGGACCACTAGGAGAGAGGAGCCAGGTGGATCCTTGGGGAGAGCTCACGTTCTGCGGATGATTCAGAAAACCCTGAATCAGCTAAATCCTTCTGCATAAACAGAAAAAAAGCAAGAAAAAAATTCTTCAACTGGGAGAGATTGTATTATGGATCGAACGTTCGATCATGTTATATTTTTTTCTTTTTTTTTTCGGTTTCCTTTTTTTGTTTTGGGTTTCTCGTTTTACCTTACGCAACTGAATGTCTTTTTTGAAATAAAATGAAAACAGGATTAAACAGAGAGAATAGATATGAGAGAGAGAATGCTGAGAAGCGTTACAAGCCATGGGAGATGATGCTGTTTCCTTCAGTATTTTTGTTGAGGTTTATCTCCTGCATTTTAAACGGCTTGTCCTTGCCACGGCAACACTATTCAAGACACTTTGCTTAATGACAGATATATAAAAAAAAAAAAGAAAAAAAAAACTTTAAAAGGCTGTTCACATCTATATTTTTGATGACTTCATCCTTTATCGTGTGGACACGACACAGCAACATTGTCATGTCACATGTACAGTGTTTGATCTACATGAGGCGCTTCTGTAGACGGCTAGCGTTTTTGTTTCTCTTTTCTTTTTTTCTGGCGTTGGATGGTTGGAGTGTGCGTTTTATAATAAAATAGAAAACTACAAAGAAGCGTGTAAAGAGCTGTCTGATGGACATTTCAGACGGGAGTTAAAGTAACGGTTGTGGACTCTCAAGGATTACGCGCGGACTTTATGAGGAGCTGGGCAATGAACATTGACCATGTTGCTGCTGGGGGGTGACGATGCTTCCCCGACGCCCCTCAACCCCAATATACCCTCCCATGTGTCTGTTTTACTTGTTTGCTGCGCTTCACAAAACAAACTGTTGACTGAGAAAGGGAGAGCAAGAGGGAGGGTTCACGCTCCCTCCTACGCAGCCTGTTGTCGGATTTTTAGAAGATAAAAAACATTGAAACTTAAAAAAAAAAAAAAAGTATACTGACAAAAATCCAATTAAATGAAAAAAAGGTCTTCAAAAAAGGTTTAATGCTATGAATCCTTAGGCCTTTTCTGCTTCCATGAGTGGAAATGCATTTCACGAGAGTTCTGTAAATTTTTTTTCAAAGAATATTGCTAACATAATGCCATGTAATTTCCTCCTCTGAAACAAAGTGGCAGTCTTTTCCCTGTATTTATATTTTTCTCTCCCCAGCCGGCAGAAGGTGCTTGTAATTATCCAACCCAAGTCATTGATTACAATTTAATTGAAAATTTGTAAATACTTTTTGCTTTACTTTATTAAAAAAAGATATTTAATTAAAGTAAAATTAATGCCTCTTTTCACATCCAAAACTGGAAGAGATAATAAAGATCGTTGCCAATAAAAGAAAAAAAAAAACCCATACTTGTGCTTTTGTGAGAACTGTTTGTAGGCAGTTTGTTCTGCTAATGTGGAACTGACTGATCCCAAGTCCTACCTTGTGTTCTGACCCACAACAGAGCCGATCGCTGCCTTTGTACGTAAACCGCACAATCTGAGCTTGCTCTTTATTCAAGCCATTCAGAGTGTGCTCTGTGAATTGCATGGGTGTGGTTTTTATTGTGCTGTACGCACAACCCTTTTTTTGCTCTTTTAAGGCCTACTCTGTTTCCACTCAGAATTTGCAAATGATTTCCCCTTTCTGGGCCCCCAAATGTAACATGTCATCGTTTTATACTGGCTTTTCAAATTGACAAAGAAGAAGAAGTCCTTTTTACTAGCCTTTTTTCCAGAGCTTTCAACCACATTCCGTGGTCTCCATCTGCATATACCTGCATTATATCATTAATGACATGGCCTGAGCTACTCATTCTCAACGAGCCTCTGAAGAGGTCACATGATACGTTGGTTTACTGTCCCTATTCTAAACTAAGTGGGTATTACAAACCTACAGGCTGGTAATGTGAACACTTCTCAAGCCTTTATACAATTTAGCGTTTGACAACTGTCGTTGCCAACATGCATCAGTTGTTCAGGGATTTCCTAGATTGAGCACTGATAATACTCCAAGTCTGAGGCATCGCCTCGTGACAAACCGCCTGCTGACCAAAGCCTTTCAGCTGGCCAAGCAGGCTGCACAGGGCTTCTCTGTGCTGGACTTCTTGGGGAACTCCACACAATCAGACTTGGCCATTGTCCTGCCTTCAGTGTTTGGTTACATGGTTTGGTGGCTACATTTCAGATGGACAAAGAGGAACAACAGTGATTCTGCAAAGCTCTAAACTGGTCTTCCATTGGTTTGTTTCCATTCACAGGGTTTGAATGTGTAAAAGCACGGGATTCACTGCTTTTCCTGACATTTTTAATCATGTTAGAAAATAGATTAAAAATGGTGTTCCATGCACTCATTAGAGCCGAAAGAAAGGGATGGTGAATATGCAGTGTGCATGTTTTTCTCGCGTTGTGGGTTCCCTCCGGATTCTCCAGTTTCCTCTCTTTGCTGCAGATCAGCTGGAGCCTCTCCTGGAAATAAAACGCCACTCTTAAGCAGCAACACACAAGCCGCTGCTGTTGGATCACTGCCCGGCACTTAGGTTCTGCTCTCCTATCCCTGCCTCGTCAGAAGGACGACATGTAAACCCACATCTGTGAAGAAGCTACTTCGCTTGTGGCAGGGAGGTAAACATTGGGAGAAAGTTGCCCGGTCAAGTCTCCAGACAGTGCAGACGTGTCGGGAGGGGAGCAGGCACCGGCACCAGCCACAAATAGAAAGTGTGGTTGTCCCGGACCACTACGAAAATGGTCCAAAAGAGTGTTTGCTCAGCAAATATTACATAACAATTTACCATGGACTTCAACAGTCCCACTGTTTTACTTTCAACAGTGGATTATGTGTGATGACTTCAGGGCCCATAGACTTTAGCGGTCAGCATCTTCCTCTTAGCGGTTTCTCTTTTCTAACCAAACACCCAGACTCGCGATGTTCTCCGGTAAGCAGCACTTCACACAAAAGGCCTGCGGCGGAAACCTTTTGTAGGCTGTAATTCAACCTCTGTGTAACCTTACCCACAGCCAGGCCATCATTTCAAACTGCCCTTATCAGCTTATCTCACTTGTTACAAGAGCTGCTCCATCCCCGCTGACACGCTCGGCCTTATCTCTAACCTGCTTTCACTCGGCTGCAGTATCACAGTCAGCTGGCCCCCGCGTTCACTCCACGTTTTCACACTGTTGCCTCACCACCGGACCTATATCGTTCCTTTCCGTGAAATCCATCTAAAGTATATATGCACAGGGTTATTGAGGATAGGCGGCCCGGCGGGCACTGTGCGGTTCAGTTTGTTATAGTTCCGATTCTAGAGAGAGAGAGCTGACCGACTATTGCATTTGTACTTCAAGATATTCTTCTTTCCTTTTGGATCAGCATGCTTTGAGCAAGTGTATGCTAAAGAATGCATTGTTAGTGTCAGCTAGGCAACTCTCCATTATTTGCTTTAAGGCGTCAGAACAGTGAAATGATGCACATGGACAAGCAATAAAAGGCTTCAGGGGTTTTTTTTGTGTGTCTTTAGGGATGCCAGTGTGGGTCTATATCTAAACAATGACTAGCTTGGTTGCCATTGAAGTTTGTTGACAATCATGATCCCAGGTGGATGAAGCCCTCTGACTTTGCTGGGACTTTGTTACAGCAACATTTGCTAAGGATGTTCAAAGATGACTTTGGTGATGATACTTTGTTACAAGTTGCTGAAACATTTGCTACAGATGATTTGATACTATGACTATATATTCGTTTTCCATGTGATTTTGCTTTTGTGCAAAAAATGTGTACAGATTCATGGCTCCCAGATGATGTATCCTAATGGGTTTGGGGATCCCTTGAGACAACATCTAGTGCCACCATGAGGTCGGAGATTTTTGGGTGTTGAGTGAAACGACTAGTGGATGGATAGCCTTGAAATTTGCTACAAATATTCAAGGTCCCCAGGGGATAGTTATTGTGACTTGTCATCTTTGCACCTCATCAGTGAACATTTGTTCTAAGTGTTTCATCTCCAGGTCTTCAGGTGAGAGACGAACCTACGTGACCCCGGCCCTAGGACCCCTCAGCTCAAGAAACTCCTTACATCAACAACAGCAGATGGGACCGGCTGGGTATGATTTAGCTGTGAATATGAAAGAACAGCAGGTTTGTATGGCGAGGAGTTTCTGTTTTTTGGTTTGTCATTTACTTAAGATTGCACATCTGCTCGATATATAGGGGGAATGCCATTTGAAGTGACGTTTTTAAATACATTTCTTCAGTAATATTTATGCATCATCTAATAGGATTGCAATGGTTTACAGAACAACCTTCTGTGCACATCAGTCGACTGTTTGCAGGACTTAATTTCTTCGCAATATGGGTGAACTGAGGCAGGTAAATCAAAATATATTTAAAAAAAGATCTCAATTCAATACTGCATACTTATTCTTACATCTGCTGGGTGTTGGGCAAGAAATGGCCAAATAAAAAATGTTCAAAAAGGGCTGTATGAATATTAAGAAGCTAGTGTGCTGCCCAAAGGGGGGTGTGCGGGTGTGTGTGTGTGTGTGTACACATTTATTTATTCATTCCTGTGCATTGTATTATTGCTGTGTGTATATTCCTACACACACACACACACACACACACACACTCTCACAAAACCCTGATGGCATGGTAGCTCTTCTTCACACCCGCTTGAGTTGAGTTTCATCCTAAATCCACTAGAGGGAGTCATTGCACTGTACACACTACCCTAATTCAGCATAGTAGTTTTCCAGCTGGTACATGCCTTCCGAACTAATAAATATAATAATAAATAAATCAGAATGTATCACAATGAATGAAAACGGTATAATCATATTGGAAACAAGAACATGAGTTACAACTTGAAAAGTGAGTCAGTTTTTCTTTCCATAATCAATTTCAGGAAGTAAAAGTTTGAAAGCAAACCCATAGACGTGCATTATATTCTGAGCTTGTTTCTTGAGCTGGAGAAATGAAATGTCATAACTGAGTCATGTTCTTCTGTCCCATCAGAGATGATTAATTGCTTGAGGAGCTCTCCAGCTGGTGCCTGTCAGCTCCTCGGCGTTTGATTTTGTGTCTGCTCATTGATTCCATTGTGTGTGTGTGTGTCGTCCCTCACCTGTCCATCAGGTGTCCTCGGTGAGTTCTACTGCTCTGCACACCTGTCGCCGACTCCCTCATCGGCCCTCCTCGCCTGCTGTTGCCTCCCCAGGTGACTTGTTTTGCTTGGCTTACGGAAAGTGCATGTTTTGGAGCTACAGGCTTTTTTTCACAGGACAGTGGTGTTATGTATACACAACCTTTCGACCCGTGCAATGTCGTATTCCAGTTCTGTGGCATGCACTTCATCAGCGGCATGAGTCAGGTCCGACCGGAGGAGCACGTTGACTGACGAGTGTGTGTTACCGGGTAACATCAATGTCAGATTTCATTTCTGCCCAACAAAACTGTACTTTTTAGACTGAACGTTCCTTAGAAATGATGCAGCTGTAGCACAACATCTGGCAACACAACCTTACCTTTGCACAGACTGATGCTAATATTAATAGGTTTTAGTTGACGCATGTTAAACTGGCCATCTTGGTACCACCTTGGTACCCGGTACCCACCCACCAACACATTTTCCAAACTTGTTTAATTTATTTAATTTACATGTGAGCATTGCTTTTGATTGGTTTGGCTACAGTCAATCAATCCGACCTCTATACATGTTTTCATTCAAATAAAACCTTAACTACTGCTCTATTAGACTAACTCATGCCTATATAGACGACCAGTGCCTTTAGGGATGAGTATTCATCCACCAGATGGCGACATAGACAATAGTTTCACATAGAAGGCTGTTGGATGCTGGAGCAAGCTGCAACCTCCGGTGCTGAGAACAGAAGCTCACTCGGATGTGCCAAAAAAAAAAAACCTGCAGTTTATCAAAAGTCTATTTGAGGCTCCGAAAGTGAGTCACTCTCCACAGTTAACATGTTAAAACGGACCAAAACCATTGTTTTACTTATATCCCTGAATACTATCTTGAAAACTGTGCAGTGGGTGACTTTTTATATATGTGTCACAAATGTATTTCTATATTAAGGCTTAAAGTTGAGCATAACTGAGGGCGTGGCTACTTTGACTGATAGCTGGGTGCTGTTCCAGCTGGCTGGCTAATAGCTGGTCTCTGCTGAGTCAGACGGTTGGCTTCCCAACGGCTCTTCACAAACCTATAATAGATGTCCAAGAGACTACGTCCATCTTTCACACATAAAAACTGCTCCTTATCCATTCTCACTAGCAGCGGTCGGTTCCACATGTAAATGTTCCTTTTAGTAGCTCGACCTCCCATTCTGCACATTAACAAATCACCACAGTCCTCATCATCAACGGCCCATCCACATTTGCAGCTAATCAGTGAAGTAATTGGGAACATCGGGGCTTCAAATGAGCTCTGATAAAAGTCCCATTATCAGTGTGACGCACGTTACCTGTTGAATAAGAGGGGAAAACGCACGTTTTTCATCAGTTGCCATGCCAGCTCTATGTTTCATCACTGTCGGTGATGGAGAGAAACCTGGACGAGCAATCTACCAACACGTACAAATATTCTCCTGTTGCTGATGTATTCATTGGGAAATATATAGACGGCTGAGTGTTTACACCATTCAGCTCAGGCCCAGCAGAGTGTGTCACTTATGTAGCAATGACTCCCGCTGCATTATCTGAAACACACACACACACACACACACAGAGTCACATTCTTTTCAGGCATGTTCACTGCCATTCTTGATCTTTAGCACAGTGTCATAAATGATGCACTAAATACGCTCTTATCATTAAATCTTCAAGGACGGTCAATAATGAAAGAATTTAAACTGTTTCTCAAATACTGTTCAACGGATCAAATTCCACACGGATGCAAAATCTCAAATCTCTATTTACGGTTTGAATGGTTTATCGGCGTTTTCATACCCGTTTCCTACACCGATGTTTGGCTCCAACACAACCACGACGCAGCATTTCCAGTCAAAGGTCATACATTTGCCAAAGGCAATTGGTTAATACGCATTTATGACGCGTTGTTAAAGATGATGGTGCGATTGGAGAAGAGCAGTATTCCAGTGGAAGAGGTGATCTCCCAGAAGGTCAGAGGAGCGTTTCTCCAGCCTGGACATGGAGCTGACCCGAGCGGCCGTCCCGGCTCTCTGCCTGCTGCTGGCGTTCGGATCGTCTTGTGCCAAAGGTAGGAAAAGAAGATCAGATTTGTTGAGTCAACGCGTTCAGTGAGCACACTTTTCTCTTCTTCATCGCTCTTCAGCTTCTTCTTCTGCAAGACTTATTGTGAAGGCAAACTCATCTGTGCCTTGGTTCAGCTTTTCAATATATTTTTTCAACTTTCTTTTTGTTTCGTTGAACGCTCACACTGTAAGATTCCACTTTTGTCAACGCTTTGTACTTTATTTGAGATCAACCTTTTCTATACTTTCCGTATATTTCTCTCATTCCAGTGCTTACACATCAGCTGGCATTGCCTTTTCCTTTCACTACTTACAAATCCACTCAGTGCGACTACATTTGTCACTGACAGTACGACACATTTCAATACACTTGGACAGACACTTCCATCCCTTTCAGCTTTTGGATCTCTCATTAGAACCGTAACAGCTTTCAGTGCGTTTACTACACTTCAGCTGAGACATTAACTTTCTTTCACCACTTCTCCATGAACGGATCTTTTGACTTATTTCCGTATAGGTGTTTCGACTCCCACCTAAACTTCAGCCTTTTTAGTATTCCCAATATTTCGAGCGTTTCAACCGTCGATTTTCACCAGTGAAGGCACATAAATCACACTTTTTTTTTTTCTTAAGATCACGCAGGCTGGAAAATGTTGAGCTTGATGTACGATCCTCAGCTTTCTTCCCTGGAGTCAAACCCTTTTGTTCTCCTGTGTGCTCGATTAAAACCGTAATCACCTCCCATTCAGGGCTCACGTTCTTCTCATCTCCTGTCTTCTTCCTTTACCGTCATTTCACTCTCAGCTTTCACCTTTCCTTTCATCCATAACAATCTTTAACTCCTGTTTTGCACACTGCAAACTTTTCAAATCAGCACGCTCGGAGTTTGTGGCGTTGTGCAACTGACGGCTATCAGCATTTACTGCTTGTTAGCGGAGCACTGTATCGAACTAGCCGTCAGGGAGATGTATGGCAGGAGATAAGAGAGCGTGTGAGGGAGAATGACTACAAACAAACACAACACACACATTCGAATCCCAAAGGGGCCCGAACCAAGAGCTGCCGACTTTTTTCTCTTTTTAATTTCGTCTCACATTGATCTCTGTAGGATTCACGCACAAATAAAGATGTGCTCTTTGACTCTGTATCTGTCACATTTAAGTTTCTTCCCAAAGCATGTTGTGCTTTCAATCTGCAGCTTTTGTCCTGTAGTTGCACATCTTGTTGTTGCAATGCAAAACAACTATGAACCTTTCCCTGTACAACATACTAATCACACATTATTTCTGACCTGTGTGTCGGCCCATAGTTGAGGAGGAGAACCCGGAGTTCTGGAGGTCACAGGCCCGGCAGACTTTGCAGGCGGCGTTGGACAGGAAGCTCAACACCAATGTGGCCAAGAACATCCTGTTTTTCCTTGGAGATGGTAGGTTACACAGCTCCTAATGACTTGTCTGCCTGAACAGGAAGGACAAGCGGAGGGTTTGACCTGCTTGCATGTTGGGCCAGGTCTCCTCTCTGTTCCTACATGGCAAAAATACATATATGCAATGAAGGAAACATAGATATTTGGTATTAACTGCAGGAGACTTTTCAATTGTGTGTGTGTGTGTGTGTGTGTGTGTGTTTCGAATGCATCAGGTATGGGAATCACAACCTACACAGCCGCTCGTATCCTCAAGGGACAACTGGAGAACCAGACAGGAGAGGAGACAGTGATGACCATGGACACCTTCCCTCATGTGGGACTAGCTAAGGTACACACACACACACACACACACACAATGGACAACAGATGTGGAGCAGACAAATATGCACACATCCTTTTATATCTATTCATCAATGCAATCCAGGAGAGTTGTTTGCTGTGCCATCTATAGTCCACCCATGGGTGCTCATTACACCCTCAGCTGAATATGAATGTGATCAGCCCTGTGGCCATGTAAGAGGTGTAATTCTATGGAAATCATATTAAATTATTCATTCCGTACTAGTGATTTGTGTCAGTTGCCCCTCCAGCCATTAATCTGCACACCCTGCATGTGCTCTTATTCACAAAGCGTCATACTGCTTTGAGGACAAGGGTCGGTCAAATGTTTTCACAGATAAAAGTCTTTCAAAACAAGATGACGCAAAAAAAGATCTGGTCATGAAACTATCATTTATGTGCAAATTAAGAATGAAAGAATTGTTTGAGGGAGAAAGTGGGTTAAAGTTCTTTGTTATGGGGCCATTTACTTCATAGATTACACTTCTTATTGTTCCAATATTGTCCAACACTATCATATTTGTGTGTGTGTGTGTGTGTGTGTGTGTGTGTGTGTGTGTGTGTGTGTGTGTGTGTGTGTGTGTGTGTGTGTGTGTGTGTGTGCAGACCTACAGTGTGGACTTCCAGATTGCCGACAGTGCAGCCACAGCCACAGCGTATCTGTGTGGAGTGAAAACCAACCTGAACACCATCGGAGTGAACGCAGCAGCTCGCAACGGAGTCTGCAAGTCTCAGAAGGGCAACGAGGTCACGTCCATTCTGAAGTGGGCCAAAGATGCTGGTAAGACCGTAGACCGCATAGAAGAAGTGGCATCGTCATTGTGACGTCACCCACTGATTTGTGGACTGCCTTGATTTTCCGCAAATTCGGCTGTCGCCATCTTGGGTTTTTTGGGCCATCGTCATCAGAACTGACGCAAGGGGGTGGAGCTAAGCTCAACCGAAAGCTGAATTAGACATTTTTAGGCAACCGGAAATGCTTCAATGAACTTTCATGAACTGACGTCACCATGGTAGCGATCAGGCCTTAAAGCATACCCTGCTTTAACGTATATGTTACTCTAAATGGATCATAATTTACTAATTGAACATCACGTTTACTGCGGGAATAAATCAAATAAGAAGTAGGGTCATAGTCATAGACTTCTATACAATTGGACATATTTTTGAAATCAGAGGAGTCGCCCCCTGCTGGCTGTTAGAAAGTGCATGAAAAATGTGTCACGTCATGTTTCGGACATGGAGGTTGTTGCCTTGGACTAGTACAGGACAATAAAAAGGTTTCTCAACATTATTATCCAGAGCACCGCGACACTTTGGGACAAAATGATAACGATGCTCTGATAAGACTGATGTGAGAACAGGCTATTGAGTACTCGGAAGCAAAAGTCAAAAGTTTTATGTGATTACAACTATGTTATAATCACATTACAGGAGGAGTGTAAAGGGTATGAAAGGGTTACTATTTAAATGCATGTGTTTTGTGTCCGCTGCAGTAAACAATTGTAATTGGTATTTTATTCAAAAACTCTTGATTTATCGTTCCACCACTCAGCCCATTATGCTCAATGTCACATTTATAAGATACAGGAAATAGAGCTAACACAACAACTGCACCCGTGAAAATGATGATTTATTCTAGTGTAAACAGACTGAAAGGAGCAAATATAGCACATCCTGGCATAGCTGACAATACCGAGGGGATAAAGCTGCAGCAAACGGGGCTGTGATTGAAGTAACAAATGGGATTTTGTGACTTTTTGTCGGGGATGCCTGACGCACAGCCCTGGTGTCTCACTTTTAGCTCTGGCTCCTGACAAAAGAAAATCTCTCAGTCCTTATAAAGCCTCAGCAAAACCTGATTTTACCGCTGAGCATTCTGCTGTGAGCCCCAGAGCCCCGTTGGAGCGGTATTACAGGGGCCACCAGGGAGCGGCAGCCTGCAGCTGCGTGTTGCACTGCAGGGTAATGTGCTCCATGGGGAAGCACCTCGACTCTTATCATGCTCCCAATGGCCATGAATATCTCATAACGCACACACACACAACGTGCCACGGCCCTGATCCCAGCTCAGCGCTTGTTTGTGAGAATTTTTGTGTATGTTATATCGGTGTTTCCCATGCGTTTTTTTCTGGGGACCCACTTTTTAAAAAAATGACAAACCATTACGACCCAATGGTATGCCTCATTTAATGTTCGTGGCCGTTCATTTATGCATGCTTTATTGAAAACATAAACACTTGTTAAACAATTTCTACATGAGAACAAATAAATGCATGTAGGTGGAGCTCATTCTTTTCATTTCCTCTTAATTTTTCTTAACAAAATGAACATTCAGGCTCCCCCTGTGTGGCTAAAAAGTGTATTGCAGATCATTAAATGTTAAATAAAACCGTGGAAGACATTTTTCTTTGTTGTGGGCTCCTGTAGAAACATGGAGAGGACACGCTGCCTTTGTAGATGTGAAGGGCTCATTCTAAGCTTATGAAAACACAGGAATTCCTAGTTTCATTTAGTTTCAATTAATTATACACTAATGAAAACATATGCATTTTAAATTGCATTTCTGCCTATAAATGCTGCTTAGTCCGAATCTCTATTCCTTTAAACTGTGTGCTGTTCCTTTAAACCTGGAGGGCTTTCATGGGGCTTTAAAAAACAACGTTGGACATCATGGCCGTTAAAAGCCCATAACTCAACATAACCGTATATATAATATACAGCATCTGCAGGGGGTTGAGAACGTTGTTGATTAATCGCTCAACACACTGAGCCTGAACTGTCCTCACACACATACAGAGTGTATTTTTTACACCTACTACACACTGAGCATGAACTCCATCCTGTAGGCAAGTCTGTGGGCATTGTAACCACCACGAGAGTGCAACACGCCACCCCGGCGACCAGCTACGCCCACAGCGCCAGCAGGAAGTGGTACAGTGACGCCGACATGCCCGATGCCGCCAAGAAGGCCGGCTGCACCGACATCGCCTCCCAGCTGCTCAAAAACACTGACATAGACGTAAGCTTCTCCATCAGCACACAGCGTTCTGCTTCAGAAGATTACAATGACATTTATTTGTGTGCATGTGTGTGTGTGAATGTGTGTGTGTGTGTGCATGTGTGTGTGTCTCCAGGTGATCATCGGTGGTGGCAGAAAGTACATGACACCGAGGGGCACTAAGGACCCGGAGTACCCCAGGGATTACTCCTCCAGGGGAAAAAGAAGAGATGGACGCAACCTCATCCATGAGTGGCAGAGCATGAAAATGGGAAAGGTAACACTATCCATCCATCCATCCATCCATTTTCTACCGCTTATCCAGTATTCAGGAAAATAATAAAATATACCACTAGGGGGTGTAAACAATGATATTTTTTGCCATTCAGGTGACAAAAGATGTCAATTCTTGCATATTTGAAAAAGAACAACTTTACGTGCACATTTGCATTATATAGTCTGCACTGAATTTAATTGTGTGCATGAATATCATCACCCGGAACACCTCATGGATTAAAAGAACAAAAACGCTACACATGAATTTACAGTCAGGTGAGAAGACTGCCTCTGAGGACAGCAAGGACTCACACCGTCCCCCTCTCTGCTCACTGTGGATGTTTATGTCCCGACGCAGGTCGCCCACTACGTGTGGAACAAGACAGACTTCAGTGCCGTGGACCCTGAAACCACAGACTACCTCATGGGTGAGTTGTTGTCTTGCCCTCTTATGTGGTGTCTCTCCAGCGGTGCTGTAGCGCATTCCCATCAGGCCCTGGAGGAAGAACACAACAGCAGGCCTGAGGTGTCCTTGATTCAGTCATCTGCATCTTGTATAAGTGATGTCAGTCGTGAATGATTGAACCTGACCTGCATAATGTTTTCAAGGTGCAGAAATATTCACAGCGTCAGCCAATCAAATCCGAGCGTTGGTTGCTAAGAGATTTAGCTGGTACTTTCATTCTGATTGCTGTCGTCATAGTGATCACTGTCTCTTCTGGAAGGTATATAACTACCAGCAGCTCTTAAACTACGGATTGTATAGAACCCTGTGGTGTTCCCAGGCTTAATGCTAAGCTACGCTAATTGGCTGCTGGCTCCAGCTTCATATTTATGATACAGACAAGGAGAGCTGTCGATCTTCTCATCTGCCCCTTGGCAGGAAACTGAGAATTATTCATTGGATATTATATCTTGTGAAGCAACAACCGGCATTAACAGACAGCAGAAAAACCTGAAATGCTTTTAGTGTAAACCCACTACTACTCTTCGCTGCTCTTTGAGCTCTTTGTGGTGTGATTCATCGTCAGGCATCGTGTTTTTTTCTGGACTGAGTGCTCACTTTCTGCTGCAGAGACTTTGGATTTGAGCTTCACTGTGTGGTTCATCATTTCCTGCGTGCTGAAAATAGCAGCAGTAGGAGGAAGATGGGACTTTCCTTTCCGCTGCTCCTCCACTGTAGGCTGACAAAATTGACTGTACTGTATTTTTACATATATAATAATGATCTCTCCCCCAGCTCTGTTTGAACCTGGTGATCTGCGCTTCGAGGCGGAAAGAGACCCAAACATGGATCCGTCCATCGTCGAGACTACGGAAAAGGCCATCCGCATCCTCCAGAAAAACCCTAAAGGCTTCTTCCTGCTAGTGGAGGGTGAGGACGAACGGCTTCACCCGCCTTCCTTACACTCCACATGACTTACCCCGTCACAGGTTGGATAATCGAATCCCCCAGAGGAATAAAACACACATGGCAGGTTCTAGGTGTAACAATTGAATCGATGATCCCGTTCTAATTGCAAAGGGGCCACAAGGAGGACAACGCCGGGGGTCGTAGCTAAAACATCAATATGTGTTTCCATGTATACATTAAGGCGACTTCAGCTCCGAGGTCGTGTTTGCAGGTACACGCCGGAGAACAGCGCGTACCTGCAGCAGATCTGGTGATTCTGCACACAGCTCCATGATTTGCTGCAGTGTGTGTGTGTGTGTGTGTGTGCTAGCGGACGTTGGCTGACGTGTTCCCGTTCCACACGGCTGTCTCGCCCCCCTCCCCCCCTCGTCCATCTATCCTTTAATCCGAGGCCGCCGCCCGGGGACTCCGTAGCGCTCCTGAGTGTCTTCACAATGAGTTTTAAAATAACAGGCGACTGTATAAATAGACGCAGACATATGGTGCACCCGGCCCACCGACAGCTCACTGACACCGCAACTTATTAACCAGTTTACTTTGCTTTCTGAAAAGTGGCGGAGACGAAGGATGTGCTAAAGCGGAAAACAAATAAGCAAATTGAAAAAAACCCCTAAAAAACATTAGCTTTATTCCCCAGCTTTGTCTAAAATTCTCTGCTGAAGGAAGCGAGTCCCCTTCCCTAATTTATTCATTTTATTTCAAGTCTCACTTCCATGTGGGAGAGTTTGTCTTCCTGATACTGCACAGGCATGACAGCTCATTAAAATCACAGTTCACCTGCCCCCCCTCAGGGATTTATCACCATTTTGAGACAAGTTCAGTCATCAGAGACAAATGTCAGGTGATTATTAAACCAAATAAAACATGTATATTAATATATTCTACTTCTGTCCCCTAAATCCTCACACTGTTCCTTTAAGTATACAAGTGGCAATATCACATTATTTATTTTTTTAATTCTGAGAAAAAGAAACAGTTGTGTTACTGAGTCAACCTAATTAAATGAAGATAAAAACAATGAACCAGGTATGAATGAATAATTAATCTGTATAATAATCCAAAACCAAGGAAACAATCAATCCGTCATTCAGAGTAACAAAGCCACCCCAGAAGCCCTGGCTCCTCATTGACCCCTCCCTCTCTCTCCGTGGTCAGGTGGGCGTATCGACCAGGCTCACCACGCTGGCCGGGCGTTTATGGCGCTCCATGAGGCCGTGGCTCTCGACTACGCCGTTGCCAAGGGCCTTGAACTCACCAAAGAGCACGAGACTCTCACTATAGTGATGGCCGACCACTCCCACCCCATGACCTTCAATGGATACCCATTCCGAGGGCAGAGCATTCTGGGTAATTATAAACAGACTCCATGTTCTTTGTTTCCTAGAATGTATAATAGAAACATTTGGTATCGTCAGCTTATGAAATCAGCTACTTCTTGTATTTATTTATTTTATTAACATGTGACAACATCTTTCTGAGTTTTGAAGAAGGAGA
Source organism: Chelidonichthys spinosus (assembly GCA_029853015.1). Taxonomy (NCBI): domain Eukaryota; kingdom Metazoa; phylum Chordata; class Actinopteri; order Perciformes; family Triglidae; genus Chelidonichthys; species Chelidonichthys spinosus. Next base: position 8,204,589 of record CM056828.1, on the reverse strand, counting down.
AATTCTCCATCATTCTTCACTCCATTAGCTCCACCCCCTCCAGGTGTGTTTATATCCCAGACACACAAGGTGGCATTTTGTGCTTGTTGCGAGTGTGTGTGTGTGTGTGTGTGTGTGTGTGTGTGTGTTCCTCCCAGCTTCAGTGTGCCTCTGCCACCAGCAGCTTGACATTTCCTCTGCTTTCTCTCCCCTGCAATTACAGGCCGGGTAAACATATATAGCTGGCAGCCTTTCTATTTCAGGCCCTCGCTTCCTTCTGCCCATGTCTGACCATTGACAGTGACACCTCTCTCTCTCTCTCTCTGACTTGATTCTCTTTACGTTCTCCTCGCTCTATCAGTCGCTCTCGCCTGTTAATCTCGTCTCTTCATCGACCTCACTTAGTCCTCACCTCTATCTGTTCAGCTCTCTGTCATCTCTGTTCTCTCTCACCTGGAGGCTTGAATCTCCAGATGAACCCAGAACCACATTCATGGAGGGAAAACACAGATGTATTTAGTTTGCCTGAGTCGTATCAGATGTCAGTGTTGTGTTTTAAAAGCACATTGTGTGTCGCCTATCTGCGCTTTTGCACGGAAGACATTTTGACAAAAAAAGAAGAAGCAAAAGAATAAATAGTAAAACTAACGATTCTATTTAACTGCTTCCGTTTCAGGGTTGTGCGATTGCTCATGCCGGCTCACTGTCACACTGTCGTGAGCTGCAGCAGCACTTAAATAGAGCAGAGTCAGCGATAATGGAGTGAACAAAGGAAACCACTTTGCTGCATGGCTTCGGGAATTACTCTGTAAAAAGTTTGAAGTAATTATTACTGCTAGCACATATTTGTCGTTGTAGAAAAGATTATTGTTCTTGTTTTTTTCATCAACATCATCATCGTCTTCATTGTTGCTGTTGGCTCTTTACATCTTAAATCTACAGTTCAGATCCCAAACTCAGACAAACTCAGACAAAACAAATAATATGATATTCTCTCAGTCCATATTTCTCACTGCTGCTTTATTACGTTTTCAATGGAATAATTAACCGGACAATGATGTTGTATAGAAAATGTTCCTCGAAAGGCCATTTTAGCATCCACAGTTCTGTCTGCGTCTGATTACGGCGAAGGTCCCAGGACGTTCTAACGTCAGCTGTACATCCTGTCCACAGTGAATTTGGAAAAAGTGGCCTCAAATTATACTTGAACATTTTATAGTAGAGAACGGAACAGAATGGCTTTATTTGCTGTGCATTTCCAAAATGTTCACACATACAAACCCATTTTTCATAAAGGCAAATTCTGAAAATAGACAAAGAAGGCGATACGATACATGCATAGTAAAAGCTGGTACATAAGTACATAATAAAAAGGCACAACAGTAATGCACGGTAGGTTGGGAGTAAATAAAACAGTAAGGTTTCAAATAATGGTTGGGTGTATGGGCATTATTGCACATTCGGACAATGTAGACAGTCATTTCAATGTGGAGATCAGCTCAATGATGGCCCTGTAATAAAAGCAGTGTTTGAGCCTGGAAGTGATGGCCTTCAGCACTCTGTCGCTCCTACCAGACGGCAGCAGAGAGAAGACGGAGTGATGAATCTTTCTGCTGAGTCAGCGAGTCCTGAAGATGTCCTCCGTTGACGGGGAGAGGACCTCCAATTATTTTCTTGTGTTGTGTTCATGACCCTCTGGAGAACTCCCATGTTTGCTGCTCTGCAGTTCACATGCGTTGATGCAGTATGTGGAGTACTCTCTATAGTGCCGTGGTAGAAGGGCACAAGCAGAGTCCTGAGGAAGCCAGATGCCGTTGTTGAGCCCTCTTCACTGGGGTCGTAGAGTTTGTTGTCTACATGAGGTCCTCCAATAACGTGGTCTCCCAGAAACCCTCTCCACTTCCATTGTCTGGATGTATTTGCAGTCCCACAAATGCTTGTCTGTGAATTCTCCGTGGCACCTGTTTATGCTTTCTCCATTTGTATTTATCTTTTATACACAGGTGTCTCAGATCATGATTTCAACAAGACCACCTGTTTAGATAAATACTGAAAAGAAGTGAAAATTAGGCTGAGCCTCGGAGAAAGGGTGTCCTTCAGTAGCTGTAGCTGTAAAAGTAATCATGTGTATGCTTTTTTAATAATATGAACGTAGCAATGAAGTTCCCAGTTGAAACCGATAGAGGAGAATGTTGTTCCACACAAGCAGATATACATAGTTTGGTTTCTTCTTGTTGGATTGCTGGTGTGAAAGGAAATATAGGCTAAGCCTTTTGGGATGTCTGCACCGCGAAAGACCTTAACATGCAGAGGGTAATTAAAAAAAGACTTGTAGTGTAATTATTTTCAAAGTCTCTCTTAAATGCTACATTTCTTACCCCCTTACTCCATCTTCTTCCCTCCCAGTGGGTTCTCAGTAGAAGTTTTCCGTTCTGGCATCAGAGGCATTTCCACCCTGTCCAGAATACCATCCCTGGCAAAACAATGATATTTTGGGGGATTTTCAACCTATAACCTACAAACACCAAACCGTATCTGCCTTCGTAGGCTGTATTGATTGAACACATTTGGTCTGTTGTGCTGTTTCCAGCTTTTCCAGTCATATCCTTATTTTACCCTCCTCCTCCTCCTCCTCCTCTTCCCCTTCCAGAAATCCAGCAGTGATTAATGTGCTTGTGAAACTCTGAGCTCTTCATCAGTGGGCAGCCTCGCTGGGCTAATGGCTCATCTGGAGAGAAACACTCAACAAGCTTTAGACCTCCTGCTGCCCCCTGGGGATGCAGAGACCACTCCTGTGTGTGTGTGTGTGTGTGTGTGTGTGTGTGTGTGTTTTAAGTACTTTGAGGCAGAGAGAAGAAACGGAAGGAAAAAACCTCAAGAAGATTATTAAAGATCATGTTTGGTGGTCTCTCTGGATTTTCCAGGTAAATCTCCGCTGTGGGCTTCAGACGTGTTGCCGTACACCACACTGATGTACGGCAACGGACCTGGACACAAAATCACCAACGGCACGCGTCCAGACATCCGGGATGTCAACACAAGTAAGAACCCTGAGCAGTCAGTAATTCATAGTAACTTATTTAGAGCATTCAAGGACAAAACCCTGGAAACACACATATGGGAATGAGAACGCTTTTTCAAAACAACGAGAATGACCTTTACTTTTTATCCCAGTGTGTTTAGATCCATGTCCTATAATACATCATACACTGACCTTTCCTCATAATATAATCAGTTGTTCTTTCTCTCTCACTGGCATTTTTTCTAATCTAATTTGCTTTATTTTCTCTATAAACCATGAAAGAAAATGACAACAAAAGTCAATAGACAGAAGCGTTACTGTTCCAGTAAGAATGAATACCGAAAGCAGCATAAAAGTATTCCTCTTTTAGTATTAAAATGTCTTACAGCATTAGTGAGAAGGACTTCAGTTCAAGCTGCATGAACTGATTTAGTTGGGCCACTTGAACACGTCTGTTTCTCCTCCAGAAACTAAAGACTACGTCCAGCTGGCTGCTGTCCCCACAGCGTCGGCCACCCACAGCGGGGAGGATGTGGCGGTGCTGGCCCGCGGACCCATGGCCCACCTCTTCCAGGGCGTCCAGGAGCAGAACTACATCGCTCACGCCATGGCCTACGCTGCCTGCGTGGGCAGCGACCTGAGGCACTGCCAGGAGCGACCTGGAGCCACCGCGGTTCACAGCACCGTCGGCAACGCAGCGAGGGCGACTCACGGCTCGCCGGCTCTGCTCGGCAGCCTCCTCGGTGCGCTGGCTGCTCTTAGAGTGCTGATGTAAGGCTTTTGATCACATTCCACCAGCAGCATCTGGGAGGTCAGAGGTCAGGGTCATACAGGAGTGAGCAGGGATTTGTTTAAAGATGCTTCAGCAGGGTAGTCGAGAACCTTCGAACCAACCTGTGCAAGCAGAGAGGATGAGATTATAAATAGTCACAACTGTGCAGGTTCAGATTACAAAGGCAGAGTGGTCTAAATGAAAGAAAATTGAGTATTGACAATAATAATAATAATGCATTTTATTTAAAGGTAAGAACCTCTTCACGTTTATTGAATCCCTGTGTCAGACCAATAAAGCAGTCCTTGAATAGAGACTTTGTTTCTGTCTCAATATAAACTGATCCATGCATAATAATACTAATAATGTATATATTATGTGTTGACGTTCAAGGGTCCTTTATGCAATATAAAAACAAATGGAGTCTTGACGCCTTCTTGTGAAACATTTTCATTTTTCATGACACAAGAAATGTAATGTCGTTTCCAGCTCTTTAACAAGCGTTTTTTTCCATCTAATCTAATGGGCTTTCAGATGATTTATTTGTTTATATGCTTTCAGTTTTCACCATTATGGTTTCAAATGTTTATCCATTTTACAGAATGAAACTCTGGCACATTGAAAAGGAATATTTTAAGTTTTTTTTGGATACTGATTTCCACTGTCACCTTGGAGCATTATAATGAAAGAGCTTGAACCCGGAGCTTCGATGACAGACATCTGCAAAAAGGAGTTAAAGCACATAAATCCCCGGTAAAATCACCACTACAGAAAAAAAAAACATATTTGCCCTGTAAAACAACACAGGATGCTGATATTGTCTCAGCTTATGATAGTTCAGTCTATAAAAACTCTAATTTGTTTAACTCTAATTTAACTTTTGATACAAGACGAGCGTAAAAAGGATTTTTCATTCCTTTGATCCTCTCCAATATCCGCAGTGCTAATTGAGATTCGTGCCGACTGATGACATTACTACAGACTACAGACATTATTAATAATGCAACATCACCTATTTTTATCTCCAGGTGACAGATTGTAGTAATTATTTTGGACATCTGTTGGGGTTTGGGGTTTATGAAACCTGATTTTGACTCTCCTTGTACTCATTTAGACTGGCCGGGGGCCAACGCTTTTCCTTCAGACGATGGGCCGGTTCCCATCTTTTACACACATTCGGTCAGTCTGCATAGAAAGATCGTATGGTGAGTGATGATCAGCAGCGTGAGATGAGATCCATGTGGAAGTGTCACCTCGTTAGTTTGAGAGTGCAGTTATATCTTAGGGGAGGAAGGAGGCAGTGATCGGGAACACTGTTAATGAAAAACATTTAAAAACTGCAATTATATTGAAATTAAAATCTAGTTTGAAATAGGACCGACTGGGTTTTGGGAACATTAGGGGTGATGAAAGGTAATGTTTTGACTAAACTTGAATACTAAAATTAAACTGAAACCTAAATTGGATTCGTAATATGTGGAACTGTAAGGACTTGTTCTTCTAATTGTTTTCTGTTGGAAGCAAGGTTCTTCACAAAGATGGCTTGTTCCTCAGCATCTCCTGCTCCAGATGAACGCTTCACAGCACTCTTGTCCCAGACTTGCTGCTTCTCCATCGGGATCTGCTGACTCCAGGTTGTCTGCATGATCTCGAGCCTGACCTCCTTTTGCAGTCTCAGCATTCAGAAGCTCCAGAACAGGTATTAAGGTCTGATGGTGCTCCCTGGAGCAGGGGACGGTTTTCACAGTTAGTTTTCACATGATTATGTTTCTGGACAGCCTTCAGGACTAGGTCTGATTGTGCTGTTGATGGCTTATAGGTTTAGGAACCCATGGATGTCTGGTATGACCCAGTAGGGCTGCTGAGGGCTTCATGTTACACCTTATTCAATCTGATGGTGCCCAAAGATTTGGGCCAGATGTATGATGAGCATTCACCAGATGGATGCATGGAGCGTTTAAGTATAGTTTGTGTACCTGTTGGATGATTGATTAAATGTATTGGATCCAATTAGCATGCTTGGACTCCATTGTAACCAAATGGAAATCAAGTTGAATACTGCTTATCATATCTTATCATACCGTATCACCCCTGAAGATCGCCACGCTCCCAGAGTTCCTTGTGGTTCCTAGAGTCTCCAAAAATTGAATTGGAGTCTTAAGCTATCACCTGTGCATCAACTAATTTCAGTCCGGGAGGCAGACACCCTCCCCACATTTAAATAGAGCCTTTAAGGCAGAGTAGGTAATTTGGAAAACCCACAGACATTGACTTTGAAAGCATTGTCACAACAAAAAAGTCCCGCCCCCTTGTTCAGACCTTTGTTCAAAGCCACTCCCCCAGAACGCCCAACGGGTGCTCGAGATCGGCAGAGTGCGATCAGGAAGTAAGCACTGACAAACAGGCAGGCCATTCAATTATTATCTCCAGCCCGACTTGATTGGACGGGGCTCCTGCAGTCCTGCCACGGCCACAGATTACATTTTTTAAAATGTTTTAATGTCAGAGCGTTTGATTTAATCATTGGTTTTGGCATGTTACAAGGATTTCAAAAACAGAAATTGTTTATGAATAGAATCACCTAGTCAACCTTTAAGGCTTTCCTTTCTAATAATTCTCTGGCTCAGCCTTGCCTTGGACCAGCCCTAGTTAAACTGCTTCAGGCCTAGTCTGCCGAGGGACTTTCTAAACCCGAATAAGTTCACAGAACTCAAAAATTATTTTGTAACAGATTACACAACAATATTTAAGTGATGTTTTTAAATGTTAAGTTTACTAAAAATAAACATTACATTTGCAGTTGCCTTAAATTATCTCAATGTTATCTTATAAATATAAATAAAATAAATTCCTCTATGGGGTGCCGAATGTAAAAATTCAGTCACACTTTTCTAGCTGATATATTTTGAATATTTAGCTCACTTTCCTAACGTTTAACTCACTTTAAGCATTTGGATTTAGATTTGCCATTTAGATTCACCATTTAATTTGTACCTCAAATGTGAGGAAAATGAGCTAAATATGATTAAAGTGAGTTAAATGTGAGGAAAGTGAGCTAATATTCAAAATATATCAGCTTGAAAATTGTGACTGAATTTTTACATTCGGCACCCCATATTCCTCAACTTATACTTAGGGAGTAATTCACTCAATATTTTCAATGTTTTTCAACTCATATAATGTGAGAATACACTCAAAATGTTCAATGTTTTTCAACTCATCTAACGTGCAAAATACACTCAAAATTTTTAAATATTCTTCAACTCATAAATTTGGGGACATGCACTCAAAATGAATTCTAAACTGAAATCCTGATGTCGGCCCACAACACAATTATAATTAGCTGTCAATGTTAGGAAACATGAAAGTGACACCACAGTGACAATTTAACAACTTTTTTTATTCAACACAATGTTCTTTTTTAAAAGGCATGAATCAAAGGAGCTCAGTCAAAACATGTGGTTGTCCAGCAAAACAAAATGTGTTTTGAAGTAGATCAAGTGTTAATAGTTCCATATTCTGATAGTGGTCATTGCTACAGAGGGTAGATTCAGTATTTTGGGTCTCCATCTCACATTATGATAAAAACTCACATGATTCATGATAAAATTCAATAAGATTTAAGTATAATCCATCCTCAGCAGCAATGCCAACTATTAGAATGTGGAGCCATTTAAGACGGTTTAAAAACATTTTGGCACTTACTGTACCTTGAAGGCTGCAACTCACTTTTTAAAATAAAACATTCAAATAAAGTACTGGTTTCTGCTGTGCCGTACTTCAAATTAGGCAACAGAACATTAAACATTCATAGTGCATGAATTGAACAGTCGTTTCCCACAAGTTATTTAGCGCATAAACGTGTTGCATCTTAAATCTGAGGTAGCAGAGGCAAATGATAACATTAGTAAAAAAAACAACAACAAAAAACGTCCTCAATACTTCGCTCAACAAATAGTACATTCCGAGTTTTTCACTCATGGAAAAATCATTCTTCAAAGTCAGTAGACGCCCTTTAAGTGGTTTGTCGTCCTCAAAACACATCCCAACATTTTGGATAAATGTGAATGTAAGCTCAAGATTCTTTGGGTTATGACGGTCTAGTGCATAGACGTACCCAAAGAGCAGGAGAAATGAGTCAGCTTTGTGGGACCACTCACGAGTATTTCATCCTCCATGACAATACAGATGCTCTCAGGGCTGAAGAGGACCAATCAGTAGTGTCATCCGTGACGACTGTCAGGAGAGCCACCAGAGTGTCAGTGAGGTCTGGACTATCTGCTGACTACAAAACACAAATAATACAAGAATGAGTTCAGCCCTCAGGGATACAAATCATGCGAATGATGTCTAGACATTACTGTCTAGACATTGCACTTAGCACTTTGCAATTAGACTGCAACTAAGCTACATGTTTAAACTATTTTCTTTACATAATGCTTATATCTTATATTAGTTTCACACCTATCTGTTAGCATACTTTTTGTTTAGTGGAATGCTTTATATTTTTTCATTTACGTAATTTCTACATGTCAGTTTGCAGAATAAAAACTTCATAAACAGGCCCTGGGGGCTATTCCAGAAAGGAGGTTCAAAAAACTGAGCCTAACCCTGAACTGTTGAGTTGAGTTACCCTGTGAAGTGAAACTCTTGAGTTTTCAGTTCCAGAACAGCTGATCTGAGTTTGGTAAGTCGACTCTGACTATGTAAACTCTAGTTGAGCTCGTGCCTAACAACTAGTAAAAAGCCACCATCAATGGAGCTCCGATACTGTGATTCACCATGGCAACGGGGGAGAAAACGGAAAGGACAGTTTGTTGAACCTCTTTTCTGGATTTGCCCTCTAGAATGGATAACTCAAAGGGCCCTAGTTTTGTAGACCAGGCACAGTCAGCTCTCAGCACACCTGCGCCACGCTGACGGGGTGTGTCTGCCTGGACTTTGCAAGTTTCATGCACCGCGCAGGCTCGCGCAGGCACACCTCCCGCCCACCGGCGCAAGTGGGAAAGAGGGAGGAGAAGAGGGCGTGAGTGGGAGACGAGGAGGAGACGAGGCGTGGACTGGGATTGGGCGCGTTTTGGATCGCATGCATTTGCGCCGATGCATGAACGAGACTTGAGAGTTTCCGCCGGAACTCGTCGTAAACACGTCAAGTTCCCACCACGTCCAAGTCAGACACAGGTGCACTTCACGGACCGTTTTTTCTTTTTTTTTAATTTGAACTTTATTAATAATTGTATACATAACAAAAACTATCGCGCCAGGGGAAACTTAACGGACTTTGCACAAAGAATATGGTCTGCCCAGTGGCGCTGGCTTTCTCCGTCGCTGATGAACTCGAGCTGAGGCATTTGAAGTCCCGTTGTTGACGGAGGCTGAGGAATTTTCTCACGTGGGAAATACCACGTGATAATTCTAACCAACTAGGGCAACGTTGAGGGGAGTGTCTTATGTCCGCACTTATTTCAGACCATCTGCAGAGAAAAGCATGCGAAGGGAGGTACCCTGGAGATACCGCGAGTTTTTAAAGTCATGTGACATGTCGCAAAGGTGGTCTGATGGTGGTCATTGCTATAGATGGTAAATTCAGTATCTTGGCTCACCATTTCTTCAGTAAAACTTTTTTCAAATGAATAACTTTCTATTGTTAATACTTAAATAACTCGCGAAGGAAAAAACTCCATCCATCGTCTACCGCTTATCCTGTATTCAGGGTTGGGGGGGGGCTGAAGCCGATCCCAGCTGTTATTGGGTGAAGGCAGGGTACACCCTGGACAGGTCGCCAGTCTATCGCAGGGCCGACATGTAGAGATGAACAACCATCCACGCTTACATTCACACCTACGGGCAATTTAGAGTCATCAATGAACCTATCCCCATCCTGCATGTCTTTGGACTGTGGGAGGAGGCCGGAGAACCCGGAGAGAACCCACGCTTACACGGGGAGAACATGCAAACTCCACACAGAAGGAACCCGGGCCGACCCGGGGATCGAACCCGGGACCCTCTCGCTGTGATTATGAGCTAGTACAACTGTTCGAGTTTACAGTGTATGAATGAGCTCCTCTCTCTTCATCTTCCTCTCCATCTGTATCATTCATGTCCCATTAAGGCTTGTTACTAACTTGACTTCTTCCCTCGTCTTTGTTTCCACCTGCCTCGCAGATGCAATACGATTATTACTGAGTAATATTTCTATTATTTACTATGCTGCTATTTCTACTTTATTATTACCATTATATTACATCTGCTGATGCTGTTGTCTTTAATGGTTATCATTTTCTACAGATAACTCTGTAAACATGATATCTATTGCACTGCGGTCCATGGGAGAGGGTTCCCTCCTCTGTTGCTCTCCCTGACTTCCTTCCTTTTTTCCCCCTGTTAAAGATGTTTTCAGGGAGTTTTTCCTTAGTCGATGGACGGTCCCAGGCTCAAACGGTACAGATAAAGTTAAACTGTCTGAGGCAAATTTGATTCAGGCCTGTAAAAATACATTTCAATTTAATACAATTGAATTGGAATCTCACTGCCTTCAGACTGCTTCAGTATTGGTTTGGTCCGAACAAACTCCATCTGTTGATGAAGTCTGTGCTGAGTTGAAAGCTCCAGGGGAAAAAAAGACCCATTGTTGGAGCATTTTTCCAAAGTCAGAAATGAACTTGTAACCCCTGCATATTTCTAAATGCTGTTAAGCAGTGCACACTTTAATGAGCAAATGAGAGGGCATGATATGCTATTTCTCACTTACCAAACTATATTCATATGCAAAACATGACATGTGGCCATAGTATGTGCTAAGTATAGATAAAACTATTTTTGTTTACATTTGTTTTCAATTGTCGTCTTTGTTTTATGCTCACATATGGACATTCTGTTACCTCCAGACTTGATGCCCTGATGTTCCCCTCGTCCTCCCAGCGCAGCCGTGGTCTCAGCTTCGCAGTCACATACACTGAACTGTGCCCCCCCCTCCGTGTACTACAGCCTTCCTCCCGGTGGCGCTAGAGCACCAGACAAAGCGCGTGTTGCGGCGGACAGGGCAGATCAGGCTATATAATCCTTTTTTGCCGCAACTTTGATGCGTTATGAAATGAGAGTTGATTGCGCATTGCAGGCAAAGACGATAGAAGAGCACAGTCTTCTGCGCTCTGAACGAGTAAAATCACAGAGCATCTACCTGAGCAAAGCACAGTGTTTTAAGGTCGACCAGTAACTGTTCTCCTGGTGCCACTGAAGGACGCGTCCCCAGTGGAAACACCTGTGGCGCAAACGGATTTTCATCCTCACTGTCCTTCTGGCTCCACCGTGCGTAATTCCGCACCGACCACGTGCGCTGCGGTGTCGATCCAAATTCTCTTTTGGGGATCTTTCGGGTGACACGTGTGTGAAGCAGTGGTGTGGTAAAATCTCTCACTGTCTTTAAATCGCGCCCCTCGTCGCTCAAATCCAATATCGGTGTTGTGAAGCATCCATTCAAATGTCGTTTCCGCATTCTGTTTTTGGGAGAATTGAATAGAAAACGGATCTCTCCCAGAGGCCCCCGCGTCAGTCCTGCGGTAACAGGCGTAGTGGGGGGAGAGGCCGCGTGTCAGCGGCTCTGCGGGGCCGCGTTTAGACTCCTGCTGGCGTGAAGAGAGACGGAGGGAGAATGAAGCTTACAAATGGGGCACAATAGGCCTCACAGACCAAATCTTCGAATGCGTCCCGCTATAATGAGTTACTTTGATTGAACGTGCGTAAAGGGACTTATTTTTAGAAACCTTACCTATATTTGGTCGTAATGCGCCCGCAGCAAGGCCACTACACACTCAGGGAGTATGAAATGGGCTTCTGACGTCCGGGAACGTGTCAGACTGCGTGTGAAGAATGCTCCCCAACGTGCTCTTGGTGCCATAATTGGATGTCCCTATTACTGCACAACAGCGTATACTTGCGTATTAGTCTAACGCGACCTTTTCCCCACTCGGACTGTGGGCTTGTTCTCCACACGAGGATGAAGGAAAAAAAGAATTCACATCGCACCTCCCATTCCAAACCAGTAAGTTCTGTTGCTTTGTTATTATCCTTATTTCTCATCGTCACCATAAACCTGCTGCAGGCTGTAATCAACTCTGGGGTTTTTTTTTTTTTCAGGTTTAGACCTGTTGAAATATGCAGCATGTTCCTCGTTTGTCATTATGACAGCCGATATCGAGATGAGAAGAAACGCAATCCTGGGGTGACAACCTACTTCTCTGATGTTTGTGTGTGTGTGTGTGTGTGTGTGTGTGTGTGTCTGACTCCGCCCTCTCTCCCCATGTCTGCCGCCATGTAAGGAGACACCAGCCAATCACGTCTCAATCCGCTTTTACCTAGCAGAGGGAACGCGGTACGAGGAGGCGGAAGCTCGTTCCTAGGGGGGCTGTATATAAGCGGTTAAGCGTGGGATGTTTGTATCAGTGTCACCCTCCAATGACTCTCCGTCTGACCGGGCGACCGCAACAGGAGCGCGCAGGGACCCGCAGATCCGTGCCGGTGGGTGGTGTGTGGACTTTGACCGGCAGGGACCGAGAGAGGGGGCAACCCAGTCACCCTGCAGCAGTTGCAGCGCCGGGACAGAGACCCATGCTGCCGCCGCTTCCTCACGGAGCGCTGTCCGTCCGCCGTGGTGCTGAACCGCAGGACTCGACCCTTCAACCGGTGACGTAGAGCCGAGACTCCAAGAAAAAGACTCGCGCTAAATAACATATATTAAAAAAAATAAAAATAATAACAACAAAAGCTGCGCAAACATTTATATATGGATTTGAAGCAAGTCGGAAACAAAGAAGAAAACACGGAGCAGAAGTGTCCTCGGCGTCACTCCGGCGGTCTGAGCACGGCAGCGCGAACCCGGCGGAGCCTCCGTAGACGAGGAGAGTGACAGTGGCTTTCGATCAGTGAGGTACGCTCGGCGGGCTCTTACGCAGGGACATTTTTTTGGGGGAAAGAGATTTAATAGATTGCTGTCCTGCGAGGAAAAAAATGGGCTGTATCAGCTCCAAATCGCCAGTTGGTAAGAGTTGTTGTTTTTTAATCTGCTCTCGTTAAAAGCACGCTGGAGGAAGCCTGATTTCTTTCTCCCTCTTTTTTTTTTCGCATTGTTTTGCTGCAGCCTTCCCGCGGCTGCAGAGGCTATCATTGGATTTGGGTGCTCGGAGTGCACAGCATGCTGTGCCCGAGATGTGAGACATATGATAGCGCTGCTGAGTCATAATGCACGTGAATTAAGGAGCCGTTATAGATAACCGTGTATATGTTGTGCAGGGGTGCGTTTTGTTAGCGGGGTGGCGGCGGTGGAGGGGAGCTCGAGGGGATGGTATCTGCAGCCTAAACATCGCGATGCTACGAGAGTTGCAAGAAGCTTCCTTTTTTTTCTTCTTCTTCTTCTTCTTTTTTTTTTTGTGGTGAGCATGCCAGTCAGAGGCAAGAGAAGACAGAGGTGCTCTTGACACCATTGAGGGATGCGCTGTTGTAAACGCGGCTTTTTATATTATTTGTGACGAGATCTCCTCACCCGGACACGATGGTTCTGACCGCGCTGACCCAGTTTAGTTGCAAGGTAGGACACCTTTCCCCTCCTCATCACACACGCGACCCAACAACAACAACAAGAAAACACTCGAGGTTCCCTCCTCGTCATTTCTTACAATGTCTGGATCGTATTTCCCTTAAAGTAAATTACATAGCAGTAAACCGGCACACACACACATACGCACACACATGCAGCAAGAGATCATTCTCTTGTTGCCAAGAAACAAGCTCCCTGTTGCCGCCGCATCTTCTTGCTCTCGTGATTGTTTACACATTTGCGGTCTACGTGTCTCCCGTGCGTTCCGCCAGTGGCTTCATGTCGCCGAGGGCCCCGTCCTCTACGTGCTGCCCCGACCTCTGATCGCGTCCCCCCAAGATATCCCCGTTGTTTATTTGACTGGGTCTCCATCCATCCATCCATCCATCCATCCATCCATCCATCCATCCATCCATCCATCCATCCATCCATCCACGTCTCTCACACACACAGACGCGGGCGCTTATTTCTCCAGGTGACATATATGCAACCTTTCACCGTGTGCAGTAGACTATCCGTGCCTAACAGATCCGCCTCTAATTGGTTGTGTAATCTGTCGTCTCAGTCGCTTGATGACTATGGCGCCTCGTCCCGTCTCCTCGTCGCGGAGTGCGTAAAGACATGGCACGGACGCCACGTAAAGCCACCTCCGGTGCACGTTAATCAACAGTGTGATATACAGCAGGGGCAACAGCAGCCACCTGTTTGACTCGCACATTTAGCCCGTGTGTGTGTGTGTGTGTGTGTGTGTGAGACATCCCACGGCAGCTGGTCTTGACCTGACCGTGTTGATTCGTACATCAGTCTCCCAGAAAGCCCGAAAGACACGAGTGAGAGAGATGCGCGGCTGAGGTCTCTCCGTCTGCAGTTTCCACGACAACGGGAAGCACAGAGAGAGAAGGAGTGTGTGCACGCGAGCGACAGCGACCTAAGTGAAATACATAATAATAATAATAATAATAATAAAAAAAAATAGAATAATAATAAATCGACGCAGCTTCTCGTTTGCTTTGAGAGCCGAAGACGCACGTTTGGAGTCGCGGCTCCGTTTTTAGAAAGACAGTCGGGGGAAGCAGTTTGAAGATGAGTGACGGGTCCTCCCAAGAAACACGTTCCAGTCGGTTTCTCCAAGTAAAAAAGGGCGAACCTGTCGGTGTGATCAAGCCCTTCTCGTGTTTCATTCCATTACAGAGCGCTCATGTCCATTCCGTTCGCCCTTAAATGGCATCCTCGGTCCGACTCAGGGTCAGTGCTGCAACGCCGTGGCCACAACGACTCGTCGGACCCGTGCATTGCAACAACGTGTGCGCGGTGTCGTTTACAATCTATCTATCTAAGGGGCAATAAAGCCGCTCAGCCGAGGCTGAGGTGATCCGTGCACGAAATGTGAGCATTTTATTTTTTTAAGTATAGTTGCTGACGTGTCACAATCAAATCCCTGCGGCTGTGTATGCAATCAGCTGCAGCTGCACCGCCTACATGCACCGGGCTCAAATGACCCGCCACATTCTGCGCATCACTCCCATACAAAACAAGTGCGCATCTTTCACTCCTTAACAATACTTTCATTGACCGAGGTGGCCTAGATTCGACGACACAATACACCCCGGGCATCTGATCTCATCACACCCCATTAAACGGCACATATTGAATTCTGCTGGTGGGCAACTTGAGCTCGGCGCGTTAAACGGCAGGTCTTTGACCCCCCCCCCCCCCCCCCCCGGTGGGGGGTGAGGGGGGGTGAGTGATTGGTCTTGATATTGGACTCACTATTTGAGATGGGTGCCGGCGACTAATCGAGCGAGTCGTTCTTGTCACAGACGGTAACCAGAAACTCCTCCGTGCGGCGGGGAGCTGGAAAGAAGAGCCAGGCACTGACATTTAGAGGCCCCCACCTCTTAATTTCGTTTTGCAAATCTGATTTGAAGAGTGGCGAGAAGCGCGCGCGCGCTGTGCGTTTATGCGCGTGGCGGATAGGAGCTGTCCAGGTGCTGAAATGCTCTGCTGCACTGCCCCCCCGTTTATACACACCTTTGGTCCACGAGCCTGTCAGGTCACGACGAGGGCAGCTGTTAGAAAGGTTAAACTCGTGTAGTCAACCGAATAGTCTTATCTGTAGGTAGGTATGTGACATTTGCTGCCGGGAGGTTGCTTAGCGACATTTGACGCTCCATCCACGGATCGCTGCTGCTGCTGCTGCTGCTGCTGCTGATGATCCAGCTTGCCTGTTCGGTTGTGTTGTTGACGCGACCTGTTGGTCGCAGAACCAACTTGATCAAATGTCAAACAGGCTTGGACTGCTGCCAGGGTTTCCTGCATGACGTGGCATGGCTTTAAAGCGTATGAAAGTAGTCCTCCCGCGCCCCAAAATAACACATTATCTCACTACAATGTTCTACGCTGCAATAAAGGCTTCTAATGCCGAGCCGCTCACTTAGACTTGTACCATACATCATACACAAAGTGTGTTACAAATGCTATTTAAGTGCATGGTGCAAGCCGAACTATGCCTTTTCTGATCCGCAGCACCCCAAAATATTATCAATCTTGATGAAGCTGCAAAACACATCTAAATCCTTTGTCTTCCCACAATTCCATTGACATAGATTATGGTTCTTTAGTGTTTTTGCTTCACAGTTGCCTGTTTTTTTTACGCACCAAGACATTTAGAAATTAGCTGGTGGGCCCAGGTTTATTTGGGGGGGGCGGGGGGGGGATTGCAGTGAGATATGGCAACATAGCATTCTCTTATATGGTCATCGCCTCTGGGTGGTTGCCCTGGTGTCCTGTGGAGGCATGGGTTGGCATGGTGACTGCAACTTTCACCTTAAAGCAACACGTATGGATTAGCAGAATCCTTCTCATAGTTGGTTATTCTGGCTCCAGTAATTAAAACAAACAAACAAACAAATATGATTGAAACACGTTTTATTGCCACCTTAAATCAAAGCATTCCTATCCTTGTATTAATTGCATTTCTGGAGCGAGAATATGCTGGGGCCGACTATGAGTCTTGCAACTGTTCATTTGCTGTAATGTGGCTCTCTTCCTCCTGACAGTGGCCATTGACGGTTCGTTGCGCGTGGACTGGAGCGCGGCGAACTCCCTGTCCGACCTCACACTTTTGGGGAACACGCGGACCTGCTTGGTGCGCAGACTGATTCTGACAGCACCTTTGGCCGCATTGGACTTCAGCGAGGTGCCCATGACTCTCTTTTACTGGTTTCAGTTGGGTCTGGTTTTGTACTAGCACCAGTGCTTGATGTAGGCCAAACACGGTCAAAGCACGAGCCAGATGATATTTTTAAGTGGAAGCAGGGGCGATTTTTTTTTTTTTTTTTTTTGCATTTGTTGTATGCCGGGCAAAGGCTACATCAAAATGTTGAAAAACATCTTCTCTTCTTTCAGTACGGACATACAGATTCTTGGCAAGACTTCAATGTATAGTAGGATTAATAAAAGGACAGTATATAGAAGCAAACAACATATACATCCAGTTGTACAACACCTTTTTTTATTATCACTTAGAATAATTCATGTTGCAATTTCAGTCACTCTGGGCTCATGCATTGTTTTACCAACTGTATACGAAGACTCAATCTCTGCACACATTTGTGTTTATTGTTACACAGATTATTGGAAGTTCTGTGTCCATCACTTAACAAGCCAAATTACATTCAACCTCGTGCGTTATAACTTAGTCGGGCGACCAGATGAACCTAATCAAAGAGGACAGTCTCTCAGTAATTCGCCACATGAAGCAGAAAATGATTTTCTCAACCCTTCCAGGTTTCGATAATTACCTTATTAATGTGTGTTTCAACCCCGAGTTCCTTCTCCAATTTTAGTTTTCATTAATGATAACCACTTGGTTTCTAATTATTTGCAAACCATTCAGCGTAATTAGCAATTCATTTTTTAATTTGGAACGGAGTCTCAGAGTGCGGTGCCTTTCTCGCCTTCGGACAAAACACGACGCACGCAATCTCCATTTAAGAGATTACCGCTGAACAGCTAGACTGATTGCACTGTTAGACCTCGTGTGTGCGGTGAAATCGACTCGGCTGCCAGACGCTTGTTTTTTGCAGCGGCTCGCTCGATTGTGTCATTGACTTCAAAGGCCTAGAAGGAAGAAGAGAAAAAAAACCCGTATTCATTTCCACTGGTTGCGCCAGAGATTCTGATCCAGTTAATTGCTGGGCTTTCTCATGGCAAAGACCGATGAATCCTCGACTCCCAAGACGTGTAGCACTGAATTAGATGAGATATTAGGTAAGAGGAGACTTTGGTTCGACTGTTGGATCTAAAAGGAACCCTCATAATCTGAGAAGCCTGCAGTTACTGTACAGGGAACATCATTTGTGTGTCGTTAGTGGGATCCTTAAAGTTGCATCCTTAAAGATGATGATGCTGCTGCTGATGATGATGAAGATGATGATGAATCCACCTTGCCTCTCACATCCACCAGTGTGCACCTGGGTGTGAATCCGACGTGTCACAGCGAGCAGCAGGCGACGATTAGCAGCACATAAGTGACCCATTATGATACGCAGCCTCTCACTATTTACTGTTACACCACTCAGACATTGCATTGCATTCTGGGGAATGTCGGACACATTGCTGATCTTATCATATCTGTAATACTTAACACTTCAGCCGGGGGAAGGGACACATTCCCTATATGAGGTCAGATTTTGTAGAAGGAATCCAATTTAAATTTTGTCAAAGTGTTATTGATACCCTTCATATAAGAGATTAAATTGATTTATGACGATGCGTCATAAACTGACGCGTTAACTGTGACTTCACTAAACAAGCGCAGGAGGGCAGATGTAAGCGTTTGGCTGTCGTGGCCGTCGCTTGGTGGTCTGAGTGTGTGACATCATCAGTGAATCAGGTGCACAGGGAGGAACTGTGAGAGAGAGAGAGAGTGAGAGAGAGAGGTAGGCTATGCACAGAATCCTGTGGAAGGAAAGAGGCGGATGTTCAGGCTATTTTCCAGCAGGGGAGCGGATCTTACGGCACTCTGTTCCACTGAATCATGTAATTTTTGTATAATAACCGTGCATGTGTGTGTGCGCGTTTGACGGAAGGAAGTGTTCCCGAACAAAGAGTAACTTCAGCAGCAGGGAACGTGCGTCAGCACCGTTGTGTTTCACAGTTGACATTTGAAAAAGAAGAAAAGGATATTTGACTCAACCAAAACAATAGATCTCTGCTGTGACGCTCCCGCCATTACCTCAAAAACCGATCCGTAAATACCAATGCGGCCACTTACAACCTGTGGCGTTGTGCCATGATCAAAAACATTTGTTCGTTTTTTTCAGGCTTGCTGATGTAACTAAGCTTGAACGTTAATCTTGACTTATTACTTTCGATTTTCCAATTTTATGTGACGTAATTCTGAAATCCTTCTTTGTGTGTTTGATGGGAGACGCTCGTCACACATCTTCTGTTTGTCCTGCTTCCTTAGCTCCTGATATGCATGCCGTGTGCCCGGGCCACATGAATCCACTGACTCACGCAGACAAATGATTTAAAAGCTGAAAGTGAACCTGCGGGATCCCGTCCGCCTTGTCTGCGTTCACCACACCGAGATGATGTACGACTTCTTGACATTACGTGTGTTTTGTGCTGTTCTGATGAGGGCTAAATATCTCCACTATAGACACAGGTCCTTTGCCTAATTGCGTGCGGCATGTCGTTGGAAGCTTGCCACGGAGTCTCACCGAGGTGCTCGGCCTGCTCTGAGTGCTGCTCATGTCCTCCTCTGCTGTTCAGTAGGGCAGTGGGGGAGCAGAGCCAGGAGGAGGCTGTTTTGTGCCTCCAAACTTCAGGAAGGGGTGTTGGGTGGGAGAGAGATGGGAGTTTTCGAGTTGGATGTCCCCACAGATTTATAAAACTCCTCACACACACACCTCACACCGACGGTTTCTCTGGCCCAAAACAAATTCAAGGTATTCGGCCGTGGGCGGACAACATTAACTGCCTGTCTGACATCTGATTTTTTAATTAAAGACCAAACACAATATATCTTCCTGACCCTCCTCGAGGGCGTATGTCACATCTCCTCCAGATTATCCTCCCTCTGATCTGTGAGCTGCTCCGCTGCAGCACAAGAGGATTATCGCGCCTCGCGGCAGCCGCTGATACCATCGCAGGATCACTCCGGATTCCCCTTTCGCTCTTCCGGGGCCCTTCTGACACAACGCTGTGCTGCTGTGTGCTTGCTTGTTTGTTCGTTCCTCAGCTGGCATATTGTTGCTGTTAAGTGGAGTCGACAGGACGAGGTCAGGGCGATGCCTCTGTGATGATTTCATTTGGAATTCACTGCAGATCAGATGTGGCTTGTGATGTGACTCATTAATGAATGGAGGGAATATAGGGAGATTTAAATGACGAACCTAATAACGTCTTATGTTTACTACTGCGGTGCTTTTGTTCTAGCAAAGTAGTTTCCGATGAAACTAGAGCGTCAGAGAGGACTGGACACAATCTGTTACCTGTTGAGATGGACTCAACGACCTAAAAACCGCCTTCAGCCCGGTGTGTTGACCCATATTGAGTAACAACAGGGCAGCGTCAGCTCAGCAGGGGGCCTTTGGTGTTGACGTGCGTGTTCCCCACGTGAGTACAGGTAAGGCTATAAAAAGAGTTAGCCGACAAAGGAACTCGTCAACACCCGATACTCCCTTTGTGGTTTGACTTTACAGAGCAGACAGATTTGATGGAAGGCAGCCCGGGAGGAGGGGTGGCATCTTTTGTCTACTGTCTGGTTCTGTTAACTCACTTAGCTAGCTGTCTGGACACAGCTTCGGTTTCCTTTCAAGATGTTTGCCTATAGAATTACTTGCCTATTTGCAGCTGCATCGGAAATCTCCCAACAGTCACATCTGGCACCACTCTGGGAGATAATGTTGAAATGCACAGCAAGCGATCTGCAAGCTGGGATGTTCCTGTCTATGCCTTCTTGTCTGCAGTCGGCTCAGTTACCCTAACAAACCATTAGTACGCTCATTAGCCGGCAGGCTAATTTAACTAACCACCAGTATCATTGGTTGTTCTTTTTTGTTTCTACTCTTCTATGTGAAATGCAAATCAGATGTTTCATAACAGCAACAATTAGCTGAACAGATGTTAGGTCATTAATTATTCGTAACTTTAAAGGAATAGTGGAACATTTTGGGGCTCTCAAACTTGTTGTTGTCTCTGACGGCAAAATAGTCCCGCAGATATTCCCTCGTAAATCACAAAGTGAGGTTTGTATATTTATTTAATGGATTAAACAGGTGTGATAAAACATGTTCATTTCTTATATAAGAGTGGTATTTTGTTTTCATCTGACTTGTCGACATAATTTCCCAAAATGTTGAAATATTAATTTGACATCCTACACAACCAAGGTGTTCTCATTTCCAACTCTTCAAATAGGCTGTGCTTGGTCAGTTTCCCCACTCTAGAAACCTCTATTGTATCGGTGTTGGACATAATAGCGACAGCGTGTCAGTTTCTGCTCTCACATGCATATTGACTTTTCAAAATAAATGTCCACGTTCACAGGAAACATACAGTTTTTGCTCATTACATGTATACAATGTCAACATTCATTTATGTTTAGATTTACTTAGCTAACAAAACTTTAAGCAACAAAAGTACCTATATCTCAAGAAATGATTGTTGTTTAATTCAAAATAAATATGCTAAGTGTTTGATAGAACTAATATGTGCTTGTAGAGATGTGGTTGTCACACAGCTCATGACTCATTTAACGCATCGATTGGCGTGTAAAGAGAAAAATCACTTTCCAAGGCCTTCAAAGTGCACCGACTTTGTTGAAGTACTGTGAACTCCGGAGTCTCCTCTCCGTGAAAACAACATACTGGGTTTTCCTGTGAGTCACAAAGTATTCAGATGACGGCTCCCATTCAGGCTCAGCTGACAACTGCAGTCCCCCCCCCCCCCCCCCCGAGTCACACTTGTTTGTTTTTTCATGTCTTTTCAGGTGAATGTTGATGACACCAGAGAAATGTTACCAAAATCAAGAAGAGCTCTCACCATTCAAGAGATTGCTGCGTTAGCACGGTCTTCCCTGCATGGTGAGTGCACCATTTCACAAAAACGTTCACTAATGCAGTCTTCAAGCTTAGCTATGTGTACATTCTGTAGAAGTATGCACACACACACACACACACACACACACACACACACACACACTAAACAGGAAGGATAACCCCAAGCTTTTTCTTTGCAGGTATTTCCCAGGTAGTGAAGGACCATGTGACGAAGCCTACAGCCATGGCTCAGGGCAGAGTGGCCCATCTGATAGAGTGGAAAGGCTGGTGTAAGCCTATAGACACCCCAGCAGCCCTGGAGTCAGACTTCAACTCTTACTCTGACCTCACCGAGGGAGAGCAGGAGGCACGCTTCGCTGCCGGTAAGACTTCTGCTGTTTGTTTGTGCGACTTGTTGATTCCACTAAAATATTAACAACACTCAGCGTTTGAGCTGAGAGACGTCTTTTGAACGCGCAGCGATCAGTTCGAAACAAAGACAGAGAAGAGATGATTCACACGCCGGGGGCAAGAGAGCTTATGGCAATGTGTGGAATAATGATGGAGGATCACAGAGGAGATCCCGATTAAACTGTAACACAAAGGTAAACATGCGTTAAAAAAGCAGCAGATGAGTGTTTATGTCACATTGTCTTTAATTACCCTTCAGCCACATGTTGCAGCATTAAGAGGAGAATTTGCTTCAAACAGGTTTATCTTTTTACAATTTAAACCTGCTGTTAGCATGTATGCTCACAGATGGAACTGCCAGACCTCATCCGGAGGTTGTTTGGTTCACACTGTGCATGTAATCCGTCCAGCAGGAGCACAAGAGACAGATTTAAAAAAGAGTGGTTGAGGATTCCTGGCAGCCATAATAGCTGAACTGCATGTCACTCAGTCTATCTGTATCCTTCCTGTCTGTGTCTTCACCGTCACCATCTCATGAAGGCAAACACATTAAAACATCTATTTAAACAGTCCCTAGCATTGGTCACTCTACCCATCATGCAACCACGATGACATCATCATTTTCTGAGATCTGCCGGAGAAGTTCAAAGGTCACTCCCCTTATGTGGCAAAGCATTGCCACACTGGTCCTATCTTCTGTGCATTATGAGATCACAGCCACGATAAGTAGATCCCTCGTTAATAGCAGGTGTAAATACAAAGGCCCGTGACCGGATGTTATTACCCAGATAACGTTTCCAGATACAGATCGCATGTTAAAGGCAGGCGTAAATGGGGTGTTTGATTCCGCAGCCTCGTTCATTGGCCTGATCTCTCTTCTCCTCTCACCCGCTGCTCATCTGTCTCCTCTTATCTTCTACTCACTCACCTCGTCTTTTACTTTTACCTCCATCCGCTCCCACCCCCTCTATTCATTACCCCCTTCATCCTATTTACGCCGTCCTCTCTCCCAACGCTCCTCTCTGCCCTCCCTCTCTTTATCTCTATCTTTTTCACCCCCCCCCCCCCCTTCCCTGCTGCTGGCACTCTCCCTCCATTCTCTCGCTCGCTCCCTGCAATGCAGACTCTCAAGGTTAATTTGCACAGTAAGGTTTTGCTCCTGGCTTGTGCCACCGTGACTGAGCGATTTTTCCTCTGTGCCTCATCTGTTCTCTTTTCTTTTTTCTTTTGTTTTCATTTGGCTTCTCTTTTTCATTTGACTAATTACATGCCTTAGAGGATCCACCTTTGGTGAGGAGAGTTATTTCCATGCATAAGGATGCACAAAAAGGAACGCACCGCGAACACAAAATAGTTCTTCAGCTCTCTAGATGGTCTTGTTAACGACAGTTTGAACCTGGCCTGCAATAACTGATCAAGCACATCAACAGGGTATCGTCCGTAGCAGGAACTCCTGGTGCTCTGCACACCCTTTTCTTTTATTTCATTAGTGCATGTTGATGTTCAGTCAAGGGTCGACATCACATCACTATATGTTATACTTCTCCCTGTCTCTTCAGCTTACATCATCGTGCGTCCGTTCCGTCAGGGAGCCGGTTGTGCTGACTCCTTTTATTCTTTGTCATCTCTCTCCTTGTGGCCGTTGCTGTGTTGCTGCCGTGTGAATGTCAGTGTGTTAGTGTGTACAGCCAGCGTGTGCAAACGTGTGAAGTGAGTAGTTTGGTGTCTCATGCGAGCTACAGGGGGAACACAACAGTGTAGGAGGCATCCTGAGAAGTGAAAATGCAGGTGGGGTTGTCCTATTGATGGATTGACTCGTGCCAACACACACACACACACACACACACACACACACACATATTCTTTGAAGGTAATCCTGCAGTGTCTCTCAGTAGCGCATGAATGTTGCTGAGGCTTGACCGACACAGAGAGGCTTACGTCGCTGTGTGTGTGTATGTGTATATATGTGTGTGTATGTGTGTGTGGTGGTATTCCAGGTTGTGGTGCTGTCGCGTAGCAGAGGTTTACCTGCAGGTTGACACTGTTCCAGCAGCACAGCAGGCCTGTTGGAGAAGTCCGAAATACGGAGCAGCATTGTTGGATTATGAGACACAGGCCCGCCCACCTCAGGCAGACTTTGCTTTGATTCTTTATTGTTGTTATTTTGTGTCTCTTTGGAAATGCGATTCTCTAAGGTTTTGGTGTTTTTGTAGTCTATTTGCCTCACTTTGTAGTCCTTTTGTGGCTCTTTGTGGTTGTTTTGCCCTTTTTCATAGGTGTTGTGAGTCTCTTTACGGTTTATTGGTCTCCTTGCAGCCGTTTTGAATCTCCTTGTAGTAGTTTTGATCTCTTTGTCATCGTTTCTTAACATTCCTTGTCTGGAAGCGTCTCTTTGAGTGACATTTTGCATGACACTCGGGCCCCTGGGCGTTTGAGTAATCCATCCATTATTCACTGTTGCCTTCTACCCTACTGAACGTGTATGAAGAAAATACGAGTGTAAAACTGCACACATATAGCCCACGTACAGCCTGCTGCCGTATTTCCACTCTATCACTGCGTCGTAGTGGAAACGTTCTGCTCACGTGTGGCAGAGAACGAGAGATAACCCGTTTAATTTACAGAACTTCATAGTAAGCACATTTTTGAAGTTAGTGAAGATTGAGTCATATTTCCATGTGAGACATTTTGATAATTAACCATCTCATGCCTGGTCCGTCCATAGATCAGGTAATAAGTCTGAATTTAATTGTTTTTTAGCGGGTATTTTTCCATTAAATAACATTGTTAAAATCTCATAATCTGCATTATTATTATCCTGTTGCTGGGTATGCTTTTTTTTTGTCAGTGGGACAGATTAACACAGATGTGGTTGTGTGTGTCTGGAGGCATAGTTTCCTTCGTCTGGGCATTAATGTGTGTCAGTGACATGAAACATAAATACGCAGGTCAAAAGTAAAAGGAATTTGAAAACAGTTTAAAAAGTGAACTAAAGAGTAGCCTTTCCTGCTGCATTGCAATTGCTGGAGGATGTGCCAGCGTTTGTGAGCAGAGTTCAGCTACAGTGGAAGATGAATGGGAGCATCGATCTCTCTCTCTCTGATGGAGACAACACGGGAATACTGAGCATTGACCAAAGAGAGAGAGAGAGAGAGAGAGAGAGAGGGAGACATAAAGAGAACGTAGGACAGAGACTCAGAGAGATAGAAATCAAAATGAGAAGTGAGACACGAGTGTGAACGATTGCACGGTGAAAGAAAAGGGAATGGTAGAAATGTGGAGAGTCAGGTGAGTCGATAGAGCGTTTTATTGAGAGAGACAAAGGGAAGAAAGGCATGACATGAAGGAGGGAGTGGATGAACGGGGAGCATATAAAACAGATGGATTGAGTGCAAGCGGACGAGGCCGAGCTCAGAGATAAATAGGAGAAGAAAGAATGGGAGTCGTGCTCTTTTATTGGCCGGCTCCTGATGGTGATTGGAGGTGATTGGTCACTTGGACCTTGTGCCTTATTGGTTCTGGCAGATGCTGAGTCACCTCAGACAGACACACACACACACACATACACATCGATGTCTTCTCGGTAGGCCTGATGTATGTGTGTTTTTTTTTTGTTGTATTGGTGTTAAATAACCACTACAAGAATACATCCAATGATAAAACTAGCCTTTCTAATATTGAAAATCCTGTTTTCAGTCGTTTACATGAATATATTATTCGTAGGATTGAAGTGACGTTCAACAAAGCTGCTTTATGGATTATGTTTTTGAGGGATGGATTGTGCTTAGACTACTTTAGACGTATCATGAATACATTTGCAATGAATCAGCCGGACGGGAAGGAGAACAGGATTGTGGATGGTTAAAGAAACACAGGCCTACCAAGTAGTTTTGTTGTCCAAATCTTCGTTTTTTGGTTATATTTAATTTGTTTACCACGTTTCAAGCTGTTTAAAACTGCTTCTCTTTAGTCTAGAAGAAAATATTTTCGGGGGGGAGAGAGAGAGGCTTAATTTACAACCAGTTAATTAAGCCATTAACAGTTCACAACACCAGGTTTCTTAAAAACATCTTCATTGTGTTGTTCTGTAATAAATCCAATAAGT
The DNA here is from genome assembly GCA_029853015.1 of Chelidonichthys spinosus. NCBI lineage: Eukaryota > Metazoa > Chordata > Actinopteri > Perciformes > Triglidae > Chelidonichthys > Chelidonichthys spinosus. The sequence goes on along the minus strand of CM056828.1, from coordinate 8,178,657 downwards.
CTTTAAGTCATTTTTGTTGAGGCTGTACGTTGTGGATTTGTTCTATTAGATCATACTGAGAGGCGTGTTTGATATTCTGTCCCCGTCATGGACATGTTGATGTGGGTGAAACAGGCAGAACTACAGTAGAACAGCCAACCGCGTCAGAGACCGGCCTTTGTTTACCTCACCCGTGGAGAGACAACAGACAGGTTTTTATTCCTTACGTCCCTGCTGTTTCTACATAAACACATCAATGTGTGTTCACTCCTTTTTTCATTTTCTCCATTCCAGTTGCTCCACTTTTTTTTCTTCATCCATAAAATTCAACACAGATTTTACACAGAAAATAAAAAACAAAAAAATGCGGATGTGTTGAATTGTTGACAGTGAATTCACGTTGACAGAAACATCCAGAGGAAAGATAAATGATGAATCAACGTGATGATCTGATATTAGCAGCGCGGCGCGCGTGATGTTAATCTGTTGCCCTGATGGAATCACTGCTGTCGGCTAAATGTACCACGTGGACCGCTATGCTACAGGTGCTTCCACTCCCGCTCGCCAACACAACAATCATCATCATGTCAGCGCTGATTAGCGAAGCCGTTCCTCCCGCCGTTCCGGTGGTGTTGTCTGCTGCTCTCGTAGGAGCTTCTTTGTGCTGCCTCCAACTTCCTGTGCTCTGGCATGGAATGCAGCCTGCATAACAACACCATCAAACACTCAGTGACAGCCATCTTAAGTGCAGCAGCAGCCAAATGACCACTGAAAGAACGCTGACTGGAATGGGAACGCTGTCTCGGCTCAGTCTACGCCGCCGTGCACTTTGTTCCTCGCACACACCTTCCCATCAAAAAAAACAAAACGAGGGGCCTGCTGCATTATTGTTACTATGCCAACCAAGTATTTGGGTGTGTGCAGCTCATATATATGTGTGTTTGTGTGTCTGCAGGTGTGGCGGAGCAGTTCGCCATAGCGGAGGCTAAGCTGAGGGCCTGGTCCTCTGTGGACGGCGATGAGTCCAACGATGACTCATATGACGAGGACTTTCTGCCTGCCAACGAGCCCAACACACAGAGCACAGGTACACACACACACACACACACACACACACACACACACACAACCTCTACACCACAATAGCTGTGGTGAATCTAAATCCCATTGTATTTCCTTTGTACGGTCCCCTGCTTCCTAAGACCCCATCACACAGCCTCGTCCATCTCTGCCTCTCCCTCTCCCTATCATTGTCCCAGTGCCCTACTTTCATCCTCTCCCAACATTTTTTTTTTTTGTTCCTCAGCGCAATTTGATATCCCTCCTGCAACTTTAATATGATTTCCTTTGCTGCATAGACAGTGTGAGGAGGGTGTGTGTGAGCGGGTTATAAATACACAGAGAGAATTTGACCACGACTGTTTGGATTTGTGTCCACCAGAGCCTTCATCTTGATTACACCGAACCGCCAATAACCTGTAATAACGTTCCCCTCAGTGTTCCTTCTTTATCTTCATGTATCCATTTATGGGTTTATACATTCTGGCATTCAGTTTCATACGTACCATGTATATGATATTGATGAACTCCAGTGAAACCAGTGCTAGTCCTTTCCGAGTGACAGGATATCACATGTGATAATGTAATTGTCACATTTTGCTGCTGGTTTCTACTGATACAAATTCAATATATACCATATATTTTGAATTTATTTTTGCATTTTTCCACAAACTGTATTTTGCAAAAAGAAAATATGCAAAATTTCATATTATACATATTTCACGTTTTGTATTTCTTGCTTCCCTTTTATCACAATTTTTGCCTTTTTGCGGCGAAATACTTTTCACACACAATCTTGATTTGTATATTGTTTTCTTCAAATTAAAATATTTATATTATTTTTCATTCACTTCTTTTAGTAGTGAAACCTTGTGAAAAAAAGTCTGCTTTATCTGTTAAATATTCTTCTTAAAGGTAGAGGAGCTAACTCTACATTTAGTGTACCTTCACCAGAACATTATGTTTGAGGCCTAATGAAAGCATACATGACCTGTAGAGCTGGGTTGTTTTAAAACTAGCATTTTTAAATTCATGTACATCATTTCCTGTTTTCCATTTTGTTCCTGAAGCATGAGAGACAAACAAAATGATGACTCATCAAAACATGGTTTCTGGTATTGGGCAAAAATGCCACAGTGAACCTTTGAATAAGTTGAAATGTACATAAAGACTATATGTTTTTTCCTGCTCATATCTGATGCTGCAACCACTCTGTGACCCGACACATTACAGTTTCATCTCATGTCGTTTTTCTTTCTTCTGGACTTCATGCTCTCCGTCTTTGTCATTCCCTCTAGATTTGTCATCATATCCGCCCTACTTGAAGGACCTGATCCACAGCCAACTTTGCCAACATCTGGGCCTGCGAGGGCCCTGCGAGGGTGGAGGAGGAGGCGGGGAAGGAGGTGGCAGCGGAGAGCCCTCCCCCACGGCAGGCTCCCCAGACACCTTGTGCTCCAGCCTCTGCAGCCTGGACGAGCACCACCCACTTCTGCGTGACCTGGGCGGCCACCGTGGCGCCCACTCCTACAGCAACGCCGCCGAGCTCGCCGCCAAGATCCTGTCGGCGCTGCAGGGAGGGGAGGAGCTGCTGCTGGCCCGCCTCCAGAGGGCTGGGCAGGGCGGGCGCAGCGGGGGGGACTGCGGCTTCCACAGCCTGGGCGGGGGAGGGCGGGGCATCAGGCCCTGTGGGGGTCAGGACTCTCCTTGCTACTCCATGTCTTACTCTGACACGTATCTGTCACCCGGCGAGGACGACGACACGCCCTGCAAGGACTATGAGAGCACCGTGTGCCAGGTGGAGGCGGAGGCAAACGGAGGGGAGTACCCGCCCGACTTCGACCCGCGCAGGAGGGTCTCCGACGTGGCGTCCTCCGGGGTCGTGTCTCTCGATGAGGAGGATGAAGAGGAGGAGGAGAGGGCAGGAGAGCCAAGCAACCAATGACTCCTCTCACCTCACATCAGTGTTAAATCCCTCACGGCTCTGGGAGGGTTTTTCTTTGTTTTGAAACAACGTCCCCTCTCCTCCATGGCGTCTGAAAAGATTGAACCGCCGCGCATGCAGTTTTCTTTTCTCCCCCGTCTGACTGAAACATAAATCATCCGTCTTTGCCTTACTTGCAGCATCTCAACTCCTGCTTTGTCCCCCATTCGATGTATCAACTCTATTTTCTTTGAAGGCGTCCAAACAATCTTTTTTATCAGTGTGAAAACAGGAGTGCTGGACAGCACTCTGGTGACGTACTCACGGGAAAGACGCACACCGTCTCCGTCTCCGTCCCTCCAACCTGAGAGGCAACTCTAAAGACGGACACCACCAACCTGCAGAATGACTCTGACTTACCTTTGCATGCGTTTTGCAAGTTCTGAAATCGATGGGCTGAGACGGTCTTGAGCACGGTTTGCGTTCTCAGCTGTTCTGTATAACCTCCCCCCCCCCCGCCCACCTCCCCAGCATCTCCCATGGGAGGGAGGGTTGACGCTGCATCCTGACACCTGCCCTTACCTCCCTCCCTTGCCCCCTACCCCCCCCCCCCCTTCCCCCTTCCTTTGCAAGAGACAAAATAGCATCCTTTTGGGCATGGCTTGCTGAGTATGCCAAACTATTTAAACCTGTCACTACCAATTATGAGCAAATGCTGGAATGTCTTCAAAGTGACAGGACATAGTATGTATTTTAAAATAACAAAGTTTAAAAAAAAAACAAGAAAAAGATTTGTCACAAATTATATAACAGAAATGATATGCTTTTATTGTACTAGTTTTCTATCACTCCAACATGTTGTTGTTCACATTATTCCAAAACATCATTATGATGGACATCTGCCATCATGATCAACTATAGCTACTGGATATTTTTCAAGGTTCTGTGGATTCCTGCGTGGAAGACATAAGAACTATGGTTGTCTTTAAAAAAATACGCAGCAGCAGCGGCGGCAGCAACAGCAGCGCAGCAGCAACAGCAGCACAGCAGCAGCAGCAGCAGCAACAAACGCTGGCAGAATGTTCCTGAAGTGACCCTTGGGTTTAAGGCGTTCGGCAGAAAGTGGAGGTCGAAAAAGACAGAATAGATTTTTCTGTGAAGAGATGAGTTGCATCGGAGATTTTTCTATATTTTTGTATGCGTTGTCTTGCTTTGATCTCTTTGCCTATGCGGCGTGCCAGTGTATGTGGTTTTTTGCACGAAGCTAATGTGGCTCTAGATTTCTCCTTTTCTTCGTTATCACTGTGTGATATAGTTTACCGGGAAAAAAAAACAAAACAAATGTGAACAAAAACGTTTTTATTTGATTTTTGATTTCAAAAGAGGATACTGTGATACCGTTTGTTATTGCATTTGTCATGATCCTCATGAAGAGCTCGTATTTTTTTTTTTGTCTTTTCCAAAAGAAATCAACATGCTCTTCTTTCCTTTCTCTCATACTAACTCCTGAAAAGCTTTGCCTTTTATTCAATACTTCCCCTTCTTTCTTTTTTTTTTAAATGATATTTGCAAAATGGCGTGTTTATGTGACACATGCAGAAACTCTCATCGCCATGGTGATATGAGGAGCTCTGTTGAGGTTCTCCCAGAGGGACTGTCATTCATACAACTCAGGAAATCCCATTGGACCAGAGCATCAATGCATCCCGCCCGCATGCATAACACCTCTCGTCTCTCATCCACGTGTGTGCGTGCTTGTGCATTTTGGTGTGTTTGTGTAGAAAAAGCCTGGCGTGCGTAGTTATTTTCTACAAATAATTAAAGCACAGATTCAGTCCCCACATCCTTCTTTTGTTGTTTAGAAAAGCCTCAACGTGTGAGTCCGTGTGTTTGATGTTTTGTGCAAATGTGTGTGTGTGTGTGTGTGTGTGTGTGTGTGTGACTTGTAAGATGTCAGCAAGCTGCTTAAGCTTGCACTGTATATCCATTCCAAAACCCCTCCAATGCAGCGACTCCCTTTAAAACAGTGTCTGGTGTAGCTGAGGCTGAACTTTTACTGGTGCTGGAGAAGGAAAAAAGAAAAGAAAAGCGAGCAGCACATAAAACTGGGAATTATTTTGAAAATGGTGACTTTTGCCAAATTGGACTTCTGAACTAAACTACATGAAAGTGAGGTGCCCCAGTCAGGCGACAACTCAGGGGGACCCATTGAAGCTGTGCCTTTCATTCGTCACCTTTGACCTTCCCTAGTTGTCCCTTCTTCTTTGTCGTCGTCATTATCGTCATCTTCCATGCTATAACTCACAGGCTTTTTAAAATGAGCAAGTGCAGAGTAAGACCTTTCTAGGATCTGATGGACGGAGGCACCAGATATCCTGTGTGTGTGTCCTCCTGCTGGAGCTGGAGGTGTCAGCGGGCCGATCTGCGTCACTGTCCTTTTGGTTGACATTAAGAGCCGGGCGACGCTGGCGAGGCGAGGTTGTGCTTTTGTCCTGGAGTGGTGAGTGCCATTCTCACCTCCTCTTTTTTTATCAGCTTGCTCTGTCCACCACAGTGCATTTACTCTGTGTGTCTGAGTGTCCTCCCTCCACCGTGTGTGTGTGTGTGTGTGTGTGTGTGTGTGTGTGAGATAGAGAGACGACGGGCACCTTGGTGTGATGCGTTTTTCACTCCCCCAGCTGTCTCTCTCACATAGTCACGCATGTTTTTCTTGTTACCTCTGAGGGCCGTGACCAAATTCCTTCATCCTGTCTGAACCTTTACTTTAACCCTGTCCTAAATATAATCTGAACCCTAAATCCAAGTCCTAATCCCTTTCTAGTAGCATTTTTTTCAAATATATTTCTACCCTTGTGAGGACATTTTGTCCTCATAAGAATAGAAATGGAAGAGCGCCCGCTGACACACACACAGACAGCCTGATGAATGTCTCCCCCTCGCCATCCTTCTGTCGCTGTCCTGTCATTTCCTGCCCCCTCAGCCTCATCGCCTCTGTCCTTCGCCTCTTTCTTTCCCTCCCACCTTCCACGCGTCCCCAGAAGGTGCTCATTACGTAGCTAAGAGGACATCTGAGTGCTACCTTTGCCGACAGGCAATTAGCCGGCGATTATAAAACCTCCTGACGAAAAGGAGATGCATATCTCTCTGCTGTCTGTCTTTTTTTATTTCACCCTCATCTCATCCCCCCCCACCCCCTCGCTCCATCTGCACCCTCCTTTCTCCTCCACCTCCTCCTCACCACCACATCGTTTGAGGGGAGCTGTCCCAGAAAACTCTACAAGCGGTTTGTGGGAAGCAACGGGGGCGATCAAGGGAAGTTTTCACCGCTATCAGCTTGGAAGTCATTAATATTTCGTAGCCCAATAACAGAAAGAACACCCAGCTGTCCTTGAGCGAGACAGATGTCTTCAGAGGGAAACATGTTTCCGTGTGACTGTGTGTGATTGTGTGTCTCTGGGCAGTGGAGTTTGTTGCTTCAGGCCAGCGCTGGCATTGGATACTTATCAGAGAGAAGTGCTCCAGATTCTCTCTCCCTCTGTATGTTTTTGCGGCCGATAGCGGCGGGAGAACCCGGCGCTATAAAAAGACATCAAAACATCTGTGGGACGGTGTCAAGACAGGAGGGCGTATGACAGATTCAGTTGGTGGTGGTGCCCCCCGTCAGCCTATAGCCTACTTCCCATTTTGGAACAAAGCTGAAGGGCCCGGGGACTGATCTCAGCGCACCACCAGGCCCCCCCAGCGGGGAATATTAGGACAAAAGCTGTGAACACAACTGAGACTGTGAAAACCGCTGTAGGACCCGAGTATAGAGAGTGCAATCTTCACAGAGAGAGGTCTTTGTTTAACCCGCATTAGCCACCACCGTCTTAATTAAAATGTACCACAATCCTCGAGGGGGGGGGCACACGCAGCGACACCGTGAACACACACACACACACACACACACAATGAAAAGAGGCTTGAGAGTTCAGAGAGCAAAGCCATAAAACTCACCCAGCAGAGACGAAGACACTATGAACTAACAGGGTATGAGGACTATTACGACCCAAAATGAATGTACTGTCCCATCCACATCCGTAGTGGGTTGCATATCGCCATCAGCATCAGTTAAACACACACACACACAAACCTTCTCCTCCCTCTCAAATCTCAACCCAATCTTCTTTTTTTTCTCCCCCCTTTTAATACTTTTCTTCCTCTTTTGGCTGAATGTAATTATTTGAATATTGACACCTTGGATTTTAAAAATGAATCTTTGTTTGCTGCATCTGATTATTTCGAGTTAATAAAATATTGTTATTGTTCTTTGCAAAAAAAAAAAATATATATATAAATCTGATGTGGTTTATTTGTCACTTTAAAACACGGGGCTGCACAATGACAAAGAGGTTGTAGAGTATTCACGCTATATATACAGTAACATATTTTAATGAGGATAGAGTAAAATAAAATAATTAATACAGGTATTATTTTCCAGAGTTAAAGATAAGTGGAGGGAGAAGTGGGGAGGGCTCCATTAAGGTAGTGTTTTATGGTTATGATTAGATAATGAACTATTAGATTCACCTCTTTCAACATCATTTCCTGCAGGACATTCACCGTGCTGCACACACCATAAAGCCTGCTACAATTAGCTCCTTGACATGACGACATCATCATTATGAAGTTATTACTGGAGCAAAGGACAGCAGTGAGAGAAACTGCACAACGTCACGCTGGTCTAAGTGATCCTGCAGCAGTAAGTATTTCATTTCTCCATGACATCATGGGTCACCAGGGAGCTCAGTAATCCATTTGGCTGGTCGGGAGAGGGAGCGGAGGGAAATATCGAACAGGATGTGATGGATTTCGAAACAAAGCCTGATGTGTGGTCAGTGTTTTGAATGCTTGGACTCCATGTAAGTCTGGTTTGTTGGAGTGTAAATAAAATGCTCTTACTGAGGTTTCCAAAAATGTGAAAATGACAGGAAATAATCCAGACTGATACTTAAAGAATGTATGTGTTTGATTGTCCAAGGCAGTGCGGTGCCAGATGACGATGAAGGACTTGAGATATATTCTCTAAATGCCCTTTTCACACCTTCCTTGTTCCATGCAGGCTTTTGGGTGCTCAATTTGAGGTGTGAATCGTCCTCTGGACCAACCCTGGTCCAACTAAAAGAAGTGGTCTCGGTCTCTGATCAAATAGAAACATGGTTCGGTTCACTTCTGGTGTGAAGGCTACAGACTTTCAGACCAATTACATGAAGTCATGGCAGGCTATAATCAGAAAAACTAGAAAGGTGCCTTCAGTAGAGAGCAGATCTCTGCTAGGTGTGTCTACCACCCATCTAGACACCGACGGGCTGTAAGACGCCATTAAACACATTTGGGAGGCCTGCAAACCAATCACCTTCAAGTAGAGTGAGACACAGCTCATGTATGTCATGAATAGTCCTTAAGTGTGAAGTGTTAAGTGCTGAATTGCAATGTGAAACCAAAACCAATCAGATGCATTGTAATACAGACGTGAACTATGGTTTGGACCTTGGTTCAGACTGTCAGACGTGAAAAAGCCCTCCGAGAAGTTCAGTACCAAAGGAGATGCATGACAGTGGTCTCGATCTCCTCATCTAACTCTCAGCAATAAAGTGATGAAGCGCATTTTCCCAAAAATATTGAGAGACACTTATCAGGTTAGGGAGAGATCATAGCCACGCTCTAAAGAAATGATCATTAACTGTTGTGCGGGGATGGGAGGTGAACATAGGTCGTCTATCAGGCCCCACTGTGGGAACCCCTGTCTGAGGGAACAGGAAGGTCTCAATCAGTACTTGCAGCACACGTCTCCGATGTCAGAGTACCCGAAAGTGTCTCTCCATCACGCCGCAACCTTTAAGATTTCCTCCCTTTTCCACGTAGATGAAGTTGTGTCCGGAGCTGCACCTTGATTTGCATGACAAGCCACACCTTCCTGGATGCGTGTGCAGACCACACTGAAAGGTCACCCAGGTAAGCCGGGTTTGAAGGTACCATACCCCTGATTAACATCGTCATCCTGACTTTAGACTTGCAATCATCCGATCTTCAGACGTCCATGAAAACGGTCTCCATTCCAGACCGGCTGTCCGGTGTTCATATGAGTTTATATTTTTTAATTTCTGATGTTAATAGTTATCCATAAAGTGGAGGGCTGCTTGACAGTCTGGGCCAATATTTGAATATAGATATTGCAGTGCTCGACAGACATTCACACTATGTCAGGGAGAACATTTCGAAGAACTGTGGGTTAACTGTAAACGTGTTTTTTCAGCCACATTTCTAGTTTCTGCCAGTTGCAGCACCCTTGATGGCATTAAAAACCTCTCTATAAGAGACAGAAGTTGCTTGTCTTGACCGTGGGTGTTCACAGAGGATGTGGGAGGATCACGGTTGATGTAACAATTATTAACCGATGCCCAGAGAAGCTAAATGCAGCTTCTTTGATGTTTTTCTCTCTCCTCGGCTGCTCCGCTGCACGTCTGCTTTGGCCTCATTACCATTATTTCATCATTCTGTCTCTTCTGAATTCAGCCAGGGTGCACCTCATGATACACCATCTGTTAGAGGCAAGGGCGTCATTTACGAGGGAGACACAGGGGATATGTCCTTTTTTGGGGGGGGGGGGGTTATTTATTGTGTCTGTTACTCTCCAGTAACTGCTGATAATTGGATAATCCGTTAAGTCATAGCATGGTATGCCATTTAAAAATAAATAATAATGTCATAAAAATGTCATAGAGAGTATCTCATGAATAATGTCAAAGTAAAGAATGTCGTGAAAATAATAGTTTATCATAAAAATGTCATTAAATTGTCATAGAAGTTTTATAACATCTCTCACGACCCACTAAGTAGTACGTACAATAGACTGTCATAAAAATGCCATAGTTTAGCATGCCATGTAAATAATCATATAGTAAGTCATAAAACAATTGTAGGATGATAAACCATTTAAATCCAAACCAAAGTGAATTAAAAGCCCCAAAATGTCATGTTTTAGTTTATGTTATGAAGATGTGATATTAAAGTATGTCATGAAAAAGTCTATGTAGGTAAAAATGTAATAATAAAATATTTTATGCTGGTGAATTAGTATAGACTTTTTAATTAAAAAGTTATATAAATAGCACATCATATTATGTGAGAACATTTCATAGTAGATATGCTATATAGTATGCCATAGTGTCATATGTTTGTGTCATAAAATGAAACATAGTGTAGTTTTCCATCATATAGTGACAAATAAGTTATTTTATGGTATGGCATACATTTGCCATAGTAGGCTATTGTAGGTCATAACATTTCATAAAAAATGTCATAGTATTTCATCAAAAGTTTGTATGCTTTATATCCTTTATTCCACACTTTTTCACCTATGGTTTGATTCAATATATTGATATATTTTAGACAGTTCTTTTGATGACAACCATCATCTGCAAAAGTATGATGAAAATTATCTGTACTAAAAAACGTTTGTACCTCTGATAATAACTCCAACCACCTTTGAAATCCCAAATCCGGCCCTGGTTACAGGTCAGCAGAGACCCTGTGTTCTGGACTCTGGAGACCCCGATGTGCCACCCAGAGACCAAAAGTATTCCCGGTGGAGACGCCGGGCCTCTAGAGGAGAGCTGAACACATGAACTCCTGTGCTGCTGACGGTAAAGAGTTGAAGGAGACAGCTGAGTCTCTACATTTTAATACATCCCTCCATTTTCTATTATCCAGCACTTTATTTCAGCTCAGACAGTGACGTTTTTCGAGAAGGTGTTGTTGAAATCTACTTTTGAAGATTTATTAATGCATAATATTTGACACAAGGACAGATACAAGTGTTTCACCGGAGAGCACAAATTGGGACTGTCATGTTGACGAATGCCGCTTGTATTAACTGAATTGGTTCAGCTTTCTGGCTCCCACATGAAGTGTCCCTGCTGTGACTTGAGGCGACATTATCCTGAAGGGCAAGATAACGTGCTGCTCAATGTCCTTTATTCACATCCTTGAATGAAAAACACACGCAATCCACAAAGGATTCATATTAGCTGATGTTGTCATCGTGGACATCTGGCACAACTGTGTTCTCAACAGGCAAATGTCACTACAATTAAGACTTTTAAGGAGTGGATTTAAATACAGCTGTCTTTCCTTTGGCTCTTGTCAGGTTTTGCACATTTGGTGATTTTGGCAGAATCTCAGGAAGCACTCCCCATTTATCTTTTCAGCTATCTCATATTCCATTAGAAGGTTTGCTAAAATTAAAAAGGTTAATTTCCTCCTATATTATCATTGATGAAGTGTTCCCATTGTGTGCTCGGCCCCGTCTAACGGACGACCTGACCACTCCACCGATCTATTTCTGACCACATGCTGGAGGCCTCTCCAAGTGGCCCTCTTCAGCCTTATCTCCGCTGTGTTTCTGAATAAGAAGGGGTCTCCGCTCCTTATCAGCTCGTCCGTTACATTCCTGGCACCAATGGTCAGACAAACTGCCATTTATGGCCAAAGGAAGCAAGCTACACGACCCACATTGTACTCTCCTAACCCACAATGCACCGGGGCTTTATAAAACCCACAACAAAGACCCCTGGACAGTGACTGAGAGGTTAATGGCTTGATGCTTAATAGTAAACGTACAGTTTTTTGTCACTTTTTATTCTGAGCAGGCTTGAATCTAATTCAACAGATATCAAATTTGTTTTCTGAAGCTGGGTTGTATTTGGAGTGAAAGTTAGTTTTCTGAGTGTGTGCATACCCTCCACCATGGCCACGACGTCTTCCAGCCGCAGATCCTCCTCGTCCTACCGCTCATCGTCCCGTTACAGCACCTCCAGCTCCTATCGGTCGGAAGGATCACTGGGTGGATCGTCTGACTCTCTGGATCCCCTCTTCGAGCCATTTCTTGACTCTGCTGATCGCTCCAGTCTGTTCGGAGAAGAGAGCCCCAGTGGAACCAGCTGTTTGCCCCCCTTCAGCAGGCACAGCAGATCCTCCTATGGACCCACCGGTAAGGAAAGCCCCGTCCCTATTAGTTCCCTTTATTTTGGAAAGAAGTGGCCTACTGTTGGCACTGTCATATAGCCATCTGCTTACAGTACAAGCTAATGTTAGCTCCATGAATCAGTTGAAAACAGCTGACAATGTAATTTTTCCACCTCGCTTTATAACACAAATCCTGAAAAAGGGTTTTAATTATAACCTGATGCTGCATACATGACGTGGTGCTGATATCCCAGACAAAAAGTCATCACCACTCCATTTGGAAGATCTGAAAATGAATACACATCCTTATTCTAGAAGTAGTCAGTCCTACAAGGATAATGTAGAAAAATCTATTTTTAGCATTTTATGTCAAAGTCGCTTTCAGGATGAGTTTGGCAAATCTAATGTGCTCTTTTGAGTATTTTCTGTTATTTTATTGTTAAAAAATAAGGAGCAGAAGACATGGTAAAAGAGCATCTAGCATCATCATGCTCAGTCAAAGCTTTAGTATCTTGCTCATGGGCCCCTTGGAGCATTTTTTCAGGCACAGCGTAGAGCCTTTTTTCATACACTGTCTCCAGCAGCAGGAAGGAGACATTAGTGTCTCACATTACAGTGGTGGCTTGATTGAAACGAAAATGCCACAGAGAAGAAAAAGACCTGCGGCTCGGAGAAAGTAATGAGCCAGAGTCGTGAGAGCTTTCTGTGGTCTTTGAGAAAAAGAGTCTATATGGCTCCAGACACATGTCTACTGGGCCATATAAAAAAGTAATGGCGAGGTGAAAAACACAGAATAAAAAGTGGAGCGCTCATATAAAACACAGGTGCTTCTAACGTCTTAATATGACGTGTTAAAACAGTTGCTGCTGCTCAGAGCAGTAACAACCACAATAAAAAAAGTTTATTACTGATGCTACAGGCAGATTAAAGCATAATCAATAATCAGGCTTCAAATTTAATTTCACTGGAGCCATTTGGAGTATTTTATACTCAAATGTAAAATACAAAAAAAAAAAAAAAAAAAAAAAGGAAAAGAAAAGAAGACCCATGTGTGTTTGATGCTCCCACCGAGCCTCTTGTTGGTGGTCATAAACCACATTAACAGCCAAAACAGAAGCTTTAGTCTCTCGTGGCAGACAATGGTCTTTGTGTTCTAGTCTGAGCATAACATATCAAAACACCCCCAACAACCGAGCAGCAATACTTGGCTTGACTTTATGGAGCTCAAAAGTATAGTTTAATTCTATTAAAATAAATATGGTAATATGAAATGTATAATTGTGTGAGTAAATCATGTAAAGTATATATATATATATATATATATATATATATATATGTTTCACTATTTGTGAACTTTAAAATTATAAAAATGTTTTTTCATCATTCTGATTTTCATAATAAATTGTAACATTTACTTAAATAAACTTTGAATTTCATAATGTCAAAAAAAAAAAATCCATAATGACATTGTCTCCAATTCCCCAATTATCATTTATCATTTTTAAAAACATAATTTCTTTTTTGTTCCTTTTTAACAGGGGTATTATAGGGCTAAACTGTGAATGGGTGGAAATTGGTTTCAACTCTTTTGAAGAAAGTGATATTTTGATATAAAAACGTCCACAATTTGTATGATTATGAACGCAAATAAAACTCACAATATCTTGTTTCTTGTACAGATATTGCCACAATATTCAATTAAAGGTACTCTTAGTCTTAGATTACTGCCTGTAGACTACAAATGGAAATGTCTAACCAGGCCCGGAGTGGCTAATCGGGAGGACCGGGACAATTCCCGGTGGGCCGGTCTGACTTTTGGGCCGCGAGGGCCGGTGTTCAATTATTATTTTTATTTATTTTGTGCCGGTGTTCAGTCATGGCACTGAGTGGAGTGGGTATCACGTGTATGCTGTTACCGCTGTCGCTGGTCATACCAATGAAACTGGGACGCGGACGCAGGTTAAGGGCACGCCCACCAACAAGAAACAGACGCAGACGCAGCCTGACGTAACGTACGTGTCGTGCACTAGTCCGCACACTTCAATGGTGTTTGCCTAGCTCCAACCACAGATGTACAAGGAAAATAATAACCCAAAATGGAAAATAAAAAGAGCAAGGGTGGCGCAGAAAAAGCGAGGATTAAAAAGAGAAAAGCCCTGGAGACAGATGCAGCCAAATGTGCAAAAATCGGCAGCTTTTTCATTCAAACGTGCTCGCGGTCTGAAACGACCAATGATTATTACATTATTTTAATATAATAGGTCGTGATCTAAAGTGGGCCGGTCTGAGGTATGGAACTCCAGGGCTGAAAATGAGTCCCACTCCGGCCCTGTGTCTAACCATCAAACACGACTCCACTCACTGCAGAACTGTGTTGTTTCTGTGCAGCTCCTGTAGGGGGCGCTGTGACGGGCCGGCAGAGCAGTGCGGGTGGCGGGGTGCGCTGTCTGGGAGACACCTACTACATGTCAGCTGACGTCAGCCAGTTTGAGCCGCATGATGTGGTGGTGATGGCCTACAACCACCATGTGGTCATCCAGGCCCAGAAGGTGTGTGTCTTGAATCGTGTTCACATATAATCCACTGGTTCCAGCACATCCTCATTTCCGTGAGAATAAATCCAGATAATCTGTAAAACCTCTGAATATTAATCAGACCAGCAAATATCACCCAAATCTGCTTGAAGCCATCATTACATAAAAGTTCGATACGAATAATGCAAACACAACAGAAACTCCACACTGGCGTAGAAATGATGAGTCATTTGTTAGTGGATCAAGTCCAAGACATATTTTTATTATGTTATATTTTATATTCTGATTGATCAACAATTGTTTATGTTTCTAGTTTCTCAAGTTTGTGGATTTGCTGCTTTTCTCGGTTTAAATCATCGTAAAAGAATATAATAATTAATTCCATTAAATCTGAGAGCTCACCAGATGATTAAGGGATCAGACAAATTGCTTCTGTTTTCTTTGTGTATTTTCTCACTTTCATCAGTACAAGTAGGCAAGAGTTTATTTTTCGAGGTCACAAGCAAAGAGTGTTGGGTAGCACAGAGCTAGTCAGTGTTCATTTCCTTCCCGCTCCACCCCCTCTGCTCTCTCTCCACCTTCTCTCCATCACTTCTTATCACCCCCTTTTTTCTCACCCACCCTTTTCTCACTTCTGACTCGATGCCTTTTCTCTTCATCGTCTTTTCCTCCCTCCGTTCCCCCCTTTCCAACAGCTGCCCCGTCTTTCTACAGACCAATCCCTCCACCCACAGCTCCAATCTTCTCCAACCTTCTGCGTCTGTCCTTCAGGTACTAGACGACGGGAGCATCAGTGACACATTCACCCATAAGTCCCTGTTTCCGGAGGATATGGACCCGTTGTCGGTCAGTGGGACTCTCAACCATGATGGTACCCTGGTGGTGAGTGTGCGCCGGACTGCAGTGCTGGGTGGGCTGGAGCCCCTGGGTGTCCCCACCTACCGCAGCGAAGCTCACCTTTGAACTGTGGCGCACCACAGAATCTCAGCTACCGTTTTATTTATATTATTATTTTATGATGTTGTCAGTTATGTACCCTCACCTATGAAGCCCATGACGGCGTTTGAATTTAAATCTAGAAAGTGTGTGGATAACACATTATTTCTGTCCATCGGTTCAACACACAGACCATGTGACATCCTCTGGTCCAGGTTATCATCCTATTTATTAATGATTGATTATTTATATCACTGATCAAGGTTTCCCCAGAGGTTGAACCCTTATGTTTCATCATCCAAGTGGCTTAACGTTCCATCAGAAACATATATATATTTATCAGGCAGGTTGGTAAGGGTATGAGGCCATGCAGATAGATGAATAGGTTTATTTAAAATTGTATTTTCTGTAAGTTTCTTCAGTTGATTTATATGTGATTATACAAGGTTTTTATTGTAGAAAAATGAGACAACAATGCTTTCGATCCATAAAGCCAGTGTCCTTGGATCAGAAATAAGAATGGTGGAGGACGCTTTTGTGAGATATTTCGTATTTCATTTTTATATATATATATATATATATATATATACATATTGAAACCTGAAAGTGCATGTTTGACTTTGTCTGAACTCTATTAAACAATCTTTTTTATTTGAACAATTTAATTATAATCTATTGTCTGTCACTTCCAATTTAGTTCTTATTTTTTTATTTTTCCGTTTTTACCAAAACAAATACATATGAAGCTGTTTGTAAATTGTTAAGGTTGTTTATTTAATGTACATATCTATTGCATCATTGGTCAAGAGGCAGGAGGCCCAGAGAGGAAAAGTCCTGCTGTTAGAAACTACATCATGCTGATTGTTTCTCTTCAGGAATAAATGGGTAGATATCAGCAGCAGCTCTGACAACAACCAGACCCTTGTCCTGAGCCACTAATATTAATAACAATAATAACAATAATAATGTTGACTGGACTGACGCTAGGCTGTAAACAGACGTAACATGAAATCGAATGCCTGTCGCCCCCCATCTCCTCTACATGTGTCTGAACACACACACAGATTAGGGAATCGTTCCCTTACCCTCAAACCTCACCAGCACATGTGTTCCCTCATCTACTCTGATTTAATTATTAACTCAGGACAAAGTTCCAGATGGAGTACAAACATAAAGAACATAATGACCATACAATGGCACCTGGCACAAATGAATGCTACAACACAATAACTTCAAGCTGTATTTATTATTATTGGCCAATTGCAGCAGAATAAGATGTAAAGACATCATTAAAGTATTATCAGCCAACCCTGTCTCCTACAAAATTATGTTTGTCCTTGATTTTGTTTATAGGGAAACATATTTTCTCCTGGAAACCAAGTGATGTAAAAAAAGAAAAGAAAAGACTTTTGGTTTCAAACAGGACACAAACAAAGGTCTCCTGGGTAAAAGTCCTGTGTTTGCTCCACAGACTATCATTACAAATATCTCTACATCTCTCTCTCTATATATATAATCCCAACAAAATACCCTTGAAACATAATTCACAATGCATTTTGTTGTATCACCGTATACATTTTGTTTTCTATTTCCACAGACAAGGAGTGTTCATGTAAATGTAATATTCACTCTTTTGTTACCTATGTTTTGGTCTCCACCAACTCCTGAAGGAATCACCTGTTTTCACCAGCTGGTCGCTCACTTTGTCTGTTCACTGTTTGATCCCAGAGTGGACAGTACGTTTTTACTAAAAAATGACTGGAATAGAAACTGGTGCAACCAGTAGCAACCTCTTTTTAAATTGCAGTAATTGGATTGATTGTCTAAAAAATAACCATAGTTTCTATATAATCTATAAAGATAGCACATCTTTAAACAAATGCCAACTGTTGTCTTGAACATGATTCACTATATGTGCTTGTAACCTAAATTTGGTGAAGACAGATGAAAAACAACAATTTTCTTTTTCAGCAAAACTTGCTTTACTCTGCTAGTTCATAGTTTAAAAGAAAGTGATTATTTTTTCATGCTTAACATTATCTAAAAGGTCAGAGGTTAACTCATTACATTTATGTGTAAAACCGCAGGCAGCAAAATGTACTTACTCACTGCCGTTTTTCTTGTTTGATGTGACATTGATGAGGACACACACAGACAGAGAAGACAGCGCGACCGTCTCCTGAGAACTGTCTGCACCTTTTACCAGCGATTACATCAATCAGTCTCCAAGTGCGACGTGCACTTCCTACACTGTAGCACTTAGTGGGAGGCAGGAAGACGCTTCCGAGTGACACCTTTATTTAATACCCATTAGAACGAGGGCTGCATTCAGCATGGACAGATGGCGCTCAAGTTTCTTACATCATCCGTCTCCATACAGCAGTGTTGATTTTGGCAGCTAGTTTAGATTTTGATTTTGAGACGAAAATGCTTATTCACATTTTAGACATTTTTTATCTTTCATAGTTTTAGTCTTTATGTTTAAATCACCATTACATTTCACGCAACTTTTCTGAATGACACCTTCATCCATCCATCGTCTACCGCTTATCCTGTATTCAGGGTCGCGGGGGGCTGGAGCCGATCCCAGCTGTTATTGGGCGAAGGCAGGGTACACCCTGGACAGGTAACCAGTCTATCACAGGGCTGACATGTAGAGACAGACAGGTAACCAGTCTATCACAGGGCTGACATGTAGAGACAGACAGGTAACCAGTCTATCACAGGGCTGACATGTAGAGACAGACAGGTAACCAGTCTATCACAGGGCTGACATGTAGAGACAGACAGGTAACCAGTCTATCACAGGGCTGACATGAAGAGACAGACAGGTAACCAGTCTATCACAAGGCTGACATGTAGAGACAGACAGGTAACCAGTCTATCACAGGGTTGACATGTAGAGACAGACAGGTAACCAGTCTATCACAGGGCTGACATGTAGAGACAGACAGGTAACCAGTCTATCACAGGGCTGACATGTAGAGACAGACAGGTAACAGTCTAGTCACAGGGACTGATCATTTAGGACAGACCAGGTAACCAAGTCTATCACAGCGTTTTTGTCATGGACATGATAGAGACAAGACAGGTAACCACGTCTATCACAGAGAGCTGACATTTAGAGACAGACAGGTAACCAGTCTCAATCACAGGGCATCACATGTAGAGACTAGGGAGCAGGTAACCAGTCTATCACAGAGTGACACTTTAGAGACAGACAGGTAACCATCTATCACAGGGCTGACATTAGAGACAGACAGGTAATTCTCACGTCTCATCACAGGTGATTTGCACTAGTTAGATTTGATAGACAGGTAACACATCTTATTCACAGGTAGACATTGTTGTATTGTATCAAGTTTAGCAGTTAAATCACCATTCTTTCACGGAACTATTTTGAAGAACTACATCCAGGTACCGTCTTATCATCAGGGTGACTGAGGCGACAGGTAACCAGTCTTTCACTGGGCTGACATGAGGACATGACAGGTAACCAGTCTATCACAGGGCTGACATGTAGAGACAGACAGGTAACCAGTCTATCACAGGGCTGACATGTAGAGACAGACAGGTAACCAGTCTATCACAGGGCTGACATGTAGAGACAGACAGGTAACCAGTCTATCACAGGGCTGACATGTAGAGACAGACAGGTAACCAGTCTATCACAGGGCGACATGTAGAGACAGACAGGTAACAGTCTATCACAGAGCTGACATTAGAGACAGACAGGTAACCAGTCTATCACAGGGTGACATGTAGAGACAGACAGGTAACAGTCTATCACAGGGCTGACATGTAGAGACAGACAGGTAACCAGTCTATCACAGGGACATGTAGAGACAGACAGGTAACCAGTCTATCACAGGGCTGACATTAGAGACAGACAGGTAACCAGTCTATCACAGGGCTGACATGTAGAGACAGACAGGTAACCAGTCTATCACAGGGCTGACATGTAGAGACAGACAGGTAACCAGTCTATCACAGGGCTGACATGTAGAGACAGACAGGTAACCAGTCTATCACAGGGCTGACATGTAGAGACAGACAGGTAACCAGTCTATCACAGGGAGACATGTAGAGACAGACAGGTAACCAGTCTATCACAGGGCTGACATGTAGAGACAGACAGGTAACCAGTCTATCACAGGGCTGACATGTAGAGACAGACAGGTAACCAGTCTATCACAGGGCTGACATGAAGAGACAGACAGGTAACCAGTCTATCACAAGGCTGACATGTAGAGACAGACAGGTAACCAGTCTATCACAGGGCTGACATGTAGAGACAGACAGGTAATCAGTCTATCACAGGGCTGACATGTAGAGACAGACAGGTAACCAGTCTATCACAGGGCTGACATGTAGAGACAGACAGGTAACCAGTCTATCACAGGGAGACATGTAGAGACAGACAGGTAGTCTATCACAGAGCTGACATTTAGAGACAGACAGGTAACCAGTCTATCACAGGGAGACATGTAGAGACAGACAGGTAGTCTATCACAGAGCTGACATTTAGAGACAGACAGGTAACCAGTCTATCACAGGGAGACATGTAGAGACAGACAGGTAACCAGTCTATCACAGGGAGACATTTAGAGACAGACAGGTAACCAGTCTATCACAGGGCTGACATGTAGAGACAGACAGGTAACCAGTCTATCACAGGGAGACATGTAGAGACAGACAGGTAACCAGTCTATCACAGAGCTGACATTTAGAGACAGACAGGTAACCAGTCTATCACAGGGAGACATGTAGAGACAGACAGGTAACCAGTCTATCACAGGGAGACATGTAGAGACAGACAGGTAACCAGTCTATCACAGGGAGACATGTAGAGACAGACAGGTAACCAGTCTATCACAGGGAGACATGTAGAGACAGACAGGTAACCAGTCTATCACAGGGAGACATGTAGAGACAGACAGGTAACCAGTCTATCACAGGGCTGACATGTAGAGACAGACAGGTAACCAGTCTATCACAGGGCCGACATGTAGAGACAGACAGGTAACCAGTCTATCACAGGGAGACATGTAGAGACAGACAGGTAACCAGTCTATCACAGGGAGACATGTAGAGACAGACAGGTAACCAGTCTATCACAGGGCCGACATGTAGAGACAGACAGGTAACCAGTCTATCACAGGGCCGACATGTAGAGACAGACAGGTAACCAGTCTATCACAGGGCCGACATGTAGAGACAGACAGGTAACCAGTCTATCACAGGGCCGACATGTAGAGACAGACAGGTCTCTTCAGCCTACTTTTAATGACTTTTTAAGGCTTGTTCTTGTTCTTTCAATATCTTTGGTGAAGTTTATTGCAGACAAATACATATTTGGATGTGACTAATAGAATAATTATTGGTTGATGATATGTGTGTATTTACATTTCCATAAATAACCAATCATGGGTGTTTGATGTGGATATGCTCAATCTAACAGCTTCTTCTCATCAAGTTTCATAAAAACGGGGCCAGTTTTTCCATAATCCTCCTGACAAACAAGATAAAAACAAGAAGCTAAACAGAAAACATAACCTACGCGGTGGAGCTAATTATCTCAACAACACACTCACACTCGTGCAAGACTGTCTCTCTCTCCAGGGACGGTATCACACTCCCACCTGAAAGTCACTGAGGGATGGAGCTGCAGCCTACTTAACAATGAACCTGTTTAGCTCATTAAGCTTTTAGCATTGCACTCTCCACCCATCACAGTCCAGATGCTCAAAACAGAGTTGTGTGCGTTTGTGTGTGTGTGTGTGTGCGTGAGAATGAGGAAGCACCAGACGGAGAGGGAAAGAAAATACCTGACAAAGTATATTATACATATATATATACATATTCATGGTTGCATTTGGTAGCTAGTAAGCTAAAAAAGCGCTATATAAATGCAGGTCCATTTGGACTGTGGAATTCCCACAGGTCATTTTCAGTTCATTCTTAAAAAAACATTAACTTTACCTGCAAGCAGCCCACATTATTTCAGCTTATTTCCATGAAAATAGAGTATTAGAGTTATTATGTAGATTATATTAGAGCTGTATAGTGACTTTTTGTCATGAGGACCTACACCATAGAATGAATCTAATATTTGTTATCCATCGATCAGTTGAATGAAGTGAACATTAAATCCAAACTTTTGTCCTATTATAACAAAAATCTAATCAACCAATCAACAATGTTTATTTAATGTGGACAGGGTGCTCGTTTCTGTTGAAATTTGTTTGTTTCTCGACTAAAGGAACAGGCTTGGACAAGAAATGTGTTCTCCAATTGTAAGAAATACTCTTACATAAACGGTTCATTCACTGAGGTAGTGGGGCTTGAAATACCACATGCATATGTATGAGTCATTGTAAAATCGGAGTCGTGCGCTTATTTGTTTAGCCCCACAGAAAATATGATGTGTGCAGCACATAAAGACCAATAAACTTCACTGTGGTTGACTTCATTTGGTGGGATCCGACTGCGTTTGTGACCAAAATGCAGACAACTAAGGAGAAATACACACAAATGGTGCAGTAGGAAAATATTAGGGCTTGAAATTTTTTCTTTTCTGTGCAAAGACAAAACATGATTTGAAGCCCTGGGTGGATTGGGGCAGATTGAATTATAAGCTATTATTATGCTCATCCAATCAAAATACAGGGTTGGGAACAAATATTTCATAAAGCCTTTGATTCCCTGTGCTACATTATTGGGGACAAAATGAACTAATCTGAACATTATTGTGGCATTAATGCGTTTGCGCTCCTCTGGCAGCATCAGGGGAACACAAAAACAACACTCCAGGTGCTTTCCAGCTGTCACCGTGGGGAACGTGGAGGACCGACAGCTGCACCGTGACAGTCCCAGGGACACCAAGCACAAAGTATTCTCCAACAAAATAGTTGTTAAAATCTCATTTATTCATCCCTGATATACAAAACAATGTTTCATTTTTTGACGTGAAAAATAGTCTCGATTTTGTTCAGCTCAGTCTGGTTTGGCCCTCGGGGTTTGCCGTAGAAGGGGCCACGAGTACAATGTAAAGTCCATAGGAGCCCAAAGGAGTGGATAAAAGATAACCCTCAACAGCTGATGTGAGGATCTGGTCTTATAAAAGCCCCTCAGACTGAAGTCGAAGATGGAGGGAAGCGTGATGAAACTGATCCAGGGTCAGTGCTTAAGGGGTGCCTTTTATGAGAGCACTCATGCAGCAGGATTCACCATGGAGCCTTTTAAGACCAGACAGGGAAGGTTTCCAAAAAGCCAAAAGGACGAGTCTAAGCCACTTCACTCCTCCAACAAAGGCTGAAACGTCACCTAAAGGTGCAAATAGCGTTTAACTTATTGGTCCTCATGAGATTCTTCCAGCCTTTGTCGAGGCTTTTGAGAAACCCTCCCCCTTAAACCGTCAAATATCACTTCATCACACAAGCTGTGAGCGTCAGTTCTCCTCATATACATACATCTTTTTACACTTTTCAGGTTTCTTTACAAAAATAAGGTTATCTTGCATTCATGTCATCAATTAAAACTTGGTTACAAAGTGAGATGAACAACAGTTATTGCACAAAGTGATTACCTACACGTAGATCATTCATCAAAAGAATCAAGAACATACATTTGTACAACTTTCTACCTTGATTAATACAGACTAATAAATATGCATCTCCCTCGGTCTATATCTGTGCGGCAGCACAACATGAGGACGAACACTTTCGGAGGCGTCCGCGGAGGGGAAGGGCTCGGGCAGACGGCGGAGTAATGAAAATCGATGAAAAGCACAAACAAATGAACAGAACCAAATCAGATGAGTGGATCTCAGTCAGTCGCTGTGGGTGAGCAGATGGGGGTGGGGGGCTGGGGTGCTGACGACAACGATAGGTTGCCACGGCGACAACCGCACACCCCCGCTGACACACCATCCGCCCCGCTTACATATTTTTGTGTACGTGTGTGAAGAGTGCCACGTCTGCATGCTTGAAAACCGGATCCGAACGCTTACAGGTGCTTCTCGCGGGTTCCTGTCGATGGAGAAGAGGACGCGATGCAGGCACTTGTGGAATAAACATGTTACCATCACATGCAGGTCCTTTCAACACCAACTTCCCTTGGCTTCATCTAACCGGCGGCCATTGCAAACCTTCATCCCATTAGTGTTATATCCCAAAAGATTTTAAAAAAACAACAACATTTCAATCAATCTCTTACAAATCATCAAGTGTGGGGGAAGAAAATCCAACAAATATCATGAAAGAAGCCCCCAAGGCAAAATTTAAGATTGGTTTTTATATTAAAGGGATGATGTTATATATCCCCATCCCCAGTTTAAAATCAGGCTTAATGGATAAAGCTTAATGGATGAATGGAAGATGCCGGTCAAAGTGGAATAATCTGATTCTAGTATAAAATACGATACTGTAAAGAGACATAACATACAGGCACAAGATGGCAACGGAGACATCAACACCATTCACTGGTCCCGTATTCGTTTCCATCGAGTTTTTGGTACATTTTCGATCGTAGAAAACTCTCACATGCACTCTGTCATGCAAAGCCGTGCTGTTTCACGCCGCGTGTTTTACTTCCGGTGACGAGACGAGACGCCACCAAAAAAAAACAAAAAAACATGCATTGTGTCAGATGCTGACGACTACAATGACGTTGAGTGCGTATTTAAGGCATCCTAACACTAGAGCGGTATCTGTAGGTAGTAGGCAATATCCTCATCTGGTCCAAACAAAAATATTGAAATAAAAAGGAGTGTCTTAAAGGACATGTTCGTGGGTCAGTAGTGGAGAAGACGGAGGGGGATGCAGGAAAGGGAAAACAAATCGATGCTTTTCTGTCGATGAGCAGAGAGCACCCTGACGAGCCTCAAGCATTATTTCGGACATGAATTATTAAACACACATAACCTAAACATTATCTGTCATGTCCCACTGCTTGCTGAATCAGAAACCATGGCGTTAATCATTCATTGTTGGAGTTCCAGATTCGATAGGTCAGCTACGTCTGCTTAGTGATAATTTGCCACTCACTAACTGGTCAGTTGCAGATTTCCTCGAGTGTTTCTACTCCCGTTAATCTCACGGGATCGCGCCGCAGTTCACCACTTAAACTGTTTATTCGGCATTAATCAAGACGATTCTACTCACTTAATGTCATCTGCTGCTGCATACGCTGAGAGCAGCGAATGCCTCAGCCTTGGATCATTACATCATATTGCTGGTAGGGGGGAGATTTTGTGTCTCTGACAGTAATGGAGGTAAGCTAACGTGGCGATCAAAGGCAGATTGATGAGAGGACCCCGAGCAGCTGGTTAGGTAATGATGTCTTCATTCTTTCTGCTATCCATTTGCCCCCCCCCTTGTCCTCTTCATCCTCCCCAACCTTCTCTGGAACAGTTTTAAAGAGCTATATTGAGATCAGCAAGGAAGTCTCGGAGTGCATCGCCGCAGTCCGCTTTTGTGTTTGTCCATGTGTCTTTGTAATGTAAGGCCGCGGCTACAGTATGAAAGGAGTGTACGTTATGAAAGGGGCTACAGGTGCTTCCGCTGCCGCCGCCGACAGGCATGTCTGCTTGCATAGACTGTGCTCTCAATCTGACCATTAAGACTCGCAGCGAAGAGATGAAAAGACCAAGAAAAAGAGGTATAATGGAAACAAGAAAAAAAAAAAAAAAACAACTAAGGCATCCATCCTCTCAGTCCAGTGCTTGTCGATGGGACAAACTGTGGTGTAAGTTTCAAAGAAATGGCGCCGTGGCAAATTCCAGTTAAACCCCAGACCACCTGATCAATCACAAATAATATTATTCAAGCTGGATGACGGAAATGTGTTCTAAAGGCAATATAAAACAAATCTGAAATAATAAAAAAATTAAGAAATAGTCGTTTGCTACCACCCTCTTCACGCACACTCACAATTTCTCATTTCATACACTCACACTTACAGTACACGCACGCGTTATTCTTCATCGTCGCTAAATTGCTCCGCTCAAGTGGAAGACTCGTTCAGAAGACTACTTGAAACTCAAGATACACAAGCTAAACAAAGTCTGCTAAAAAAAAAAAAAAAATCCCTTTTGAAAGATTTCAACCCACGCCCATTCCCTTGTCGGGTTCGACCCATATGAGTCTCTCACCCCTCCTAGAATCCACATTTGCTCCGCTGTGGGTTTCCAAGGGTAAATGGAGAGCAGGGCACAGGTCGAGTTATGTTCCTCTCCCCACAGGAGTGTCTGGCTTGGTCAGTGCAAGACTCCTGGAGAGAGAGCTATGGTGGGTCCATGAACCAAAGTGGGTGGCGGAGAGGAAGAGGAGCAGATGAGGAGAAAATAACGAGGAGTTACGAAGAGGCTCGCAGTAGGACTCTTTCCAGAATTAAATATTGATTCTAAGCCCTGAGGTTTTTTGCATTTTTGTGGCTTTGGGAGATTAAACATCTCAATGCCTCCTCCTACTCTTCTTCTTCTTCTTCTTCCTCCTCCTCCTCCTCCTCTACTTCCCCTCACTGGGACTTCTCGTCAGACTCGGAGGGGGTGTGTTCACGAGGCAGCGACATGCTCTTGTGACGATCCCACAGCTTGTGGAGCTCAGTGGCTTCGTTCTCGCTGCTGCTGGTGCCGCTGTCTCGGAAACTGGCCAGAGGGGGGCGCACCTTCACGCCCTTCACCGTCACGGAGCCCTCGATGGCTTTGCGCAGCTGGATGGAGACAAAGACGACAGCTTGTAAGGAAAAACATGGTGTTTGGAGTTAATGTAATAAATGATATGACAGTACTGCAATAAAACACACTGATGTTAATGTTAACATTTCTTACCAAATATACAAAACTCTGCATTCTGTATTCATTCATGCATGGAAATTAAGCTACGAGTTTATTACACAATCTGGGGACTCGGTGTTAATGACTGATTATCTGGCGATAGAATTGCGCTTCTCTACGCTGTGACAAGAGGGTGTGGATAAAGCATGACGTTGTTTCATTTTGACTTATTTATGCTAATTAGCATGCTAGTTCCTCCATGCCTTAATGCTGCATTGGTTACAGAAAATGAGCCTCCGGTGGCCTGCGGTGGTGCTGGGTCGGTCCCTCCTCCCCGCCACTAAGAGACTAGCTTCTACAGCCACACGGGGACCAAACCCACTCTGGTCTCGTTTGTGGTCTGATAAACATTAAATGAACCACACAACACGGAGTGATACGACAAACTGTGACTCTCTTGACATGCAATTTTTATTCGTTTAAATTGACAAATATTATATCTGCAATTCATGGATTCAAAGAGGATCAGAAAATAGTATGTCTCTCCTATTTAAGTCCTGCACATACGTTTTTCTAAAATAAGTTTCCATAGGGAACACTGGAAGGGGCGGGACTTTGCCCCTTTATCGTCATACAAAAGTGACTGTAACTTCATATATCAGCCCCTTGCCCATATTTGCCATTTTTTTAGGATTGTTTCTAAAGTCGTTTCAAATATATTAGCTTGTTTTCTTCAAGCATTTTGATTTTGGGAAAATATTAAGCATCAATAGCCCACTCACCCCCATGAAATATGCACTTTATATACTGTGTGTATGTCACATCTCATTTTGAGAAAAACTTGTTATTTGGTGCAGGATCTTCCCAGTGCCTTATTATGCAGTGCTGCACACAGTTTGGGCGTGGGTGACCCCGGTGGAAATAGAACGGAGAACCCTGACACTCTCCTGGCCTCATAACAATCTGATGCTCAGGCCCACAAGCCATTTTCTCATTGGCACCGGAACCTCTTTGCCAAAATGTAATGGGAGGGAAAGATCGTGGTCTGAGTGTGTGGTGTGTACCGGAATGGAAGGTCAGGATGACTTTGACTTATAGAATAAGAGGAGAGGAGAGAGGAGAGGCAGGAATTAACTAATATCTACAGCTCGTAGATCAAAGTATGTCCACTCAGGGTCACATCTGCTTCACACTGTTTGAGAAACAGTCATAAACATGGATCATGTCTAAGAAGAAATGAACGTGGCTGAGGCTGGCAGAGAGTTAATTTAATTTAGGTATTGCCAAAGGTCTTGGTCTGGCCAGATAAAACTGCTTCTATATTTTTGGTAAGAAGTTCACAAATGACGAAGACAACCATATATCAGCAACATGTGGCCCAATGTCAGCGCATATTGTGAACTGTGACCATAAATAGATCCTCAGACGTGATCAGAATCCAGTCGGGCCAATACAGAAAAGCACAGCTGTTAGAAGAATAAAGGCACTGTCTAAAAATAACTGCCGTTTTGTAAGTAGTCCCTGATGAGAATAACCAAACACAGGATCATCAAAAAAAGAGTCGCAGCTTTATTTTGTCTGTTACTTTTCCTGAAAATACAGATGTGTGCCAATTATAAGGAGCAAAAACATTATCTTGTATCTACCTATTCCAACTGTTTTCTGACATTTACCGATCATCTTCTAAAGACGGAGTTTGTCTGTTTTCATGTTTCATGTTTTTTTATGGCCTAAACTGTAGTTCATACTTTCAAATATTTTATACTTTATGCCTCATGATTAAAGTTTGATTCTCGCGGACATATTGGATCTCTTTCTTTTCTCCGTGTGGGAACGGATTATTGAGTTTGTAATTGGGCTGACAGGGTGAAGGATTCGGGAGTTACAGATCTGGTGGCAGCACTGAAGAGAACAGTGTCTGCAACGCTGCAGGGTGGGAATAATGCACTAAAAATCACAAACAAACACCGCTGAGATTCTCCTCTTTCATAAGGACGGAGGACGGCGTGACAGACACGCAGACTGGGAGAGGCTGAGCTTTATCTGCCTCGGCTGGCTGGTTGTCTGCTGGTGGGACGCAGAACAAAAGCCTAAATGTCAGGGACAGGCAAGCAGCACTGCACTTAGCAACAATCCTCTCACCAATTCCTGGCCAATTCACAAAGAGCGAGGGCTTCTCAGTTGTTTGGGAGGCAGGGGAGATGGAGGGAGTGGGGTGGGGGAGATAGCAATATTAAGCAGCCCTTTGTCTGTCAGAGCACATAACAGGGAGGAGGAATCCTTATTGTTGGCTGAAATGTCTGTGTGTGTGTGTGTGTGTGTGTGTGTAACTCCTGATGATGTCGACAGAGATTTTACAATTATGAAAGCATCGACTATGCTGCCTGTAAATGAGGACAGTCACGACTTTTTACATGCGGCTCAGAGTTGAAGAAATTGACCAAAGAAATGGATGGTGACCATGACGAGATTTGTTCATTTTACCTCTTTGAGGGAAACCACCCCGATGAGGCGCCCGATGCTGGTGACGTAGGCGTGGTCGAGGCCCAGCAGGGAGAAGATGGTGTGGGTCTGCAGGGAAGGAGCACAGGTGGTTGGGAACAATCAGTCAAAACGCCAAAAGCAGCGCAAACCTGAGACAAACAAAGCTGTGCTGTCGATGAGACTCGGTTAGCCAAAATGCACCAGCGACTTCAATTATCCAACACAGTGAATTCATCGTGTCACACGGCTGATTCAGAGAGCTCTAGTTTTATAACAGGAAACAATAGACCCAAGCTTTCCAACTGTCACTTCTCTCTAATTATGTGTGTGGCTGATTCATGAAAGAGGATTCTTCTGCCTTTTTCAAGAGCAATAAGAAAGACTTCAGGCAAAATTACAAAAACAACAGTTCTAAATTGTTTTGTGAATACAGAAGGTGTTATTATGTGTCATTAGGGATATTAGTCATTTTTGTCATTTGTTGAAGTAACTGTTTAACAGCCAACAGACAACACCAATCTCAACTGATTAATGTTAAGGTTTATCACCATTTAAAAAAAAAAAAAAAAAAGCAGAACAAAACTCAGAGAAGCAGCGTGTCACTTAATAGCTGGTCCACCTTAGATGTCAGTCCACCTTAAGGGAGCCTGGGCTGTTGTTGCTAGCTAATGGGGCTAACCCGCTTCACTTTAATCAGCACGTATCAAGCATGAAATTGGAACTCGTCTGGGGTGTTCTGGGAGTTGTAGCATTTAATCAGAGATAAATATCTGAACACAATCAGAATGCTACGTTCCCAGCTGGACTGTTGCTGCTGAGTCACACACTCGCGCTGTATTTGCTGACGCAAAGACTCAATTCCCTGCATTTAATGTCATCTCCACTACTAGAGTTACTAGTGTTGCTCCGTGCAGCTAAAGGCAAGCGAGAGGTCAAAATCCGCACCGACGCATTAGAACTGCTGCAGGATTGACACCAACTGGGTTTTTTGTTCTCACCCCTTTTAGTGTTTAGTGAGACTTTTTTTTGCTTAACCAGAATGGGCTTTTGGGACACCGGAGATTGATCCCACTGTGCCAAGCAAACGACTGTTCAGGGTTTTCAGGTCAGAGCCGGTCCTAGTATACTCTGTCACAGTGCTTCCCCACAGGAGGATATAGGAGCTTCTCTGGAGACGATCAGCTCACCTGCAACTCTGCAAATTCACATCTATTTAAAACAGAACTCACTGATTAAAGTTGCGGCAAACAGCATTTTCGGAATCAATTGATCATCTGCACAGCAATGTGAGTCAGTGATAGGCTGAGGATCAGTGCTCATAGCACTGCTGAGAAGAATAGTTTGGCGTTTTAGGAAATTAGCTCGTTTGTCTTCTAAAGCCAGCTCCTCTGAAGCTAGAGATAGGAGGTTATATTTCTTCTTCGTGCACGGATTAAACAAATTAGATATTATGTGTTAATTAGTTAGCTTCAGAGGTGTTGGTAGGTGAGTTTGTAGCTTTTGTTTTAAGTGTTAGAAATATTTTCATCCCACGCTTGGCAAGAAAAGCCAATACGGTTATATGACAAATATCAAACTGTTCCTTCATAAGAAAACAAAGTCCTGGAGTGACTGACTGCAGAGGCTTATTGCCGTGTAAATATTCCAAGAAATAGATTTGTCCATTAAAATAGGGGCTGTAACAGTAAACATTACGAGATAAATGGTGGCCGGATCCAGTGAGGGGTAAGACGTAAAGAGAATAACTTTACTGTCTCTCTCTCTCTCTCTCTCTCTCTTTCTCTCCACACACACACACACACACACACACACACACACACCTACATACAGTGGCGGGAGGTGTTTAATATGCTGAAGGAGATTGTGCGTGGTATTGGCTTTTGGCAGTGTGCAGCGGAGGGAGGGCAGCGAGATGGATTGGTGCAGGATCCCTCTCTTAAATGTTTAAAGAGTATTCACACAGAGCCCAGAGGAGGAGAGAGAGAGAGAGAGAGAGAGAGAGAGAGAGAGAGAGAGAAGGAAGGAAAGGTAGCATTATGAATGGGGGACATTAAGCGCTTCTACAGCTGCCGGCACTGGCCAGCCAGAAAGACTCAGCGTGTGTGTTTGTGTGCTTTGTAGGGTGTTTTTCATCACTGATGTGTGT
Organism: Chelidonichthys spinosus; assembly: GCA_029853015.1. Lineage (NCBI taxonomy): Eukaryota > Metazoa > Chordata > Actinopteri > Perciformes > Triglidae > Chelidonichthys > Chelidonichthys spinosus. The sequence continues at coordinate 8,147,812 of CM056828.1, read as the reverse complement.
GTGTGTGTGTGTGTGTGTGTCTGCTGCAGCAAGAAAAAACTCAATCAACACAGGCAGTGAAGACCTGAAGCTACTTTCTTCATCTGGCACTTTCACTCTCTCAGAAGGAGAAATGTCATTCTGTGTGTGTGTGTGTGTGTGTGTGTGTGTGTTCTTTTGGGTTATTTGTAGACTCCTTCAGCGTCACTACACACCACAGCAGCACCAGAGTCCAGATAATTGGAATACCAACACTTACATGACACTAAGCCTTCCGTGTTATAGATAGTTTCCATTGTTTCTTCTGTTTATTATTTCATAGTCTACCTGATCAGTGGGGGGTATTTGTAATTGTATCTTTTCTTTGCATGAAAATGTAATAAAAATGCTATTAAATATTAACCACTGCCTCCTAATAAATTACATTTGGGTGAGCTCATGCATATCATGCACTGCCTTCAGATTTTTACTATCCTGTCTTATCTTGTTTTTTTACAGTCTGTACAAATATGTAGCTTCTGTCCTCGGTTCCTCGCATCAGATATGGAAAAAAAACTCCTAAAAAACCCCCTTTAAAAGGACTTTGAATCGCCTTGCAGTTGAGAAGTGCTATAGAAATAAACATCTTCCAGCTTCCTGAAATGAATTAATAAGTGCTGATGCATGTGTTCCCATTACTGAGCGAACAGTTGTGCACCAGGAATCACTCTATATGCAGAGGCCCTTAGTTTCTTTTATCATCAGTGTGGATTAACTAAGACACACACACACACACACACACACACACACACACACACACACACACAACACATACACGACTGTATATGCAATCAGACCTTATGCAGTGATGTGCGCTCCACCAGCTGGAAGGGGGCGGGGTCGATCTTGCAGTTGTTGAAATTGACCTGCTCATCAAGCTGCTTCTCCTCCCACTCTGTAATCTGCAAACAGAGGATGAGAGGTGAACATCACTGAGGAATTGCAGGAGGCAGATGACACTGCCTTGACTTGGTTGACCTCCCAGACTTATGACCCGGCTTTGTTGACAAAACTTTTTTTTTTACCATCTGACTTTTTTACACTTGGGAGCATCGTAGATGCTGTTAACAGAAGATGTCTTTATGCCTGGTGTCATGACACTAATCAAAAGGCAAAAAGGCATCGAATCATCGCACGCCACCCCCTGACAAATCACCTCCCTCTGATAGACAATCAATGGAGCGGGCACCGCACTGAATGACTCCATAAATCACACGAGGCCTACAATGATGGAGGGTAAAGAAAGGTGAATGGCGAACAAGGAAGGGAGACGTAGCGCGAAGCGATGACATGGCAGCAGACGCATGAGAGGTAAACGATGAGTGATACCGAGAAAGAAAAGGAAGGGGGGGGGGGGGGGGGCAAAGTGTGAGGAATGTGTGGCTGACAGAGAGGAAATGAGAGGTGCTGTTGATGGAATGAATTATGAATGATGTCATATTCCAAAAATATAAGATCCGGGGGGAATCTGCCCATCTGGGGATATTGAGGAGTCTGAAAAAAAAACAGGTCATGGTGTGATGTCATCAAGAGCAAGCTAAGATCCTCCTGTCTGGAGAACAAGTTAAAAAATGACTGCTTTAGGAACTTTCTAAATGTTCAAGGATACAGTGTTGACAGGATTTTGTTGTTGGGGTTTTTGCATTTTTATAGAAAATACAAAAATAATTTAAAGGGGTAAATGGTAATTGCAGCGATAAGGCCAGGGGACTCCGAGTAAACAGTTTCCAAGAAGAAATGGTCAAAACTGAAACATAAAGAGACTGTGATATCCTTGCTTGAGCATGATTTAAACATATATATATATATATATATATATATATATATATATATATATATATATATATAAACAGCCGTTTGCAGAGCTAGTGAACAGAGTGTGTGCTGAGGGACTCTTACCTCTCTGATCGTCATGTCATCCTCCACATCCACGTCGTCCTGCAGACAAGGAGCGACAGTGAGCCGTCAGTACAGACCGCAAAGATATGGCGTGTGCACACTAAACGCGGCGAGATGAAGGAAACAAAATGTACCCGACACAAATACACAAGCAGCGAAGGAATGGTAAACAAATGGCAGATAAAGTTGGTTATTATCCCAATAAACACCTATTTGTACTTTTCAACTGCGCCCCCGCTGTGCTCAGGAGGCGGAATGACATATTGAAAACACATAATCGCCCATGCATCACATCATAAGTGCGATACAGCGCCGCCGTCTTCAGACAGATGGACAGAAATGGGATGTGTGACTAAAGGAGCGACTACAGTACATTTAATGAGCGCGGGGGATGTGATGTATGAGATGTCAGAGCAGATGATCATTATAATGATGGATCTGTGGCGTGCTCGGAGCTCGCGGCTCACGGCTGACGGGCCGACTCCGGCAGCTGGAGTCGAACTAGCAACCCTGTGCTTTTGGAGAGCAGCGCTGAGGATGCTGAGGAGAGCGAGGGGAGTGGACATGAAAGTTACCTCGGGGTGTGTGTATGCAGCTCCGTGTGTGTGTGATGTGCTGTGAAATACGATTTCAAAGTGTTTAGTCATGTGATCGCGTCAAGGTATTTACTTTCTCAGGATTGCAGAAGAACATGTGAGTGTTAGAGAGAGAGAGAGAGAGAGAGAGAAAGAGAGGGAGAGAAAGAGAGAGAGAGGGATAGAGAAGGATAGAGAGAGAGAGAGACAGACAAACTAAGTGTGACCCAGGGGCTGATGGGAGCCCTGAGCTCATTTATCCTCATCGTCGTGGTAGCCGACCTGTCGGTAACCCTAGCAACTGTTGCTGCAGGGTAGAAAGAGGTGCCCTACTGTAGCATTATGCAAGCAGAGGCCAGACGTGCCTGGAGTTGATGAGACAGAACACACACACACACACACACACACACACACACACACACCTACAGCACTTTCTCTCTGCTGTCTCACTGATCATTCTGCTCGTCACAAGGGCACTGAATGTCACGAAGAAACACTGGTGTTCCAGTGGTAAAATACAAACTAAGGAAAAACGGAGAGATCACACACTTTGTGTGTGTGTGTGTGTGTGTTTGCAGAGGAAGAGCGTGAGAGAGAGAGGTTGGATTCTGCATGCAAAATAGGTGCTTTCAGAGAGATTAGCTGCTTTAAGAGAGCAAATCTCTGCTTCTGGATACATGAGTTCGGCAGAAGTGTGTGTGTGTGTGTGTGTATGGGAAGTGAGAGAGTAAACTTTGAGTCTACAAGCGACTGACAGTGAAATCAGAGCGAGTGTGTGGGCATGATCTAATTAGGTTTGAACGTGTGTGTGTGTGTGTGTGTGGTTGCAGAAGCATGAGAGAGGCTCCAGAGTGCTGACAAAAGGCCAATGAAGCCATATTGCTTGCTACGCCGTTTTCCGTGACCAGACAAAGATTAGAAAGGTTCGCTGCTCTCCTTTCCCTCCCTTCTCCTGCAGCTATCCATCTTTACTTCCATCCAGTGAGCCAATCGCCCAATCAGTGGCAACCATCCAAGACTGGGTCAGCGGGGAACACTCCCAATCTACCACCAAAGACTCTCTCTCTCTCTCTCTCTCTCTCTCTCTCTCTCTCCATAAGCCAAAGTTCTGCGTATAATGAGATGAGTTTTTTATGATCGCGAAAATCTGGATAAAAAGGCGCCTCCCCTCCAGGATTCTTCCTTTTTTCAGCCCACAGTAGATCGAAGGGGAAGTGGCTTTCTCTGCACTTTTATTTTCTTGCTGAAGGGAAGGCTTAGCATCTTTGTCTTCTTATCTACATCCAAAGGCTGCCTCTGGTTTAAAGGGTCGGTTCTGGTGTTTTAATATTTAAGTAGTAACCCTAAAAGAGCGGAGGTGAGTACACTTTTAACACCAAAGCAGGATTGCTTCTTGCGATGCATTTACTGGAGCAACATCACAAGTGGTGACAGGATAAGGACTCATTCATTAACAACAAAAATGAGGTTGCTGAACTCTGAGAGGTTGGTGTCAATATTCATGAACTTCCATTTGCGGCTGTGCATTTCTGCACCTTTTTTTAAATCTAATTTTATTGTGTTTAGATTGGCGGTAAAGGGTAAGCCAATCAGAGGCAGAGTAGGGCGGGTCATGCCTTCGCCATAGTGGGATTGTCATCCAGTTACTCAGGACAATCCACAGGCCTGAATTAATTCTTTGGTAACAAGACTTAAGAGTCAAGAGCCATGCAAGTGGTTCTGTGTGGCTGTATGTAGACACAGTTGTGTTTTGAGCTAAATGCTAACATCAGCATGCTAACATGATCACAATGACAATGCTAGCATGTTCAGGTTTAGCAAGTATACAAGTTACCTTGTTAGTTTGGTTAGTGCTAAGCTAACAAGGCAAAGTACAGCTGAGACCGATGGGAACAAAGTCTCGTAAACAAGAATATCTGGAGTAGTTTTCATGACAATCCATGTGAGAGTTGCCAAGATATTTTATTCACAAATGTGAACCTAAAGAGGAAAGTGAAGGCGACATCCTCATCATTACCTCCCTACGCTCTGTTTCATAGTGATGAGAAAAGACACAATCAAGGATATCCCTCATGCTTATGCTCAATGTAGTGATGTGCAATATTTCTGTATCTGCTGCCTGCATCACACTAAATGGTGCAGAAGGGAAACGTTGCAAGAATAATTACTAATCACTCACTTTCAGGCAATTTACTGCTGAATTTCTTTGCTGCTGATGCTGATTTAACTTATTGCTTTAAAATGCTATTACTGCCTTATCCATCTATCTGATTAGATTGCAGGGACTTCAACACAATTGTGAAATAACATCGTTGATTACTTGGTGCAACCTACACAGGGCCGGCAATAATGATGTGCTGTGAAAGCAGCAACAGCTTTGGGAAAGTCATCAAATGGCAGGTTGTTAATCCAAATGATCCATGGCACTGTGTTAGCTCACTGGCTGCACCGAGGAAACATGAGAATATCGGAGGAGTGAAAACTGACAAAAGTTCTTTCAAACACCGTAAGTCCATCTATTGATGCGTTCAAAGCTGCGATGAATTCTTCACCCTGAAAAGAATCTGATATCGAGCAACAAATCAATTCACATAACAAATTTCCGTCAGCAGCTCACACTCATCTTCGGAGATTAAGTTCCCTCTTCTGTGTTGTCTGAAACGATCCAGGAAATGAAAACTGTCCCCTAAATATTCTCCCTATCTCATTCCTAATGGACAATTTTAATGGAGTCAGTTGTCTTTGACAACTGATAACTTCAATTGAACCTACTCTGAAAGTACGAATTGACTCTAATGACTAAAGTCATTCACTCTATTAAAAAAAACAACCTTTCTTGTTGAATGGGTCTTGTAATAAAGTGCCCTATACTGAACATCTTCTACTTTATGAATATGATGGAGATCAACTGAATAACCACTCGTTACTTGTCCTTAGAACTGAGCATGGCATTTAATATACAAAGTTATTCCTGTCCAAGCCTCTGGAGCACTGCGTTGGCCTGGAGCCCAGTCTTTAGTGCGGGATATTTTGTGTTGGCTTTGGGGAACACATTTGCTTTGCATAGCCCTGTATCTCCACTGACACGCTGCCTTGATGTATCAATCATACACCGAGTTTCTAGATAGTTTCAAACTACTGATTCACCCAATCGGGTTGAAACACTACATTTTAAAGAACATCTTAGCTGGTATGGACTTCAGTAATGGTCAAGTAGGTTGCTTGGAACCCTCTACAGTGTATGTATATATAAGCATCAATAGCAATTTATCATGGAATGTCCCTAAATTGTATAGAGCTGGATGTCAACAACATTGAAATATGTGTAGTTGCTCTCAGCAGACGGAGCTCCAGATGTCACAGGGATTGGCTCATTATCTCACTACATCATCAATGTCGTTGTGAATATTCTGGATAGAAAGATTGACAAAATCAAATCATTCCTCATAAGTCCTCCATTCTTTCCTTAACATCCATCTTAGTCTTTACAAAACCCTAAGATCTACTGTTCTGTCACAATAATTCTCTATTCTTTTCTTTGATCGCTGTCAAATGTGGACACCTGACAAAATGCACGTCTACTCCACACAACTAACAGGTTGTTATTTATTTAGGTCCGCTTCTTTTCCAATTTGCTCATTTTGTTAAGGCGACAAGCAAAGAGGACACGTTCCTCGACCAACACTTCAATGTAACTCGTCTTCTCTCTCTTGCATCATGTGTCTGGATTCATGTTCCTATTTAAGTGTATACATTTCAAGAGAGAAAGAAAGACACAGCAATCTAAAGAAACAACACGAAAATAACTCAACAAAATATAGAAGAGGCGAGAAGCCAGAAAATAAAATAAAAACTGTGCCCACAAACAATCATAAATAAAGCAGGAAGGCATTACGAAGACGCAAGCTTGGGGGGAAAATAATGAGGCTGGGCGGCATCATTCCTCTGCAACAGACTACTGATGTCATTTACCCTGCATCAATATTTCACAGATAAAAGATATACAAAGGAGGGGGAGGAGGGCTTTGGAGAAGTCATAAAGATGGACCGAGAGCATGAAGCAGAGCCACAGAGATCAAACCAGATCCAGAAACAAAGAAGAGAGAGCAGAGCTGGAAATAAAGTGAGGAGAGGAGTAATAACTATTGCTCTTCCACAGCAGAGGGGGAGTTACATTTGTTTGTCCACATTCCTGCTAGGTCCTACAGAGCCACGCACCGCTGGGTGTTAATAATAACTCCAGATGACAGAGGAAACAAGCCTACAGGCCTAACGCACCGTAAATGCACTGCACCAAGTGCTACGGGGGCACGTTACTAATTAGCTCGCTGCAATGCAATAATGACTAACACACTTCTAGGCCCACTTAACACATCCAAAACGTCCCTGCGCTACTAATGCACCATCTGTCCACACTGACCATACAGTACGCTCCTCTTGGGAACACTTAACTCATCACCGTTCTATTCAATTATGACCAGCTGTGGCCGATGAGGAACGTCGCAAACTTGACTCGATGTAGAGAAATTGAGATGAAATGTATTCAATCGTGAACGACCTTTTTTCAATGACTGAGAAGAGGCGGCACCAATGTCCTTAAACAGTGACTGTGATACATAAATATACAATATCGTTGATGAAAAAAGATGACAGTAGAATATGCTGGAATAAAAAGAAAAACACCACTAACCTGAAGCAACATGTTAAGTCCTATCACCTCGTAATTGAGGTTGATGAGGTTGTTGGGATGTTGGGAGTCACGTTAGCCATTATTTTTTGTTTAATTATGTTGTTGCTTTTTCTCTCTACCTTTCATTTGTATAACTGCACGTTGTTATTCCTTTTGTTTTTCCAAAAATGCCAAGAACATGACCTGACTGTAATCACTGGAAGCTTAATAAACCACTAAAAATGAGGATTACTACCTCCCACATGGTGACTGTTAACTATGTGTCCTGGTCTCTAGTGGTTAAGACCCTTACTATAGCATGTAACTTGTTTGAATCCGTGGTCAGTCTGAAGTAAATTCCACAAATCATTTCCATAGCACTTTTAACACATGGGGAAGCCAGACTGTAAAATAGTTTAATGTGGTATATCTCCAAATACCACTAAAAGGTAACATCTAATGACAAAGCAGGGACTGTTCAATCTTTTTATATCTCAACAACGGTCTATGTTACACTTGGGAGGTACATTACTTGGGACCAAAGGGAGTGCCGGTTCAAATTTGCCACAATTTGGACACATCACGTTCATCGATGATAAACTCTGAATAAACAAGCAAACTGAGTCAGTATGTTGTCCCCACCTGGCCATTCACTTTGGTTGCTGGATGCTGGATATGCCTAGTGTTACAACCAAACTCTTCTTTGACGTGTAGTCAACGGGCGAGGATCAGCTATGACATATCTCTCTAAATGACTGAGATTATGAATGAGATGTGTTTCTGTGCTGTCAGGACTCTTGCGTGTCCCATAACCCGACCACTATACTGTACCACCTAACCAATGGGCTTAATAAAACGTATTCTATCCAACATTAATGAAGCACGCTGTCAAATCGATAACAAGCCACTTTATCCTTTTTTTTTGTATTTAACTAAAATGCAAACTGTTGCGTAACCGTCGCGGCGTTTGAAAGTGTTTGAAGAGTTTGACCTTTAGCGCAGCGCCCCACCGGGACAATCAATGTGATTGTTAACCGAGTGCAAAGTAAGCGTGCTGTGTTCTCGCACAGACGTCGCCTCCGAAAACAAACAGACCATGTAATGAGCAGCGCTCCTGCTGTAAATGTGTGAAACTAGTACATTTTGTTTCGATTTTGTTTTTCTTCACGAACCGCAGCTGAAAGAAATGCATGTTTGTCATCCGGTTGCTCCGGTTTAACGCGGCCTCCCTGCCACACTGCGGTGTCATGGTGTGAAATACGCGCCCGAGGGTTCACATTTTACGCCACCAAATTGGAAAAAAACACTCCCAGCGCACCTCCTCTGTTTCTAATTTGTCGAGTTCCTAAAGGCAAGTCTGACGTCTGCTGTAATTGTGTAGCGTGGATGTTGTTGTGAACCAATTTGATCAATATTTACTAGCCAGGACAATTGAAATTGGGCAGGGGCAGATTTTAAAAACACAATCTTGTCAGAGTTTTTCCATAATTGTCAACAAGATTAAGACTCCACAGTGTCATTTGTCAGCTGTACACTGAGGGTTTATACACACAGGCCTCGGAGCGGTGGGTGAAGAATGATCTGACGCCGCTCTGTGCTTGTGAATGATTAAAAATGTGTACAGACTTCAATAATTTTCACTGACATGTGAAACTAATGGAGCTCCATAAGTGCCTCAAGTATAAATCATTAATAGTGCTAATAGAGTTACACTGACACCGTAATGACTGGGAATGAGAAGGAGGAAAAGTGTGTTCCTGAATTACAGTGACATTCGAGTGTTGATGGAGCCTTTTGAGATCTCCATCTTTGAATTACCTGATTTTTGGAGTGTGTCTCTTGTAAAACGTTGTCCCCCTGGAAACCATTATATATATATTTTTTAAATGTCAGACAATCAAACACATGAAATGCACTTAATACATGGAAAAACAGACATGTGATCTGCTGTCTGTTAATGTTCAAATTGAAGGCAAAGTTTGAGATGCCTCGTGTAAACATTGTATTGGGATACAGAATCAATGGAAAATGCGGTATAGCTTTTTGGGAACTAAAGCTAGCGAAGCTACAAGCTAATCTTCAGTTTAAGTAGCAGCACTTTGAATGAATGTACCAAGCTACACTGCAGGTTAAATGGAGCCCACCAAAAGGAATTCAGATGGATAATCTGTTCTTTACCTGTTCTTAAATCTTAATCACAGTAGATGAAATAGTTTAGATCCGACTTGGAAAATTGCCTCTCAAGGCCTCTGTACATTTTAAACTAAACTGTTGTACAAACATATATTTCTCTTCAGTCTGAATGGTGGCTCTGAATCAGAGGAAAGCTGTGACTTCAAAAAAAGCGTACAGGATGATCAACACAAAGATCCACTGTGTGTGTGTGTGTGTGTGTGTGTGTGTGTGTTCAAATGAATGTCTATATCTTGCTTTACATTGTACTATTGGATTGAAACAGAAATGCTCAGAAGAAATGTGGATATCATGCTCACCCCAAAGAGACTCTTTAAGGCGGGTGGCGGCTCCTAGCCAATGGAATGATATGTTTGATGAGTGAAACAATCTCATGACGATTTGTAAATTTGCTGAGCAAAGCTGATTAACGGACAAAGATCATCTGCGGACGCGTCCGGATGCGTCATTACGCATTGCTTAACATGGTTTGATTTTCAGAAATTGATGTCTCATAATTTGTCATGCAACGCCGGGACATCGTCTCAATTTGTAATCAGGCGCTTGTTTCATTGATTGACATGCGGCGCCGCCGGAGGCGATGCGGTCACTGGTAATTGGACCAGCAGGCTACATCCCAGTTTGCGCTGATATTTTCCGATACCTCCCAGGACTTTCTCATGCGTCATCATTTCATCTAAGCTGCTGCTGGAACGCTGTCATTCACTTACCTGCCTGTTCCCTAATGAAGAGATACGAGGCTGCTGTCAGGATATTGACGCTGCATGCACAAAAGAGCCCTGACAACCCCCACCCCCTCCTTAAAATACTACAGTTTCATTCCTCAATTACAACAAATGCGATTGGATTTCGGGGTCACTCCAGGAGCAAGGGCTGCCCTGGGAGGCCGTCACTGATTGGACACCTCGGGTGACACGGCTGATGATGGACAGCATGACATGCTTGGTTGAACAGCCTCATCCTTGTATACCACTTGACCAGAACTCCACCACTTTAAAATGACATTGTCATTTGACCACAGGTGTACCAGATACAAATGGCTTTCTTAACGTTACACAAAAGCTCTGTCTAATAAGAATATATGAAGCAAGCTCTTTCTCTAATTTAAGATTTTTTTTTACAAGTGGCTGATTCTGTTGGTTTGCACCTCTAACAGCTTGCAGTGTCCTGGAATAAACATTTACTGAAGCCACATGAGAAATTGAAACACTGGAGGGATGTATTGACTCTCAGAGAGGTCACACATAGGTTTGTGGTTTTATAAGGATTGTAATTGCCTACTTTGCCTGCCTTTATTGCTGATGAGTTGGTACACTGAGTTCTTATTTGCAACAAAATGATCATGGACCTAAATACAACGTTTTAGGTATGTTAAAGCTTGTTTCAGTCAATTGTTTGAAGAAGATTGAGACAATCTTGTGAAAATCTGGTGCACACCTGGGCATTCTGTCCATTACCGTCTCCTACGGTGTCCTTTTTGATCCTAAGGCTGCAAAATCATACAGATAATGGCATTAAGAACCCAATTACACTGGCACTTAGCAGTCGTGGTGTTTCAGGCGTCAAGTGTTCTCTATAACCTCAACTGACCAATGAATAGAGGTTAATGCCTATCACGTAAGTAACTAGAGGCAGTGAATGGCCAGTAGGCGGGGTTATAGGTCGCACAAGGGGGAGGATGTTCAACACTTTCTAGCACGATGGCACAGACTGGCTTCGGCTGAGCCTGGATCTCAGTCCATCGGCGTTTGGGATTAGCCCTGGGATGGAATGGCTGGGTGACGATCGGTTGATTGGCTGATGAACCTGTTGCCGGGACGATTCCAGGCATTTCGGCAGCCCTGATCGCAGACTCTTACCACTACGGATATCCGGACTCGTTTGGACGGCCTCCTTTGCTCAGGAGACGTGGGGCTCTCCACGTTGTTGTTTTTCTTCCGTGTGACCAGAGACAAGCACACAACGTTAACAACAACGTCAGCTTGACTTGGCGTGTCTAGATTTCAATACTCTGTGTGTGCGGGGCGGGGGGGGGGGCATATTTCTATAAAACCATTAGCAGGGTGGTGTAGGAGTGAAGATATTTGCCTTGCAGGAGGCAAAGCCGAGACAAAGTCTGAGATACAATATGTGTGTGTGTGTGTGTGTGGGAGGCACTGTACTGGAGAGCGTGAAGGACTGCATGTGAGCGATAGCATGGTACAGTGTGGGTGTGCACAGTGTGTGGACGACAGGACGGGAGCCACCGCGTGCGAGTGAAGTGCGGTGGCGTTGTCGGTGTATTCGAGGAAAGGGCTCTCTCACCTCCAGGCCTTCTGTGTCTGGACTGGCACAGAACAGGTTCTTCAAAGCCATGCCAGAATTATCATATGGGCCTGGAAGAGATGCAGAGAGAGAGAGAGATTCAAAAACAGTGGAACTATCAGATACCATTGGTCTGTTTGCAGACCTTATATTACTGGTCCCATCGAGGCAAGCAAGTACACTTGCATCATCTGCAATATGAGGATGAATCTGGAGAAGACAGAAATGTTGAAAACTATCACAACTAAGAAATGTAAAACAGGTTAGACATAAATACATTCCTAGTCAGTAAATCTTAATATATTTTTTCATCATCCAAGAGACAGATAGAGAGAGAGAGGGGGAGAGAGACAGACAGACAGACACAGAAAGAGAACGGAAATAAGAGGTTCAATTAGTGTTATGTGAGTTTAGAGACAGAGAGGCTATTATCAACACTCCTTCCGGATCTATTAAATCTCCAATTATTTTCCTTTTGATTGCCTCATCTGTCTAGTGTTTGGAAACTCTCTCTCTCACAGTGTGTGTGTGTGTGTGTGTGTGTTTTTCCTACTGGTGGGGATTTCGGCGGGTCGCTCCACCACGGAGGGTCTCTTCAGTGCAGGTTTGAGGGGCTTCTGAGGGACTGGACGAGCGGGGCTGAAGGACGACTCCTCAGTAGAGATCTGTATGAACACATAAAGGCACAGATTCAAAAAAGATTTACTCGATAGACAAATTAATGTACTTTTCTGGAGTGGTGAGGCAAATCAAAATGTTGTGGGGAAACGGTAGAAAAGGGCAAAAAAACAAAAACAAGAATCCAGCGGAGTTGAGATTCTTGTGTTGGCCTTGATGTCAAATTTCATGACTTCAATTACTTTTCATGCTGGTTTGTCCAAATATTGTTGCTAGGTTATGTCAATATTGTGTTTCTGAAGTTTTTTTGGTTTCAACGATAAAATATCCAGACATTTGTAAATTCATTAATATTCCTGATATAATGGGCTGATATCGTCTTTTATCGTAATACTTGTCCCTGTGTTTTACTTATTCAGTCTTAAGTTTAGTCTTGTATAGGGTAATCCCTCAAAAAAAGAACACAAATGAGTTTTTTAAACTCCTGTTTAAGTGAGTAACAGTGTATCAGATAATATTGTTAAAGGGATAGTTCGAGAAATGGGTATAAGGTATTCATCCATAGTCAGTGCGTCACCTACAGTAGATGGCAGTCAGCACAACCCAGTCACAGCTACTTTTTCTTGTGATAGAACATCCACCTCACAGTAAATGGACAGATTGAGATCTGTCTCACTTGCCAATCAACGGTGGAGTTTGAGTTTATGCAGGTGGAGTGTGTAGTGACCGTTTAATCTCACATTATGTGGGCATTTCTTTCTGAGCGATGGCATATCATATCTAGCGACAAGAAATCTTTAAATGGCTGGAAAACATTTTTCACAGCTTTTGTCAACACTTTCTGCGCCAATTAAGCTAATTAACCATCCAGCTGTCAGTCCCGTTTCCTTACAGAGCCAATGCCAATTTCATTTCGCACTATTAGCAACGTGTGAATAGATAATAAGGCCCGAGGCGTTTCTGCATCTCTCTCCATCGTGACCTCTGACCTGGAAGCGGACCTCCTGACTGGCCCTGTGGCTGCCGTCCTCGCTGCCGATGTTTGACACGACCGACAGGCGTTTCTTCTCCTCGACGGCTCGCTCCCTGATGTACTCCAGCCGTCTGTGGCGGCCGAGCTGCAAGGAGAGCAGCGCCTGGAGCTGGGCACGCTCGATGGAGCCCAACAGGATCATGGACTCTGGTAGACGAGACACGAGACGAGGGGGGGAATGCAGTAAACGAAGATAAGAGAAGTGAGAAGAAGGGAGGAAACACAGCAGCATATAGAAAACTAGTTCTAGGAGGGAAGAGTGAGCAGACTGCAGGAGATTCCAAACACATGTTGCAGCATTGCAGAGAGCTCAGCTGAGTTACATAACAGGAGCCCAGAACGCAGTGTATGAACCAGTGTGTGTGTGTGTGTGTGTGTGTGTGCGGTGGGAGGCAGCATGCTTGCTTTAAGTAATTGCCTTTGTGACAGTACGTGCTGATTATGTATTTGGTTAAATGACGCAGCTAATTGTTCCCGCACGATCGCATAATTGAGACAGCGCTGGACTACCAAATGTGCACTTCGGTGAGGCGATCGAGTACAGCAAGCTGGGGCGCCGGAAAAGTTTGTCAATCAATCACTCACTTTAATGAGCGCGCCAGCAAGGTCGCCGTTTTTGTTTTTTTGGTGCGGGCCGGAAGGGATGCTCAGTCCAACAACATGGAACACTGATATTACATCAGCACAGCACGCTCTCTTCACACGCATGGTGGACAAGAGTTCATTTCTCTTTTATTGGTCTCACACTGCTTGGGGAGAAGGTAATATACCATGTTCTACCTCTTCCTATTGAAACACATTAAAGCTACATTAGTGTTATTAAATGTGTCAATCCAGTTGTAAATAGTAACATCCACCCAAGTGGAGCGATTTAAACATCACAAGCTTAATGTTATGGTTGGGAGGTTGGTTTCCCCAAACTGATTGAGTATTTCCTTTGATTTTGAGTCATTTACATGCATTTACAGTCAATTTTTGTAGTCAACTCCTCCCCTCTCGGTTTAGAGCCAATCTGTTCGTACGGATGCTTTTTGCATGAGGTGATGATTTATAGATTTATTCAAATTTCACACCTGTTCTCCAAAAGTCACTAAATACGTAACGAATGAAAAGAAAAGTCAACATCAAACGAGAGACCACATACGCAGCAGTCCACGTTTGTGATTGTGCACATTTGCAGACACGGATAAATACACTGATGTGTGGAGTCATAGTCATCATAGTCATTGATAAAACTAGTAATAGTTGATTTATAATCCATATGAGCGTCTCACCAGCTGATTCCACCAGTGCCAGAGTCTTGAGGTGGCCCGTCAGCAGGACGTTGTGTAGGTCTCTGTAGGTGCAGTTGAGTGTGATGTACCGCACGTCCCGCACCATGATGTCCTCCACGCGGATATTATACTTCCTGAGGGGAGGAAAGGCAACAGAGAACAATAAATGTGAGGAGGAGGAGATTAATCTATCATGTGGTTACGGAGATAAAGATGAGAAAAAGTTGGATCCATTAAAAAAAATCACATACATGTTACGGATATTTGATAAATTGACTACAATGCTTTTCCGGATGAATAATCACAACACTAAAGTATGATAAATCTGTTGGCTCAGCACGGCTCTATAACCACTCTCCCCTTCATCCTGTCGACGCGTCACAGGATGTTGGCGGCAGTTACATCACGGCTGTGTGCAAAGTAGTGGGTGACGTTGTTTGAGCAGATCTCGCCTCAGCAGAATGGTACGCCCCGGTACACCGGTCATCAACACTCAGCTTTTTTCTTCCTGTCCGAGCTCGCCAGGACCTGCGAGCACGAGTCGCTCGATGCTTTCCGGCTGCCAAGTCCCGCAGCCGTGCCAGGACACGGGCTCCGGCCAAGCCTTCCGCTCCTTGTTGTGGTGACAACTCAATACACTGACCTCTCTTGGAATACAAAGTTAATTCGACGACAATCCGTCACCGCTACAAAACAACGGGGCACTAAGTCGGTCCGGGAAACAGCACCTATAGCGGCTGTGGTTGTGCTTCAACAAAGCCTCTCTACACTGTTGGTTCTCATGTGGAGCTGTGATACACCATTAGATCATGTATCCAATGTACTAACAGCACTCACCCAAATGACCTCAAGTATGACATACCTTAAGAAGTACCTTCAGACAAGAAGATCGAAATTGAAAGATCCTGTAAAATAACATGTTACATTCTATGAAAATATTTACTTTGAATTCCGTTTCTCAAACGTATTCACAATGTCAAAAAGTGAGAGAGCTTGAATGACGACACTTTTCTGAGGCCGGGAGGTTAACTACATTGAAAAAAACAGCTTCAATTAAGTAATAGAAGCCTTGGCAAGCACAATCAAAGCTACATGGCTAGTTTCCTCTACAGGCAAGAACATATTTATCTTTTAGTTATCAAAGTAAACCGTGCCCTTAATGTGATACCTGAAAAACATTTTATTTTGATTCATATCTCCAAGATCAATCGAAAGTTGTGGAAAATGGGTTTTCCTGCTGTTCGGGATTGCAGCGGTTGCTCTTTGTCGTAGTCACGGCGATTATCGTTGCCCATACTAACTCCACAGTTCTTTATCTATTTTGTTTTCTAAATGGAAAATATATCAGCTCTTTAGCATCAGAAGATACAGTATGTTCCTCCATGTTCCACCAGACATGCACCATTATCATCAGCAGGTCACATAGACTTAATGAACTGGATGAAAGTTGAATAGTACATAATAGATAGTACAGAAATGTATACATGAATGGAACCCAAGAAAACAGTCTTTCTGATACAGTGGCAGCCTCTTTTGCCAATGCATCAAATAATCTCAAGCGCTGAATAAGAGTCGGTGTCAGACACCCAGGAGCACTGACCAAGCTGCGTTATTTGACGCCTTGGCAGCGAGAACGGGCCTCTGAACTGGAAACAACTGCAGCCAAGACTCATTTCTCCTCAGGATATCAACGGCAATTAAGGAAATCTGATTGGTTGCTTCTTAATTTAACCCTCCTCCCCGCAGGGCTCGGGCAACATTTCTGATCAGTTTGAGGTATCTTGCTTCAAGCCGGAGCTTATAGATCGGAGCCAAGATAAACAGGATTATGAGGTTATATATCCAGGCGTACAGATCATCCATATTGTCCAGAGTAGTGTTGGGAGGATCAGAGTGTGTGTGTGTGTGTGAGAGAGAGACACACACACACAAGATAGGATGTGTGTGTGTGTGTGTGTGTATATATATATAAAATATAAATCAATGTTAATATGCATTACTGTTTATTGTGTACTGTCCTAATAATTTGGACAAATTATATATGTTTTAATGCTTTGGCAACATTGTTACCAAAACTTTCATGCCAATAAATCAAATTGAATTGAGAGAGAGAGAGAGAGAGAGAGAGAGAGAAGAGAGAGAGAGAGAGAGAGAGAGAGCGAGAGAGAGGGAGAGTGGGAGTGTGTGTAGGAGAAGGTGTGGAGGCCATTAAATGGACGCTTGTAATGATCCGGAGAAAATGTGATTATTTCCCGTGGCTTTGCTACGTGTCAGACGAGCAAAGACACACTGACGGGGAACAATTCAACAGGCTCTAATTGGCTATTATGAAACGCTAAGGAACATGAAATGACAGATAGAGGAAACAAACACACACACACACACACACACACACACACAGTACTGTTATGTAATTGTTTCCACACTTTTCTTTTTTTTTTTAAATGCCACACAATGAATAAAAGAGTGTGAATGTGCGACTGGGTATGAGTGTGTGTGTGTGTGTGTGTGTGTGTGTGTGTGTGTGTGTGTGTGTGCATGTTCATATGTGCAACAGCTATACATAAATGAAAGAGAGGAAATCCAATCCTTTCCAGGTCCGTGTGGGTGTGCGAGCGAATGTACCAGCGTGTTATGTGTGGCGTTACACAAGTGTCCCTGTGTGGGTGGACGGTGGCGTGAGGGATGGATCATTTCCAGTTTGAGTGAAAAACACATTTGCCCCACTCCTCCTCCTCTCTGGTACGACGCAGTAATATCACACACACACACACACACACACACACACACACACACACACACACACACACACACACACACAGGGGATTCCTGACAGTTTCTCAATTATCTTTATGCTTCGACAACTTTTAACATTTCCTAACATAGTCATAGTGTCTCGATAATTTGATATTTTGTCATGATGGATGATCGTGGCATGATTTATTTTCACTTTTGTGCACATGTTCACTAATACACACTCACAAAATCACACAAACACGCTACACGAGAGGCTTCCTGACTGTTTCTCTATCAGCTTCATTTGGGACTTTTGTGTTTACCATCAAGTATAAATTATTTAATTGCGCGTTGATGATTGATGATCATCTCGTCTCGTGATGACATGATGACACAATGAGGATTTCTCACCGATTCCTGATTTAATTTCTAATTCAAAAATTAGATTTGTTAAAGCTTCAATCACTAATATTTTATGAAGTCCAAAAGACGTGCAGGCACAGAATTACATCAAGAGTAAAGGACGATTAAGATTTATGACAATTTGGATCTTATTTCTGTACTTGGGCCATCATTTATGATAATATGGAACTCTTCTGGGA
The DNA here is from genome assembly GCA_029853015.1 of Chelidonichthys spinosus. Taxonomy (NCBI): domain Eukaryota; kingdom Metazoa; phylum Chordata; class Actinopteri; order Perciformes; family Triglidae; genus Chelidonichthys; species Chelidonichthys spinosus. The sequence continues at coordinate 8,129,891 of CM056828.1, read as the reverse complement.
TCTGAAAACAAACTGTGTTTCCCGGTTGTGAACAGCAACAACACATCAGCTACAAACCAAGCAGCGACAACGCTAATAAATGCTACCTCAATCATTTTAAAACAAGCTTAAAATTACACTTACTTTTATACTTCATTAATATTATCTGACAGTTAATGAACAGTGAAGTTTACATCCATGTCTGTGCAAAAATGTCATCACTTCATTATTTAATCCTATTTTTTTGTTTTATTTTCCTTGTCAAAACCTGCTGCCTACATTACCCACAATGCAACTTCATCACTGACAGTCTGGTCAGAGATTCAGATGCATTACGCTAGCAGTAGCCTCTCTAGCCTTGAGCAACGTTCTACAGAAGTCTGGTAAGCTTAATTCTTACCCACTGCACAAAACTTGAATTAGTGTTGTTTGGGGCTGGACGCTACAAGCGACTAGCCAGGCTAGCGCCGCCTACTGGTTCAGGCAAATTTAATTTGCCTCAACCATATAGTCAGGGAACTAGCAATGCGTTTCGGTTTGCTCCGTCCGCCAGAGCCGACGGACCAATCAGCGAGCAGATGTGGCGATGACGGGCGATGACGTCGAACTGAAGCGCCCAAACTGAAATACCGGTGTAGTTCCCAAGCTGCGGTAAACAGTTGACGAGATGGATGTCGGCGAAGCTATACGCTCTGTGCTTGAAACTATTCAGGATATTAAACATGTTTTACATCTACACATGTTTTCAATATGCTCAAAAAGACTACAATGCTAAACCACCCGGCTTCCGGCGCATAGCATACGTCACCGCCAAGCAGCAGCGATTAGTCGAAGCAAACGGAAGCAACCGCCTCCCGGAAGCAAACAAATCTCTACGGCTCGTGTTCAGACGCTATATGAAATGTAATGAAGTAAGCGGCTGATGCATCAGGCTAACAAGCGACACCAGTCAAAGACAATTATTAGATTTCACAAGAAACAAAAGGCTTTACACCATTTATTTTTACCATACACTTTAGCACTCCTACGTTGTGCCTTTAACAATGTCAGGACATTTTTCATATCCTGCACCTGCGCAGCTCAGGGATTCTGAGGCTACTAATTAAGATAACTGTGAAGCCGAGCTGGAGCATGAGAACGACGTCAGGAGCTCTGAATGTGACAAAGTTCAAGATAATGTCCACACTTCTCTGGACTACCTTTAAAAAGTACAATATGCAACAATTTCTGTATCTGAGAAGACCCTCTAATTGGTTCGGGACTCTTCTGGGTGGCAGCAAAGAGCATTTGGGCGCCACCTGGGTGCGTCACCCCCAGCCGATTAACGGGTTGTGTAGCCCGTCATTCCCAGCTCCAACACCGCCGCTTTGTCACCCTGGAAAATCTATGAGCGTATGATCCAAGTTGTAATAAAAATAAGAATAAGAATAATAAAAGAACATGATGACATCATGCTTTAATGATCCTGTAAGGCGCCGGGCGGTCGGTCCGGTGCATGGGCATGTGTCTACGGTGTAACGGAGGGCGGGGGAGCGAGGACGGGATGGAGAGGCCATAAGGTCCGGTGGATAATCAGGATCCACAGAGGAGAAGAGAGCAGCGGAGATAGAGAACCAAAGAGACCAAACTCATCAGGGGACACAGAATGGGCAGACGGATGGAATATATGTACTTTTTTCCCCCAATGTGTGAATTGTGCATCCAAACTATTATCTCCACCTAATGATTCGCCAGCATCCATAACAATAACCGTCTCCAAACAACTCAATTAATGGCGCTTCTGTGTGGTTTCACCAAGCAGCTGGTGATCCCATTCAGTATTGTCTGGTGGGTATAAATTAGTAATGAAAGTTATGAATTATTAATGAATGCCAAGCAATTAAAAGCCATGTTATGGTGAACCACTGATTCGGGCATCTCCTCCCTCGGTTTTTGTCTTTTATTTTGTAAAGCAAAAATCCTCCGTGTGATTCCAGGTGTACCCCCGAAGGGAAACAAGGTGTGCTATTTGAGTTCAACACCGAAATGAAAAGCAATATTTTAAACCCCCAAGACTCACTGAACTTCAGCAGTTACATCAAGGCTGGCAACATAGTCAGAAAGCCATTATACAACTAATTCATTAAATAAACCCCTGCAGAGCAACCAGACAAAAACTTTTGACAAACAAACCTGATGGGGCCTTAGTTAGAGATGAATAATGGACGCCCATAGGGGACTGTGTTAAAATGACAGCGCTACAGACTTCCTCATTATGCAACGACCATGAAAGTCCGGCATTAGAATACCGACCACTGTACAGCAGCTTGATCCCGGAAAATAAAAGGTCAAACACGGTTTTCAAAAATGAATTCCAATTATAGTTGTGACTTAAAGGGATTCTTCACCCATTTCCATTAAGCTTTGTGTCGTTAGGTAGTATGTTTGAATGGTCGTCATCATTCCCTCATTTCCCCAGAGATGGGAGATCTCCCGGTGGAGGGATCCACTGAGACTACAGACCTATCAAAGACTAGTGGTGACCCTTCCACAATTACAGCTAGAATGGCATGTTAACATGTTTGAGTTGGCATGCAAGACGTGTTGCTATACTCACCCACAGTGCATGCAAGCTGACATGCTAAAAGTTACACACATACCCAGCGGGCAGCGTTTGTTGCGATGTCAACGATATCATGCTCACAAGTGAAACGTCAGCATGTTTACACGTCATGCCTGTGGGCTGAATGCACTGGCTTGGTAAACTTGCATTCACACATGTATACAGCACCGTTCTCGCCCTCCAACCACTTTACATGTCAACATCCTCACGTTCACACGCTGATGGCAGACTGCCATAGGAGGTGCCAACCTGCCCATGAAGCTCTAATATAAGTGCTCGTTCACACGCACTCACACAGCCGTGGGGCGACTCGGGGTTCAGAGTCTCGCCTGAGGACACGGCGACACGCTCCCTTCAGGAGCCGGGGGATTAGTGGGCGACCCGCTCCCCCCCCCTGAGCCACAGCTGCTTCCTTTACATGACACATACACCGACATAATGTCTCTTGAAAAGCAAAAATGAGCACTAAAAATGAGTTTTTTCGTGTTGCATAAAACAATATAGAAAACTGGTGATGAAATACCCCATATTTTTGAGAATCTATGTAATGTAATGCGATGTCATTTCATGTTGCGTGTGATGATAATGAATACGTACTCGTGGTGTCCCCAGCCCAGCTCCGGGAGGTAAGGCAGCTTCTTGATCCTGATGATGGAGTCGTAGAGGGAGGGCTGCAGGGACTGGGCCACGGCGTTGGCCAGGATCACCGCTATCATCACCGGCAGGATGTGGGAGATCTGGCCAGTCAGCTCAAACACGATGACAGCGGTGGAGACTGTGTGGGTGACCGCTCCCGACAAGGCCGCCGCACCTTCGGGTGGAGGGGGGGAACAGTCGGGTGAGCAACAGAACAGAGGGGCGCGGCAGAAGAGCAATTGTTCAGATCAGTGGTTTTCAAGGTTGGGTCTGATGCTAAATAAAGGCGGGGCCTCGAGGGGAGTCCAGGGGCATCATCCATCAAAATGAATAAAAACAGTTTAATATGACCGTGATTTCAAAAGGAAGTAAATAGTTCTACTATCACAAATTTAATAGCGATGACTCAGGATCCTGACTAGTTGCTGATATTTCTCCCTTTGAAAACTTACTTCCCACCAGACGTGTGTCTGAAACGTCTGAAAACAAGTGCCTATAGTCCAAACACATTTTGTTCTCAAGTCAAAAATAAACTGCATTCTTTACACAAGTCCTGTGCTAAAGTGTGAGTTACTTGTATTTTCCTTCTACTTCATGCTACTTCCTACTGCTAGGGGAAGAGAGCTAGTTAAGATGAGCTCCGTCTCCACCTCCTACAACATTAAAAATCATATTAATCAAATGGTAATAAACTAATAGGGCAGTCTCAACACAACCACGGAGCTGTATGCAAACGGATAAATAAAAATGAGCATACGATACAAATACATTAACTCGGAATAGATACTTCCCATTGCGCTATTGTCACATTTAAATTAAAAATCTGAATAATTCATCCACCACTGCCTTTTCACTACACCGATTCAATTTGTGGACGGGACTGGCAGACTGTTTACTGCTCTCAGCCCAACACACCGAATTCACATTCCTCTCCACAAAATCTTCTCTGGCAAGCCCATAAGGCAAACATCGATGTATTCAGGTAATTCAATACAACGGGGCTCCTCGATATTTCCAATATTTCTCCCCCCCCAATAAAGTGTGGTGAAAAGAACAATATAAAAGCTGCAATAAAGCAGATAGAGCAGCGTGAGCCATTCCAATAAATGAGGTGAAAAAAAGAACGAAAGCATTAAAATAAAGTAAAAAGAGAGAGGAGGACAGAGAGGAACAGATGGAGGGTGAGAACGTCTCCAAAGGCAGCTTTCATTGTTCCTTCTTGTAACTTAATTAAGGCCGTGTATACAGTACATCCTCCTCACATGAACACCACTGCTCCCGTCCTCATGTTCAAGCCTCAAAGCAAGCTCCTCTGTGACAGCAGCAGCAGAGCAGCAGCAGCAGCAGCAGCACGAAAAGCAGCCGCCGCAAACCTGAAACGGTGGCGTAGTCAACACGGCTGTCAACAATTCGTGCAGCGGACGTAGCGCTGCATTTATTAGACACGCAAGTCCGTCAGGGAGGGGAGTGGGCGACGCTCATGAAGGGACATCTGGTGCTTGCAAGAATATTAAGGATTTTCGTTTTCAATTATGGATATGAGTGAAATAGTATCACAAGATCTGATGTCACTGATGCTGTTGCAGCATCTACGCTAACCCCGTCAGGAGTCGCCAACCACATTGTCAGAAATACACTCACTACTGCCTCTGCAGCACCACGATTCAGAAATGTCCCCATGAGGGTCTTGACACAAGACATACATCCCTCACAAAAATATATATGGAGGTTATTATGATATAATTATAGGCTATGAGTTCCTAAAGTGCAGATTCAGGGCGTAAAGTCATTTCAAGAATATATAGGGGCCTCCAGGATGTTAAAAAAGCGAGTACCACCGACAAACAAAAATGAGAAAGGAAAACTAATAATCACATTCCAGAGGAAGTATACACAGAATATTGCACATTTCAACAGAGGATATCAAGCTCAACCACTTGAAACTCTTCCAGCTGGAAGAGTGTTAATATTTTATCACACCTACTCAGAAGTCTCACTGGCACTCAGGCTCCTCCAGCTGCTGAGGGACCTGTAGCTCCCAGGAAGCCAACAATTAGTGACTAGATTTGGACAAACTCCTCTTTAGGCTTCTCCATTCAACATGTAGAAACATTGGAAACACTGAGTGTAGCTGCTTCTCCATGATGCTTTCAAGGAATTTTGGCAGAAGTGTAAAAACTCTATCAACTTTCTTTTTATTATTTGTTTATTTCTATTTTGTTATATGGAATGAAAACCTTTCCAAATGTTATGCTTGTTCTATAATTACATTGTAAAAAAATCTAAAAAGCTGGATTAATCTGTAGGATAATTATTATTAGTATTATTCTAATAATAATAATAATAATAATAATAAGATCAAACAGAATATAAAACAGGAAATACATGAATATGGTATTTCATACTCTTCACAGGAGCACGACTAGTTCATCCCACAATCTCATAATTCCATCTCAGGAGTTTGAGTCCGTCTCTTTTAATCATTAAAGTCCATTTCAAGTCTTAACTTTGAGCTGTACATTGAGTCCTCAGGTCATAGCAAGTATTTATCCTGATTAAACTTCTATGAGCAGAGGGAAGGGGAGTAAAACATTTCAGTCGAGCAGAAGCACCGATGCCTCACAGAGATCTAATGGGAAATCGAGAAACAGTTGCCCTCTTTAAAAGACTGAACCGCTTGAAAGCGGCTACGCTGGTTATAAGAGAGACATACGCTTGCCACAATATTAATGAATTGAAACCGACACAATGGTTTGTATAAGTGAGAGGAAAAGCTCAGAATTGCTTTGAAGAAAGAAAAAAAAAGAAAGAAAGAGATGATGATAGACGCCGTGATTGTGTCTTTAACTTACCCACGACAGCGTAGCCTCCCGGCACTATGGGGTAGATGGTGCCATCTGTGTGAATGCCATCTGGGAACCAGGCTGCCATGCTTTCTCCAACCAGACGACCAAAGGCTGCCCCTGATACACACACACACACACACACACACACACACACACAGACTGTGATTAATACTGGGAACAATAGCGAACACTAGTACAGAATTCCTGCCATAAAGTTGTATTTTCTGTTCATAAAAAAAAACTTTCCCTCTTCGTCTCTTTATTTATAGTCTATGATTTCTTTGTTAAGTAAAAATTGCTAGTTTCACTTGTATTTCTCATTAGCTCAATGTTTGATAATCTAAAAATGTACTAATTTGCAAGAAATAACACTGCAGAGTGGTGATATAATCGTAAGAAAGTTTCTAAATTTATGGATTTATTTTGAAATCACTCCTCTAAAGAGAAAGAGATAGACGAACGATTATCCCTCTCGCAGACACAATGTCTACTTCCACCAGCCTTCTTACCGATGACAAACACTGGCATGAAGGCTCCGCAGGGCACGGGGATGGTGGTTGCCAGGGCCGACATCCAGAACTGAGAGAGAACAGAGTGGGAGACAAAGAAAGACGAGACGTGAGATTTAAGAACAGGGTGGCATTTCAATTAGCCGCAGAGTCGCATCCCGTGTGGCCCCGAGATGATAGCCACGTTGAGTCGTCCAACAGGAGGCGACCATGCAGAGCGCATTGTGGTCGTACGACCGAGCTGTCACTTTCACTCTCCGGTTGACAAAGACCCCAAAGTGAACCCTGGGTAATGAACGGGCTCCGCTGATTGGCCAACGCGGTGCCAGGCGAGGCGTATGACAACGCTAATTAGGAAAGACAAACAAAAAGGGAAATGTCACCGCTGACATCGTGTGGGCATTATCGTCGATGCGTATGTGTGTGTGTGTGTGTGTGTTTGAAGCATTCCACATATATGAGTTTTAAAACGCTGGTTTATTTTAGGGAAAGACAAACCTGCACTGCTTCATAAGACTGTGTTAAACCTCTAATGATGAAAAGCAACGTGGAATCGTTCTCATTAAAAATACGGTTTAAACTCCACAGAACGGGTGAGATATTGATCAGTCCTACAATAATATATGACAGATCATTATCTCCTCGACACTGGAGATGGACAACATTGACTTTGACGGATTTAGCACACGATCAGTGTCTTTCTCTTCACGTTTATTCCAAGGTTTTATAGACAAACTATAGACTGCAACAAAAATTCAGCGGTCGAAGGTGCAACTCTGAAGCTCACTGGTTCACAAGTGGTATCTTCTTACTTCAATCTGTCCGATCTGGGAGCAGCGACTTCATGTTAAACTGAGCTGTCAACTCAGTCATTCCCATGATGCAAAGTGCAGGCAAGCCGTTTCCCCCTGCTTCCAGTCTCAATGCTAAGCTAAGCTAACCAGCTCCAAATTAATTCCGGCCACGACTCTCACGACACAAACGCGATCATACGGCGACATACTTTCACTGAGACCAGTCTTGAGATCAGAGTTGAACATCTGTGACACTCTAAGTGTTTGCACGCACAAAATAAGGTATGAATTTGCATATCATGCAAGCCATTACACAAACCTCATCGCTGCACTAATCTCCTGGTTTCAAGTAGACTTTTTAATTACACTCATTGCAGTGTCTCTCTCTCTCCCTCTCCCTCTCTCTCTCTCCATCCTTTCATGCTTCTCCCTTCCGCTCCCTCTGCTCCGTCTATAGTTAGCTGTAATTAAGGCCGGCTGTCATGGTGAAGTAATGGATCTCCTTCCGTAACCCTACACTGCCGCCGCGTTCACATGCTGCACTGCATATAATACACACACATACGTGCGTAGGTGTTCACGCTCGCCCACGCGGACATCCTGACACCGAGAATCAGAGCTGAACGCGGCCGGGCGCCAGGGAGAAACAGACGCACAGCCAGTCGAATACACTAAATATGCCTCGTGGGAAATTTAAATGTCGTGGGAATTCACATTCAGGCTACTTGGATATCTTCCTCTCCCAACGCTTCCTCTTCCTCCTCCACACGGCCAGTAAAACCTTTATCGGAGCAGGAGAGCTCCCTGCATATGAGGAGCTTTGGGACAGTTCGTCACGCAATTCCTAAAACTGCACAACAATGCAATTAAATCCAGCTGTAAATCTACAGTCAGCCATGAAACCCACAGTAGCCGAAAGCAGCCGTCATCTGAAGTGTTCGCTGAAGGCTCAATAGATCATAACAGTGTGTAATAACAGTCATAGCAGGCAAAGAAAAACAATATACAAAAATCAAGATTGTTAGTATAAGAAATTATTTTAAATGAATTTACAACCTAGAAACAAATACTCGTGTGTATATTTATAGTAATGCATTCCATTATACTGGATAAACTATTGAGACATCTGTTGTTTTTGTCAATGCGTCTCCAACAGTCATTACTCATTATCATGTGTTCCCATCATCTAGTTTAAATACAGCCAGAGATAAAAACTATAGAAAACAAGACACAAAGAAACTGTCAGTAATCTCAATACAACTCATATTAAAACATTGATAGTGTTTTTATTGGAGTTTTATTGCAGGCTTGTGCAAACACTTCAGGAAAACTCTTGATTATATCTGTCTGAATTACCGGTAAATCAGTTCCTCCAACTTAAAATGCACTGGATTAAATCATTTTTTAAAGCAGTTTTCCCAAGTTTAATTAAATTTAGTAAGTCAAGACTGTTTATTTGAGTGCTAGAATGTAGAAAGTGCAGTTTGCATCCATGTCTGTCAAAAAATGTCACCAAGTCATCATTTTATCCTATTCCACATCTTAGGAAATTGTCGTAATTAGCGTGTAAATTCTTGAGTTATGGACAACAGTTATGTGTTTTGTGTGACCTTTTACCACCAAATACCACCAAGTGGATATTTATGCCGAATATTAAAGAAATTCCCAGGTGTTCCTGAGATATTGTGCTTGTTTACATAATAATAACACAGACACTTGCACACAGGGGAGTGTGACAGGACCATGGCTGCAGTTTCTTCTTCTCCGCCCTCATAGGACATGAGCCATAACCATGGCAACCACACTCATGCGATTATTGTCTGCACAGTTACAGTTGCCCCTGCAGGTGGCTCGGGGGGTTGCCAAGGAGACGGGCTAATAGCCACTAAAGACACTATTATCTCTGGCTGGAAATGTGGGTCTTGTGTGTTCATGTTTGTCATGTTCATGTGTTTTTTTGTTTGAAGTAGTTTACTTTTGACATTTTTACATCTGAACAGACTTTTAGGTCTAGTGTGTGAAGTGCAAACCTTCGACATTTAAATGCAACATTGTGAACTTTGAAGGTGGTTTTAATGAGATTTTAATAGAGCCAGTTCAGTGCTTATTTCAGAAGAAAATGACTAAATTCTGTCAATAAAAGTGACATTATTAGGAATGCCTTTAGGTAGTAGCAGCTGTTTTTTTATGTATATTTCTTTTATAAAACTAGTTGGATTTAAACATGACTTGGGCCCAAGTTGTGTTGTGTGTTATTATGATTATAATATGGCTGCAATTTGTTTTATGTGAGATTCTGTAACTACTTTAATGAGAGGGGCAGAGCCTACAGATGATCGACCAATATGATTGTAAACCAATAGTCCTTTTCCTGGATGTGAATGTTAACAGCTGTCAACGCTATCATGGCAGAACTGCATCGTGACACAGACACAGTGTCACAGGCCGTTTGACCCGATGTTACAGCATGGGAACACAGGTAATAAAACAAAGCAATGCATGACATACATGGTGAAGTCAAGGTCAAAATCCCAGAGATGACACATTCCATTACGGTAAAGTTACACTGTCTGGTCAAATGACCGCTAGAAAGCTGTTATTTTAAAAATACACTATGCATATAGTGAAAACTGATGTACTGTCCCTGACTAGATTTGTAAAAAAAAAAAAAAAAAAAAAAAAAAAACAGAAGCTTATTCACCAGCTGAATCCAAGGTTTAACCTTCTTAAATAATTTGATGTACCCAGAATAAAACAAACTATCAGAGAATCTGAAAATATTTGTCATATAAACCCTACAGTTATGTGACAATGTTTTCTTTTCTCCCCATTTTCTTTACGTCAGACAACTTTTTAAAAGTGTTATCAATGACAAAACAATTCTGCTTAGTATTTCTAGTATGGTGACAACCCTATCCCTGAAATGCCCCATAACTGAGCCCACAGGGATACCTGGAGCATCATCGAGCCATTGACTAGACCTCAGTATTTGAAGACTGAGGAGTGAGAATGTCTTGTTTAGCTGCGCACATTCTGGGCAGTTGCAACAGACAAATCAGCATAGAAAGCAGATTAAAAGCATAGAAAGCAGATTATACACAAATGAATCAGACATCTGTACTGTCTTATATCTGACTCATATCAGGAAATCTTGATTTTCTCCTCAAGCTAGTGATCCATTCTGAACAGAGAGCAGAAACGGAAATCGGATTTCCGAACCGAGGAAAACTCAACGGAAAGGAACCGGACAGGAAAAGGCAGCATCTCGATGTTTAGTAGTTTCATAAGAATGTAAGGCTGTGCAGTGTTGAGGCTCAAGTATAGTGTGATCTTCTTCCAACACACTTCCAAAAGCTCAATCAGTTTCCCTGCATCTTATAGTATTGGACTCTACTCTGTCTGCACATCTAAACAGCATTGTTGCACGTACAACTGTCAGACGAGAAATACTTTTATAGCATCCACTCAAACCACACAAAAACAACATGAATCGATAGGAATGTACATGACAAGACATGGACAGCCTTTCGACTGCTCCCTCTCAGATGTCTCGTAGCAGAATATTTGAAAACACAGAGAACAGGAAACCGATTAACCCTCAGATAAACACCTCAGGGAAACGACGCAACATAACCTTGGCATTATAATATTGGGGTATAATTTGTTCGGCCGAATAAATGTATCTTTCATCGCAATTTCTGCTGAGCTGTACACCTGAGGTTATAATTATAATATGCAAAGAAATGAGCTGCTGTGCTGCTTAACTACGGCTCCTGCTCCGGCTGGGACACTTGAGGAGGGAACATAGTGGCAGAATCAGAGCTGCAGGTTTTGTTCAGGTGAATATTGGCTTTTCATTCAAGCGAACCGATAGATAGACTGCCATTAAGATTATTCGCAATTTTATCATATAATTGATCAATACTACACTGATTACCTATGGGAAATCTTAACTTGAATTTCATCAGATTTTACTGAAGGACATGAGAAGATATTTTATCATCTGTTTAATTCAAATCTTTCCTCATTGTGTCTCAGTGTATATTAGGGCCAGAGGCTGGCAGACTAAGAATAACATTCTGAATAATAATAATATATATTTTTTAATTTCCATTTCCTAAGCCCCAAGTGTTATTGTGTGTACAAACATATTTACTATATCTATTCGTTGTAGTTCTTTAAATAGTGGGTCCTTGATTTCAGATGGAGGCAGACGTTTCTCATTTCCAACCAGTGAAAGTTGATTTAGTGGCTAAATTCTCCAGTGACCGGAGTAAATCTGCAGCAAGACAGCTAAGCCACAGACTTTTTGAAGTTTCCAGCTGACTCATTTGAAGATGAGAACGCCAGCATCATCGTCTGTTGATAATCCTTGTAGAAGACATGAAATAAAGGAAATGTTATTATTTCCCTTATTGTACAACAAGGAAAAAATGTCTGTCTGCTTGATCCTTGGAAAATCAAGACAGATTTATGCTTTGTTGTTTCTATTTTAAAACAGTAGGATTGACTTTAAATATTCAATCCATCGTCTACCGCTTATCCTAGAGACAGACAGGTAACCAGTCTATCACAGGGCTGACATGTAGAGACAGACAGGTAACCAGTCTATCACAGGGCTGACATGTAGAGACAGACAGGTAACCAGTCTATCACAGGGCTGACATGTAGAGACAGACAGGTAACCAGTCTATCACAGGGCTGACATGTAGAGACAGACAGGTAACCAGTCTATCACAGGGCTGACATGTAGAGACAGACAGGTAACCAGTCTATCACAGGGCTGACATGTAGAGACAGACAGGTAACCAGTCTATCACAGGGCTGACATGTAGAGACAGACAGGTAACCAGTCTATCACAGGGCTGACATGTAGAGACAGACAGGTAACCAGTCTATCACAGGGCTGACATGTAGAGACAGACAGGTAACCAGTCTATCACAGGGCTGACATGTAGAGACAGACAGGTAACCAGTCTATCACAGGGCTGACATGTAGAGACAGACAGGTAACCAGTCTATCACAGGGCCGACATGTAGAGACAGACAGGTAACCAGTCTATCACAGGGCCGACATGTAGAGACAGACAGGTAACCAGTCTATCACAGGGATGACATGTAGAGACAGACAGGTAACCAGTCTATCACAGGGAGACATGTAGAGACAGACAGGTAACCAGTCTATCTCAGGGCCGACATGTAGAGACAGACAGGTAACCAGTCTATCACAGGGCTGACATGTAGAGACAGACAGGTAACCAGTCTATCACAGGGCCGACATGTAGAGACAGACAGGTAACCGGTCTACCACAGGGCTGACATGTAGAGACAGACAGGTAACCAGTCTATCACAGGGCTGACATGTAGAGACAGACAGGTAACCAGTCTATCACAGGGCTGACATGTAGAGACAGACAGGTAACCGGTCTACCACAGGGCTGACATGTAGAGACAGACCGGTAACCAGTCTATCACAGGGCTGACATGTAGAGGCAGACAGGTAACCAGTCTATCACAGGGCCGACATGTAGAGACAGACAGGTAACCAGTCTATCACAGGGCTGACATGTAGAGACAGACAGGTAACCAGTCTATCACAGGGCCGACATGTAGAGACAGACAGGTAACCAGTCTATCACAGGGAGACATGTAGAGACAGACAGGTAACCAGTCTATCACAGGGCCGACATGTAGAGACAGACAGGTAACCAGTCTATCACAGGGCTGACATGTAGAGACAGACATGTAACCAGTCTATCACAGGGAGACATGTAGAGACAGACAGGTAACCAGTCTATCACAGGGCTGACATGTAGAGACAGACAGGTAACCAGTCTATCACAGGGCTGACATGTAGAGACAGACAGGTAACCAGTCTATCACAGGGCTGACATGTAGAGACAGACAGGTAACCAGTCTATCACAGGGAGACATGTAGAGACAGACAGGTAACCAGTCTATCACAGGGCTGACATGTAGAGACAGACAGGTAACCAGTCTATCACAGGGAGACATGTAGAGGTTTTTTTTATCTCCTATTCATGTTTCTACATGGCAATGATACGTTGTGGTTTCTTTGTTTCTTTCTTTGGACAAAAGCATCTGCTAAATGACCTAAATGTAAAATGTAAAAGTGCTGACGGTGATGACACAGTTTAGATGCTATGCTTTCACAAGTGGGACACGCTCACTTGCACCAACGTACACTAAAAGCATGCAGAGCCAATCAGGCTATGATGACCAAGCAAGGACAAACTCAGATAACAACACACACAGAGGGATGGTCCATTCTCTGCTGTAGAGATTACTGTACTACATATTTAAATAGCAAACATTGGTAGTTGTTAGTTGCTATATTAATTCTTTGAATGTCGGATACTTTGGGTTTCAATTTGGATGGCACAAAAAAAGTAAGTAGTCATAGACTTCCATATGAATGTATACATTCCTAAAGCCTGTAAAGCACAGATTAATACCTATAACGACACTTCTTGCCATTTGGGTCTTGATTTATTGCTGTTTATCATATATTAATGCTTTAGCGATTAACTTCTGGTGAAGTGCAAAAGTGAATACAAAAACAGGAGTGAGGGAGAATGGAAGGATAGTAAGGTCAAGCGTACAATATCAGCTATGACGCAGTATCCAGGACATTTATACTCTATTTAATGCGTCAGTCATCTGGGAGGCCTTTATGCTTGTGTGTATCACATTCAGAGGACAGTCTATCACCCGGGGGCCTCCAGGGATCCTCAGGGGCCCTTCTTCTATTCCCACTCCAATTACAGTCCCGCCAGCTCTGTCACTCTGATGCACGCACGCACACACACACCACACACACACACACACACACACACACACGCTGACAGAGAACAGAGGACGCACACATAAACACACCTGTATTAATAAACACATTCCTCACTGAGAGCTGTTGACGTGCATAATTGCACTGCAAAGCAAGGCAAATGACTTTGCATGTTTGTGATTGTGTGTGTGTTTTCAGGGGTACCAAATAGCTACAATTACACACACACACACACACACACACACACACACACACACACGCTGACAGAGAACAGAGGACGCACACATAAACACACCTGTATTAATAAACACATTCCTCACTGAGAGCTGTTGACGTGCATAATTGCACTGCAAAGCAAGGCAAATGACTTTGCATGTTTGTGATTGTGTGTGTGTTTTCAGGGGTACCAAATCGCTACAATTACACACACACACACACACACACACACACACAAACACACAAACACACAAAACTTTCCCGGCATTGCCTTAGCAAGACGCAGTGAACTTTAAAAAGAGCAACATTTCGGGCTCTTCACTTTGAACGTGGATTTTTAGCACTGTATCCAAACACATATAATTATGGTTTATATATATACAGCCTCGGCTGCTGTCCTGCCAACATGGACTTCCTGATGCTAGATGCTCTCCGCGCACCTTTCATTTCAAAAGTTTAGCCGCTGGAACGAGAGCCTTGCTGAAGTGTGGGCATGAAAAGGAGCAACAAGACAAGACGACTGCCATGTCGAATAAAAGAACCGTTCATTACGGAGAAGAAGAGGGAGCGAGCAATCTCCCCTTTGAAAATCACCAGGATGAATTCAGGGAAACCAAAGGCTGTAATTAGATGGAGTCATTACAGCGTCACTTTGAATTGTGTGTGTGTGTGTGTGTGTGTGTTTTGAGAGAGAGCGGACGTGAGTCAGTGCAGACAGAGCATCTCCATGACATTTGTACAGGTGGGTGATTAAAGTGTGCATTTGTGTGTGTTTGTCCTTCCACTGTACACGTCTCACCTCTGCGTCACATACAGGATGCACGTGCACAAAAGATGCAAACACACACACGGGGGGGGGGGGATGACGCTGAAAGCCACCGGAACCGTTCGGCTGAAGGACAGAAGTAGGACGGGGGCCGGGACACACGGACAGAGGACTGAGAGAACGGACGGCTGGGTTCCAACAAGAACAGTTGAATCAGTGAAACCGGCCTCGTGAAGTGATGAATGTTACTTTCTGAGATACGGCTGAGAGAGACGCTCTTCATTGTGCAGATCAAAAAAAAAAACTACTACGGATACTCGTTTCACTGCGTGTGTGTTTGTGTGTGTGTATTTATACATATAAAACATACGTTTAAAATGATAGCCCGACACGTTCGTCACTTTATCGTCACTTTCTCTGTAACTTTAGCTGGGAAAACCACATTTTAATGAATCTTAGGTTAAAAAAAATTTAAGTTAAAATGCAATAACAGTAGCAGCTATAGTATTGACAAACAGATTTCACACACACACACACACACACACACACACACACACACACACACACCACACACACACACTATAACCTTCAGGGTTTTTTTGTATTCGGAAAGGACATTTCAAGTCGGATGAACAGAGTAGCCAAAATAAATAACAGTGACATAAAAAGGCAATCTAATCACAACACAAGCAGAACTCTCCTCTAACGGTAGCAGGCGAGTTCATCCTGGGTGCCCAAACTTCTGTCTGACCTCGTCTGTGATTGAGACTAAAAGAAACACAAGAGCATGTCTATCATTTATGCTATGTTCCTCTAGCAAGTCGAATTTAACGAGACTCCCATCAGTTCCGTCGCTCAGCGATCAGCACCAAAATGGACCGAAACTTTAAATGGCCTCCCAGGAAGATAACTTTGTGCAACAAATTGAGGGTAGGCCACGTTCCAACTCTTTTTTCCGACCTGGTCTCCCTTTGTTCTGCACCAGTGATGAGAAGAGATGGGTTCCATTCCAATACTTTCCCATTAGCCCAGGTCCAGTATTGAATTAAAAGGCCCAAACCCTCCCATTTATAACACCTCCATGTTCAATTCACACCCTGCTAATGACCTGCCTTTATCTTTAATGCCACTCCAGCCACAAGCAGCGTACTGTGTGTGTGGATCTCACGTACTGTACTCACACACAGGATGTGAAGGAAGGACTGAGTCATAGGCTGTGTAGAGGTTAAAATAAAGATGGAAGATCGATTAAAAAGTCAAAGTAGGGCGATGCATTTTCTCTCCTACCTTCATGACGATGAAGAGGACCAGGGTGACGAAGACGTTGACCTGCGGGTGTTTCCAGGCCTGAGAGTGTCCGATGTAATCAAACTCCTCGGCGATGCCCTGTTTGGCCCACGTCCGGTTGTCCAGCAATGTCACCAAAGACTCCTTCTGGGTCAACTGAAGGTCACAGGAAGTGACATCGTCAACATTTTTATGACACGTTAAAGAAAGAAGAAGAAAGGAGCAGTTACTGGATGTAACTCCGTTCTTAAGGTATGTTTGCTTAACAGCTGCTACTTTACCCCGACGAGGATTTAACACTTGTTTCTACTTTTTAGCTCTTACTTCATCGGCAATGATATGTTGAGGTTTTTTTCTTTTGACAAATGTCTGCTAAATGCCCTAAATGTAAATGTAACTCCACTTCAATGGACACGAGTAACACGAGGAATGAAAGAGAGAGTGAGACGACTCCGGGACGAGACATGAGAGCAGATTATCCTCGATTATATAAAACAGCATAGTCACGATTCACTGTTAATTCACTGAAAAAGCTGAGGATTGGACAGGAACACTGGGCCTCATGATGAAAGGAAGTTTTTGTATTACATCTACACTTCCTCTCTCTCAGCTCAGTGTTGTTGTGTGCCATAAAGTCTGGCTCATGAGGAATAATGGACTAATAACAAACAGAAAAAGAAAGCAAGTCCTCTTTCTCATCACAAACACGTTTGCACTAGAGCCTTCATCCCAGGAAGAAAGGGGAACCACGATAGGTTTAACACCAATGTTATCCATTGATGCCGCAGCCCTACTTCCTGTATCCATGCTGCTTATATTAAACATATGTAGCAAATATTGACTCAAACTCAAGATTAATAATGAATGATACCAAGTATTGGTCCTGGAATCTAAATTCTAGATGATGATGTCTGTCCATCCAAACTTCTTCATCACTTTAGGATCTAGACTTGGTCTGGACTGCTTTTGGACTTGGTCTTGGACTTGATCAGGACTCAATTAAGTTGGGCTTGACTACAGCCCTGTTTGTTAGTTATTTTTAAAAAAAAAGGAGGAATTCAACCCTAAAAGCAAAATTTACAGCACTTTACTTTAGAAAAGGATGCCATGTTTTGTTTTATAACTGCATTGAAGAATTTCATCAGCAGTTTCTGATAAAGACAATTATGTGTTAGATCAATTATATTGATATTTATTCCATTTGAAAGATTTTCTTAACATAATTAGACACTATTTCTGATGGAAAAATTGGCTTAAATTGTTAAACACAGCATTCAGACAAATTAAAAATGAAAGGCAATTTATAAAAAAATGAAAACGGAACAGTATTGTACGATCACTTTGGCCGAAGACATGATTTCCCCAGGGTAAGGGTGGAACCTTTCAAAAGTGTACTTCTGTTCCTTTCTTCAGGTCGATCTACTCTCCGTGGCATTTTGTTTTAAATCCCCATCGGAGCGATGACGACTGAGGAGCATGCGAGCAAAACGGAGGGATTTCAGATACAGCATGATGAGAGTTTTAAGAGGAGTGGGCCAGTGTGGGCAGAGGTAGAGCTTCAGAAGCCTGACTCAACCCTCTCATTAGGAGCTAACGCTGAAAAATTAGCCTGTGTGTGTGTGTGTGTGTGTGTGTGTGTGTGTGTGCGTGGATACACAAGATGCCTTTTCTAATTCTGATAATTAGACAGATGATGGGGTTGAAATTGGAAAGAACACACTTATGAGTCATCCCATGTGCACAATGACGATGCACGTGAACACACATGTCGACCTGTGTTAAAAAAACAACAACAACCACGATTGTTAATCAGGCTGTTATGAAACAATATAATGACCTTAAGTGCCTTAATTACACAGCTACTCTGCAAAGACCTCATCCAAAACACTGGATCCTGTAGAGGCGTTGTGTTTCGGTGCAGACTAGATTCAGGACACATATATTAAGTCTCCCATAATGCAACACGGGCTGCCTTCCACATTTCTGAATTACAGTTATGGCTGCACAGCGAAAAAATAATACTACGAGCAGAGTGGGAGTGAGGAACCTACCTTGCCAGCCATAAACTGTCCAAAGCCCGGGGGAAACGTTAGTGTGGAAACAAGTAATGTGACCAGCGCTGGATAGAGCAGACGTCTGAGAGAGAGAGAGAGAGAGAGAGAGAGAGAGAGAGAGAGAGAGAGAGAGGGAGAGAGGAAAGGGCACACAGAGAGTATTAGAGGGAGAAAATCTCTCTGAAATTAATCAATACAGTCTCTTATGGTTTCGTACATCATTTGAAAAGTAGCTATAGAACACAAGAAAATGTTGGAGAGGAAAATGTACCTCAAGGAAGATTTCACCCACAAAATGACCATTTAAGCATCAGGTCCTCTGCCTATCTGTCATGCCTCCACGGTGAACAAAGAATCCATTAAAGGCGAGTCCACACCGGACCGAAAATCGGCGTCTTTGACAGAGTCGGCGTCCGTGACATGAGTCTGCTTGGTGTGGTCGCTCGAATCGGCCCACGTCGGCGTTCATTTCAGCCGATTCAAATGTGTAATCCGCCATTCGAGTCGGTCATTCTTTTACCATTCTGATTGGTGGAGGCTAGCAGCTTGACTAGCGAATCAGTGAAGCCCTGAAGTGACGATGTAAACATACCAGATAACCAGTGAAATCGAAGAAGTGGTCTAGAGAAGACCGCCTATTTCCAGTTTTCGTGTTTTTTGGCCCACAATACAGATTAGCGCCGCCTGTTGTTTTGGAGACATTACATCTCGCGCAAGCACGGAACGTATGGCGTCGGCTGTAGTTCGGTTGGTGTGAACCGCCCATGTCGTTGTTCGAGTCAGCCATGTTAAGTAGCCCGACGTCATTTATCCGACACGAATCGGGCAGTCGGTCCGGTGTGGACCCGCCATGTCCGCCATGTCTCGATGAGTTCAAGGGACAAAACGAGATGAAAACATCTGTTTTCCGTTTCATCAAAGCCTCATTCATCCAGTTGTATGTTTACTGCTTCCCCAACACAAACAGGGTGAGACGGTTTGTGCAGAAATGTATGTAAATAGTGAGGTTTTAGCAAAGATGCACATGTTTGGGAAGTATAGTAATAAATGTAAACAAATAAGACTTGGACTTTAGTGCACAAGTTTGTAAAAAGGATGTTTTGATATAGTTGGGCCCTGTTTACTTCCATTCATTAAGGCCTTCCTCTGTGTTTTGATGCTCTATTCACTCATGCAAGGTGGTCATTTGGGGGTGAAGTATTCCTTTTTTTTTAGACAATTATTGCAGAATGCTATCTCTTAAGGATACCAAATGCAAAATACCCGTTTTTTTTTTTTTTTACTATATTACTAAACTCCTTAAAAAAAGTTTGGAAACATTATTTCGGTCGATTATACCTCCCCTTTAATAATAACAATTGGTATTGTATTTTATTTCAACAACATTCATGGAATTAGCAACACAATTAACAGTGTGGGTAGTGGCCCAAAAGAATGTGCCAAAATCCCCTGCAATATTCTTCTGTATTCACTCTCATTTTGAGCTTCAAGTGCTGGCAGGTGTATGCCAGTCACAGGTATGACACACCAATTTCCATTCCACATTTCCAAACTTTATGTGTTAACAATACAGACTGTAAACCGTCCTTGTTCTCATCATCCAAGGGTGAAATCCACCAAACAGAAAATCCTGCAGATAGAGAGTTTGCTTCCTGACTATCGATATGTAATCAGTTACTTTGCACAACAGGGTCAGACTCACTTTTTCATGAGGAATCTGTTGATGGCCTTCTGCTTCCTGATGAACTGGACAATCAGTCGGTTCAGGTAGACAAACAAAGCGCCACCAAAACCACTGGCAATGCTGCGGAAGGAGAAAACACAAACGCCAAACTGAAAACTGGATCAAATAAACAAGTCCGAAACAAACCGAAGCATCAATGATAACATTTTTCTGTCTAAAACCGCCTCCGGGAGGTTGTCCCCGGTGCATTTGGCCACAATAAATTACGAAATACACGTGTCTCCGTACTGGAGGCGGACGTCAGCGTACTTACAGGAGATACAATCCACATAATATATGAGGCGTGAACATCTGAACGGAAGAGAGGAAAAGTCTATAAAACATGTAGGACGGGCTTGCTGTAGATACAGATGAGGAAAACACAAAGACATACATTAAAGGAGAAACAGCTGGAGATGAAAAATGAACAGGGGATTACAGCTGAGGGAGAGAACATACAGTCAGATGGGGGTGCGTGGGTGAGTGAAAGCAGGAAGAGAGGTTTACATAAGCATGCATTTAAAAGCTGGACTGGAGGCCTCTTTATGACTGGAAGAGGGAAAGAAAGAGGGGAGAGGTAGGGGGAGAAAGAATAGACCCAGACAGCTACGCAGACAACCTAATGCTTATAAATTTATCTTGCTGCATTATTAATTCCATCAAATACCTCTGAATAAATAATGAACAGGATGATGAGGGAGTCTTTGCTCTTGTGGTGCAGCTGAGGAAAACACGGCATGTGTGCCATTTGGTGTTCTTTGTAGTCGTGGCTTTAAAAAGGGCAGAGCGTACAGAAGGGCCGATTCTCCCGTCTGGGTTCACGGTGGATTAGAATGAGCGTTTAGGGTACTATTAAGCAGAATTTGGTTGGAGTCACCTGTGCTTGACAATTATTGACACAAATATCACACCATAATGTCATTATAAACATTATCAATTGTATTAATTATTCGATGCATCACAAATCACATATCCTGTGATATTTATCTGAGGGGCCCCATTCAGACATCATAAACCGTTTTGTATGATTAAGGGGCCCTATTAAATCAGAATGATCTTTCTTTTGTGTACACACTTTAATGTTAATGGCACCTGTTTGATTTATTTAATATGTAAAAAATGTTTGCTTATGCCTCGGGCTGGCCCTGTGGGTATGGTAGGATAAGGATGTTTGGCTTGGCAGACAAGTCCAGAATCAAGTCCCAAGTCCTAAACTTTGAGTTCAAGGTCATGGAGTCACAAAACAATGGTGTGAGAAGTTCAAGTCGAGTCAAAACTCATCAAATTCATGACTAGAGTCCGACTCGAGTCTAGTCTAGTCTACTTATAAAACAGATTTGAATGCATTAGAACTACTGGAATCATAAAACACTTTGATCCTTCCAAAAAAAAGTAGATATAAAATCCTTTAGAATGGATTATAGTTATTGCCGTTAGAAAATATGATGGGATATGAGTGGTTATACCTGTAATCAAACATTATAAATATGTGTGTGACGTATTACTGACACTGTTAAGGTCCAAAGCTGCACACAGTAGGTGGAATAGTGTGTTTTTGGCAGCATGTAGCACCCGAACACTCGTTCTGGCCTAGTCGACTGAGAAAGTGATCGACTTCCTGCTTGATAGTTTTCGACAGGTGAAGACGGAAACCACGCAGATGTACCGGCACGCCGTCTCCTCCTCACACACGCTACAGCACAGTGTAAAACTGGGGCTAAGCGCTGTGTTAAGTAGACTCTACAAGCAAGTTACTGATGCAGCAGTGGCTGTTTACACCTCTGGACAAAATAAAAATAAGGATGAAGAACAAAAGGACGAGAAAGAAAAGAAGGGAGGGAATTTCTTCTCTTGGGCAGCCTACGCAGAGCTACACAGGCGTTGGCTTTCATCTTGGAGAGAGTGATAGAGGGAGGGAGAGGGAGAGCACCCCTCCCGTCTCTCCACCAGCTTCTCTCCAGGAGCCCCCGGTCTCATTCACAGCCATTGTTGAGGAGCCCTTGGGCTGAGGCAGGATGAAATAAGACATCCCTCAGTGCGCGGAACTGTTGCTGGCTGAATTATCCATGTCAGGTGACTCATGCAGGCTCCCCTGAAGTAACACCTTCATAAGCTACAGCTAGTGCAGCTCCTGAATTATATCTAAGTCCACGCTGCTGCCCCGGTGAATACCTGTCAGAACAGCCAGATGGGCGAAAACAACAACAACTCCCTGTTTGAATGGCTGTGATCACTTTGTGCGAACAAAAGTTAGTTTTCATACAATTTTCTCATTAAGCATTATTTATGAAAGTCTTGTTGTAAAATTATGACAAAAAATACTGATGGCTCAGTAACAGTGATGGATATTGAATTTCTCTTGATCTGATCTGGCCTTGACAGATGTACCAGGAAAAAAGGAAAAATACATTTTTTGACAGATTTTTTTTTTTTTTTTTTTTTTTTTTTTTAGATGAGGAAATAGTCAATGTGTTGGAATTGAATTTGAGCTGAATTTCCCTTTAATTTTCCCAAAAATAAACAGCAATATCAGTTTAACTTAAACTAACTAAATTGTACACGGTCATAGTAACAGGATCACATTGAATAGCTCCACAAAATGATTTGATTATCCATGGGTTAGCTAACATTCCCTATACAAATACACAGTAAAACTACTTGAAACGGACCCGTCGCACCTTTCAGCAAACACTCACCCAATGACGGCAAAGGCAGGAAGCTCCTGGAGGTCAAAGGGGAAGTCGAGCCGGAAGCGGGTTTTAAAAAGGGCTGTGATGGTTTCTGGGAAAAAACAAAGAAGAGCAGTGAGGGAGTGAGGGAGCAGAACAGGACGCTGCCGAAACATCATCCAAAATGAAATGTCATTTGAAAGCTCATTATGGGGGGAATAAATGCTAACAAGGCCCGAAATCCAGAGGAAGCCATTGTGCGACGGCCCTGCAAGGCTGCCTACAGATGTGTCTGCAGACATTTTTTTTAAATCGGCCTCGTGAGCGCAAGCATTGGCCGATCATCTCAAAATGCCAATTAATCGGTCGACCACTAATAAATAACAGCTGCCCTCACGATGCTGATCAAAAGCCCATTTTTAGGCATCATTCAACGAATGCACAGGCTTCACCAATAAAAACGCACACTGACCGACGGTCAGGACAGTTGGCATGGAATGGAGCCAACGTCAATGTTAGGAGTTACTGCCACGGAAAATGTAAAAAATGTTGTTTTTTTTCCATCTCATTTTCTGATGTGCTGCTGCACAAGATTGAGGATGACGCCTGTCAAATGCATTTTGCCTCCATCAGCTTGAATTTCCTCATGTTAGTAACCTCGGTCCTGGGGATTTGACAAACGTTTCTGAACTTTTAATAGTTTGAACTGTAATGGTGTTTTAAATCATTCCAGCTTCATCATACTATATACTACATACTATATACTATATATTTATTGAGCCGGAGTCTGTCTTACCTTCGTCTCTGTTCCACACAGCCAGCACTCTGAAGATGAAGGCACTGAAGGTAGCAGCGAAGAAACCTCTCCAATAATTCCTCACCGCAAAGAACGTGGAAGTTACTTCGATGCTGAACAACACACCTGGAGCAAACACACATTGCATACCATGTAAATGTTTGAATGACTCGGTCGGTTTGGGTGATTACAGCTCACACAATAATGTACTTCTAAAAGCCGGGGTCACGGAGGACTAACAACACAGCACAAAGAGCCTCATGTAATGTAGGGATAATTGTTCCTCCCTGCCCAAGATGTGGAAGGTATATTTACATGCCATTTCAAATATGAATTGGCATTGATATTTCTGGATGGGGAGACATTTTGCTTGATGAAAATGATTGGGTATATTTTCCTTTTAAAAGCCCCACAATAGTGTTTCAGATCCATTTCCGAAGTCTGATCCAAATTATTTTCTCTCTATCTATTCATTGTTTTGTTGTTTTTATTGTTGTAAAACTCATGTGGTTGCAAGAGGCTGGAGTGCACCACCACCACACCAGCTGCACCAGCAGGTTTCACTTCTCAAAGCTCTCCACAAGGTATATCACCAAGTTGTAATTGAAATTCACCTGAAAGAAAACACGAATGCTTTTAGTCCTATTTAGAACATGGGGTGTAGGTGAACTCCAGCATGTTGTGGTCAAAATGAGTATTACAACAACAAGCCCATGGATCCAGAAAAAAAATATTAATAAATCATAATAATATAATAAATAAATCTGCAACAAATTAGTTTTCGCCCCTTTTCATGGATCCTTGCAAAACATGTTTCTGTTCACTTGTTCTTAAACAAAAAATAGATATAATTCTAGTGGAATTGTATTTCCCTCTTTGCCTCTCAGGGCTTCTGTAAAAACATCAAGGCCTCACAAGGTTTGTGCTGACAGATTCCCCTTAGCTGCTTTTCTACAACTAAAGAAAAGCAGCTAAAGAAATCACACTCACACAAAGTAGTGTTGTGAGATCTGGACGAGCATGAACTAACATGGGATGGCATTAGATGTGCAGACAGAGATATTGCCTTCACTCTAATGTCCCTACAGAGTGACATAATGTTCACTCCGTGTTATTGTGTCATATGTTACTACTTATTTTTCTCCGAACCCTCACCTCCTATGGGGGCAGCAAAGCAGCAGCCCACTCCCACAGCGCAGGCTGCTGCAAGCATCTCGATGTTCCTTGACTCATTCTGAAACACACAAACACACACACACACACACACACACACACACACACACACACACACAAGGTTACATTTCCGTCTGTCTTTGATATGTTGAGCCATTGAAGCGAAATAACCCTCTGCAACACAGAGAATTCTCACTTTTAGAGTTGAAACCATACTTCATTCTGTGTTTTGCTCCTTTAACAATCTTGCACAAGGTGAATTTGCACATCGTTATACTCTCACTCTATCATTTAATTTCAATAAAACAGAGAGATGATAGGATCAGTGAGACAGTTCAGGCTGTTTATCATCTGATTTGTAAATACAGCGGAAGTTTTCAGAATATACTTGTACCTCTTGACACTAAAAAACGATGGTGTTATTATTTATAGGTTATTATGTAACATATTACAATATTTTATATTAAATACCCAACATAACACACAGAACATCCAATAACGATAATGGCAATCTACTGACAGAACTGGCAGTTCTGAACAGAGCTACTTCATCACATACAAAAAGCATTTGGAACAAAAATGTACCAACTTACCAATAAAAAAAGAAAGAACGAGAACAAAATTAATAAAGTAGTGTCATGCTTTAAAAGCACTTAATCTACATATTTAACAGTGCAGTCCATAACCAGACCCTCCATAACTCTCTCTTTGGGAGAATCACAATGAGATTTCTATTAGACGTGGAGTTGCAGAGTAACATCGGTAAGACAGACGCCGAAAGAAGAAGTGAAAAGGCTGCGACGGAGAATCACGGTGCACCCTGGGAAATGAGTCCCACTTTTTTTTGGCATGCCTGATCTTACTTACCTTCATCCCTATGAGACTGGCTTCCTTCAAGCAGCGTGGTAGTGATAAAGAGAGGTTAGTGTGTGTGTGTGTGTGTGTGTGTTCATGCACCTTGACTTACAGTGTGGAGCTCTTGATAAGCATGCTGCACTGCAGGTCACACATGCACAAACACACATCTCTCTCTCACATGGTCACAGAGTTATTGAACGGGGCGGTCGAGAGACCCGCTTCCAAAAACAGCTTACACTGCAAAACGTTGATGCGAGTACGTTTCATTCATTTAAATTTCACCCTAAAGTAAAAAGCAGAACTTGATGTCCTGCTTTCAGACAACCAAAGACTAAAAAATACCAAATTCAGTAGTGTGAGTGGTAAACGAGAGGATTTAAAACAAGAAAAGAAAAAGTTTTGTGAGGCAAAGGAGTGAACACAACACATTCCCTTAAATCAATAACTATGACCCACTGTTCAAACACAGGAATCATTTTACATTCTCGTGAAGTTTCCAAAGAAACTTTGTCAGGAGGAATTTGGGGGAAATGTGCTCTTTTTCTTTGGTTAAAAACATGCTCCGGACACTGAACTTTTTTGCAGCGTGAAACTATTTGATAAAACCAGCATGGAAGATGCGACATGGACTGTGGGGCATGCTGGGAATTATGTGATTGAATTACCTTAATCCCTATAAGACTGGGCTCCTTCAGGAAGCATGAGAGTGAGAGACAAAGTTAAGCTGCTAAGAAATGAAAAAACATACTTTTTTTTACTGCCAATACTAAATCAGTGTGCATCACAGCAACACTGAACACATATCAGTCAGGTTTGATCATATTTTATCAAACTTAAATCACTAAAGACTTCAATGTTATAGCACCAACACCAACCCTCGATCAACATCCATGGATCTGATAAAAAACATAGAGTCCAGTGTTTGCCTTTTTCAAACAGTGACACGTGTGTTGGAGTGCTTTTCTGGAGTACTACATCAACCTAAAAGCACGTGCGCTGAAACAAAAAGCTGCTTTTTACAGCCCACGGGTCACATTAGCACACTGTACTTCAAACTGTGGAGAGGAGCTGCTGCAGAGGGACACTTCACACACTCTCAGCATTAGTATGCAATAAAATGCAGCACAACACTCCAGAGGGGAGGGAGAGCCGGAGAGAGAAACAGAGGGTTAGAGAGAGAGAGAGAGACAAATTGGATGGTAATGATGATTACAGAAGATTAAAAAAAAAAAAGTGGAAAAAACGGAGGACATGGAAAATAGGCTTTGTGAAAAATAAACATGTTTATGATGCTTTCACGTTTTGTTCAGCAAGATAATCTTCACAAATGAACACAGCTTTAATGATTTTTGAAGCGTGAGAGTCATGAGTAAAAAGCTAAAGTTGGGCTGTAGAGTAACATCTTCAACAAAAATATGTTGGCCCTAAAATCAACAAATTGTCGTGATAAATAACCACAATCTCAATATTGATTAAAATAATGGCCATAAACAGTCGATCATAGGTCGAATGTGCAGTACGTAGATAATGTTTCTGTTAGTCTGTTCACTATCTTAACATGGAAGGTCAATCCAGCTGATCCTCCAAATCACCTTTTCATCAAGACATCAGTCAGGCCAATGTAGCTACACATGTTTACTTTCTTCCCAATGACTGTGGATGCAGCTTGGAGACTCGCTGCCCTATATGTTCCCCCTCTTCCCAGCATTTCAGCATTTCATCCCTCAAGAGTGGTGCTCACATCTTCAGAAAAGAGTGAGATGAAGAGTCAAGATTTCCTCTGCCTTCCTCCGACTCGCAGTGCCGATCCCGACGGAGAGAGAAGATTGAGAAAACGAAAAAAGGAGAAGAAGCAGGAAACGGCGAAGAAGGAAATTGCTTTCCTTTTACCCTCCGTTCTCAATCTGCATCTTTTCTTCCCCTCCTGACATTTTCACCTCTATCTCGCCATACTTCTCTCTGGGGAAAGTTAGTTTTGCGGATGAAAAAAAGATCCAATTCGCTGACACATTTGTAAATTGGGTTATTAGTGGTTGTCCACTTTACAGGGGATAAAATAAATACATTACTATGGGGAAAGAGAAAAAAGAAACATGCATTTGTGTCTGTTCGTCTACACGGCTATTATTCTTTACACTTTTGGGATTTTTATCTTTTTTGTCAGGCAATACAGCTCATGCCTAACATTCTGTCTGAAGCATCAACAAAAGACAGTGAGGCATCCGGCTGCAGCCCTGAACTGTCCACCTTACACTCATCTTCATTCTCATTTATTCTCTTTGTTCTTCTTTCTTACTGTTTCTCTGGAAATTCAACTGTCATCATCTTATTTTTTAGGGCTTTCCTCTCACATCATTCAGTTTGTGAGTACCAACTATATAGCTCAGCTTTTTAGATCCATTTTTGATGAACAAGGAGTTGATGCAACAATCTCACTGCTCGTAGCGTCTCTTTTGGCTGCAGCAGGCAGCTTTTTGAAGTGAAAAAGCTCCAAGAACCCACTGTACCTGCTCAGCACTAAACAGCAGATAGACAAATTCAGCTACTAGCTGCTGAACACAGTGGAGAGTCAGATATTTCCCTCTGGAGATGGTGGAGACCAAAACAGAGTGAAAAGAGAGGAGAACATTTGACTCACATTCATCAGGTGGACATAACCAAGATTACTAAACTAAATTGTTGCTCCATAACTTCTGGATGTGCATGACCTTATCAACTTCAAAGGCTGGCATGCACTATGTTGCCAAAAGTATTCGCTCACCTGCCTTAACTCTCATATGAGTTTAAGTGACATCCCATTCTTAATCCATAGGGTTTAATATGACATCAGTCCACACTTTGCAGCTTAAACAGCTTCAACTCTTCTGGGAAGACTTTCCACAAGGTTTAGGAGTGTGTTTATGAGACTTTTTAACCATTCTTCCAGAAACGTATTTGTGAGGTCACACACTGATGTTGGAGGGAAGGCCTGGCTCTCAGTCTCCACTCTAATTCATCCCAAAGGTGTTCTATCGGGTTGAGGTCAGGACTCTGGTGTGGATGATCTTGACTGGCCTTCACAAACTCTCTCATCCATGTCTGTATGGACCTTTCTTTGTGCACTGGTGCACAGTCATGTTGGAACAGGAAGGGGTCATCCCCAAACTGGTCCACAAAGTTGGGACCATGGAATTGTCCAACATCTCTTGGTATGCTGAAGCATTCAGAGTTCCTTTCACTGGAACTAAGGGGCCAAGCCCAGCTCCTGAAGAACAACCCACACCATAATCCCCCTCCACCAAACTTTACACGTGGCACAATGCAGTCAGACAAGTACCGTTGTCCTGGCAACCGCCAAACCCAGACTCGTCCATCAGATTGCCAGATGGAGAAGCATGCTTCTTCACTCCAGAGAATGTGTCTCCACTGCTCTAGAGTCCAGTGGCGGCGTGCCTTACAGCACTGCATCCGATGCTTTGCATTGCACTTGTATGGCTGATGATGTATGGCTTGGATGCAGCTGATCGTCATGGAAACCCATTCCATGAAGCTCTCTACACACTGTTCTTGAGCAAATCTGAAGGCCACATGGAGTTTGGAGGTCTGTAGGGAATGACTCTGCAGAAAGTTGGTGACCTCTGCGCACTATGTGCCTCAGCATCCGCTGACCCCACTCCATCATTTTACATGGTCTACCACTTCTTGGCTGAGTTGCTGTCGTTCCCAATCACTTCCACTTTGTTATCTTACTGACAGTTGACTCTGGAATATTTAGGAGCGAGGAAATTTCACGACTGGACTTGTTGCAAAGGTTGCATCCTATCACAGTACCACGCTGGAATTCACTGAGCTCCTGAGAGCGACCCATTCTTTCACACATGTTTGTAGAAACAGTCTGCGTGCCTAGGTACTTTCTTTTATACACCTGTGGCCATGGAAGTGATTGGAACACCTGATTTCATTTATTTGGATGGTGAGTGAATACTTTTGGCAATATAGTGTGTGTCAATGTTCTGCTGCTGCCAAGTGTGCAGAAACATCGCTGCCAGCGAGCACAATCCAGACGATGAAGGAAAAAGCAAGCGTGAAATAAATGAATAAATGTACACTGCATACCATTAATTCATACAAATTAATTAATTATTTTGAATTAATAAGCTAGCATTGCATTTAACTGTCATTTCTTTGACATGTTGGATTCTTGCATTTTTTCAGAATATTAACTACTGATAAAAATATAAGCAGTAGTCCGTGCCATTATCAGCCCTAAACTGTGTCCTTTCAGGGTGAAAACAAAGCCCTCGCTGTACCAGCCTACACTCAAGTATCACAGTGTGTGTGTAAGGTGAAGGAGATGGCATGAGAACATGGTGAGAGTTCATTTGGAGGTTGAAATAGTTTCTTACATGGTGGATGGAGTGAACATGGAAAAAACAATGAAAAGGACCATGAATAATAGATGTTTAATTTCAAGTTTTGCGAGTAAAACTTTGATTAATCTACCGAGCAGCTGGGCACGATGGAGGAATGCTGTCGACATGAATAAAAGAATACTAACCTCATAGATTCCTCCAAACAGAGACATGAACTTGCTGAGGAGAGCAGCGCACAGACTGGCGATGTGTACAAATGGACCCTGACGGGACAAAAAGCAAGATAACATGTTACCAGCGAGGAAGCGTTCTCCTCTTTGTTGAGCGTCACACAAGAGAGCACACAACGATCTTTGGAAAACACACCGAGAACAGCAACAAAGTCTGAAAAGCAGAGTGGAACTGTTGCAGTAGTGTGCAACCAAAGGGGCCTGATGTATGTCTTCAGGCTAGGCAGTCTTTTGGGGGAAACCATACCTGAAAATAATTTTGCTAGCAAAAAAAACCCATTGAGAGGAGTGATGTACCCCCTCTGGTTTTCTTTTCCCATCTCCAGATTTCTCACTCATTGCTCTCCTTAAGCTGCTAACCTGAACCTTAGAATATTTTGTGAACATTGTGAGCCATTAATGAATCATTGGTAATTCCTGCTGCAGGGGCGAAGAGAACTGGAATGGGAATGAGATGGGGGAAGGTAACGTATTGTAGCACGTTAGTTAAATATGACATGCATCCCTAATAGCAGCCAGGCTTAACTGAGAAATAGAGCTGCATGTCGTCAGCGTAGTGGCGGTGAGGAATGCGGTGGAGCTGACTAACCAGGATGCCTTTAAGGTAACATGTATCGGGAGAAAATGATTACAGCAAGTTTTACAACATGCCTGTGCTGCTGCACTACACTTTGAGCGACATGGGTTTTTATTGACTGATTTGAATTGAAGCAGCAGCTCATATTTGGCGATGTTCAAACCTGATGGCAGCTGGGTGCTGGTTTGGATTGTGCATTGTTAAATCACAAAAAAAAATACTGTGAATCACTGACATTGTGTTAGCAAACAATGTAAATGGGAATAAGGGGCGGCATTTAAGATACGAAGTTGAAAATTGATTTTGTTTCACAAAGTCAACCATAATGACATGGTTCTGTGATGAACCGTTTACGTGTCAAAAGCAGACAAACACACGAAATATGAAAACATGAGTCATTTCACCTCAAGTTCTTCCTCATTTCACGTTTGAGCAGCTTGTACGTTGCCTCTCTTTTGTCTTATGAGTCACATATTGACTGACTCACTTATTGATTGTGCAGTGTGTGTGTTTGTCATGTATTGTCCCAGCATCTTTTCATTCTGTAGGGCGGTTGCACTCCAGACTGCATGCTCACACATACGCTACATAAAGGCATTTAGGGGCCCATAGTGGGGGAAAGCCGATGCGTTTGCGTTACCTCCTTGCCCAAGGGCATGCCGCTGCCCAAAGCACAGGTGAGGCCGATGACTTTAGCCACAAAGGTTTTGAAGGTGAGGTATTCCTTGAGCACAACGCCTCTCAGGATGGTCTTCATCTCTGGAATACCTGAACCTGCAGGGGAGCACAGTGGGCGCTTACAGCCAGCTGTCGTCTTAAAGAGAACCCAAACACACTGAGCAGCTGACCCTTTACGTGGACGCTAACAAAGCCAATTCTCACCGATTATCATCACCATAGCCTTAAAGAATACAGCTCAACATTTTGTGATATATGCACATTATTTGCAAGCATTTGCCTCTCATATTGGTTGGGTGAATATAAAGCTATCGCCGTCAGCTGTTAGCTAAGCTCAATCTGGCTCTGTCCGAAGGTAACAGAATCATAAATAGTGCTTTTTATTGGCAAGAATCTAACAACACTACATTTAATCATTCATTGCAAAATATTGCAATACTGTAAGCAAGATTTGTTTTAATCTAATTTAATTTAAACTATAACGAACACACCACCATATGTATATGATCGGAGTTAAAAGGTCAACTTGTTCTCATCCAATCGGAACAGCGGTATCTGCATTTGCATGCATCACGGTCTCTGTGACTTCTGACCTCATACCATTGTAAAAAGATAATGTCTTCCATCCCTAGTCCGACCTACAACACAGTTACAACAGTGGAGCAGCGAGGTGAGGAGTGAAAAGGGAAAACAAGGTGCATCTCCCTGATGACAGAGGAAAGATCAGATTCTCCAGAGCACCCGCCGTTCTCACTTAGAGTGGCAGTTAAGTCTCTGCTTTGCGTGCTGCACTGACTCTAGGAAAACCTAACCTGGATTTCAGAGTTTACTACAGCTTTGAATTGTGCGCACAACCCGTGGAGGATTCCTCCCCTTTCCCTTGTCTGATACTGAAGTAGAGGAGCCCCCCCCTGGGGAGGAAGCACAGCCTTCAGGGGGAAAGCCTGAAGAGATGCAGAGGGAATTTACAGCGTCGCAGTAGAGTAACACTGTTCTGTAGCAAGTACCGTTTACACACAGCTGCTTCACTTTATAGATTTCAGAGGATAAAGAGCAACAACAGAACAGCTTTAGCAGCATTTATGTAATATGCAATATTCAACTTACTTTAACACGTACTACGTAACACGACAATAACATGTGATATTATTGTCCCTTATCAGGTGTATCTGGTGTTCATGTGTTGTCTGTTTGTCTTACCAACAGCCTGGGGGGCAAGAATCTGGGTGAAGCCAGCAGAGAAGGTGATGAGGACTACAGGGTAGGTGACCCAGGCCAGATACTGCAGGAACACGTTACTGTCCAGACCACCGTACATCCACTTCTGTGCTGTGGACACACAGTAAGAAACACACACACACACACACACACACACACACACACACACACACACACACACACACACACACACACACACACACACACAGGGCTAAATGGACATCCAGGAGAGTCATCATGTACACCATTAAAAGAGAATAAAAATGTAAGTACTTTTGTGTGTACGTGTGTGTGTCATGTTCTGTATCCAATTAAAACACACACACAGACACACACACACACACACACACTGAGAAATCCATTTGAATCAGAGCTGGTCCCCCAAGGTTTCAGATCCGCCTCTACAACTTCCTTCAGTCATTTAAAGACGTCTAGCTTTCTCTGCCGAAACTAAATACTTTGATCAGTGATCGCTCTAAAGGCTGATCAGGTTAGTAGGTGTCCGCTGTCCTGTCTGAACAGCTTAATAAATGGACTGTAAAAGGTTAAAAATGTCCTCTGTGTTTAACTAATGAAAGGTGAACCACTGATATCCACAGCTTCCTTTTAAACACACCCCTCTCTCTGTTCTTTGTGCCTGGCTATTCCCCCTCGCTTCTACCCCTTTAAGAAGCTTTTCAGTCACCATAGGCAACACATTGATATCTCCTGCATGAATTCCCAATGGTTGTCCCAAGGGCTCAATCCTGAATGCAATTTCTCTCTATTTATGAGCTCCTGTTGGGCGGAGATCATTCAAAGAATATCCTACTGAATTGCAATGATATACCGATGGCCCCAGATATTAATTTCCGGAACTCACCGCAATAAAAAATGTCAGATGGCTCAGACATTTCTCCATCGAAAAGAAATAAATTCCAGAGAGCTGCAGCACTGTTAGTTCTACTGACATCATAAGTCAAAACAGGCATTGACAGATTTGTACAGAACTAAACCGGGGTAACCGGGTCCACGCAGTTAACACATTCAGAACTGAAGGCTCCCCGACGCCAACATATTTGTAATAAACCGTGTGTTGCAAAATTGTAAATTGTATATGTATGCCTTATATATTTTAAATGACTTCTGTGGAGAGGCTATAATAACAGTAAAGGCATTTTGAGAGAGCCGATTTGATGTTCAGGCACTTAGAGTTGATTAAGGGGATAAAGGCTCGGGACTAACGGTATCACATCCTGTCAGTGAGCACAGACATGTTGATGATGTTGCCATATAATTTCCCTGCAATATATATTACAATAACAAAAAATACAGGATCCCCCCATACATTTCGTACATTTTAAAAAATGAATGCATCAATTTGATGCACTTTAAGAGCTAAATCAAGAGGGCAGACCATTTTTTCTGCTCTAGTAAAGCTTGGTTACCGAGACGGGCTACCTGTTTAAAGCCGGGTCAGGTGGGTTGCAACAGACCACAGATCTGGGAAGCGAGGTCCCTCTGTGCTCAAAGACCTTTACCTTGTGATGCCATCACACATCTCTACATTTAATAATTTTCTAATACAAATATATAAAAAAAACAGCACGGGTTGAAAAATTATGTTTTCAAATGTAGTCTTTTAAAATGTAATTTTTAAAATCTTCAGGTGGATCATCAGGGATGAATAACAAATGGTTATAGTTACAGTGACTTTTTGGATTGTTTGGGTTTTTTTAACAGGGTAACAGGAATCAGGAGTCATGGAGTTTCACTGGCATCGGCGTCGATGACTACATTATTGGTTGTACGTCTCCTTCTTCCCTGTCTGGATCCAAATGTTATCTATCATAAATAACTCCGCTCCTCCCCGTTTCTAACAATTCATCCTTCACTACATGCCCCAATGTAGAAAAATCCAATCCCTCCCTCCCTCCCTCCATCCATTCATGCCTCCCTCCCTCCCTCCTCACCTTGTAGACAGATGGCGATGCAGAAGTCCACCACCCAGCTGACCAGGGCCATGAGGAGTCCCAGCAGGATGAGGAAGATCCAGTCCTCCCCGACCCGCGAGATCAGGAACTTCTGACAGCGAACCGTGCAGACTAGAGGGATGTCAGGAACACAACATAACATGTTAGGACTACAAAAACACTACAGATATATTACAACTACATTACCCAGGAGGTTTCTCACAGAGGTTTGGACAGTGCAAATGGTCCGTTGGCTTGACTACTGACAAACATCACACTTTTGCATGTTCAGCTGACCCGGTGTACCAATTAAACACTTCTGCATTTGCCCTAATTAGTACTACAGTACGTTACATTGTCCTTTCTGTGAACCGCTTTGTGAATTACAGTCCCATATTACTTCCTTTCTAGGGAATTACAGCGAACTATGAGACCTGGAAAACACAAGTTTTGGATTCATGTAGGCAGCTGTAATTAAATCCCTCAATTCCCCAAAATTACAAAAAATAGTATTCTTAATTCCCTCACTTAACTTTAGTGGTATATAGCTATGCAGATATTATAAAAAAGAACATTTAAAAGCATTATTTCACCAGGTTTAACGTTTCCAGAAGTGCACATTCCGACTAGTTCTTGAGTAAAACAAAGGTTGCAAGGAGTAACTGGTAACTGGTTATTAAAGGAAAACAAACTGATTTCCAATACATTGTACAAGTGTCACACACTATTCACTACGGAAAAATAAGACCAAAACTGGATGGATGTCCTTAGAACTAACTGACTCTGACTGAATATGTTTTTGTAATATAGCTGACGCTGCTCTTTAGATATAATTTGATTTATTCTTTAAACAAATGCATTTCCGCAGATTAAAGTCGGGGTGGGATGCCAGCTACTATTGATGTAGAAGCCATATGCCCAAAAAGTGATATGATGTCAGAAAGAAGAAGTTTGTTACTCTCAGCAGTGCCAAGTACGTCTAGCAGAAGTAATGACGCGGCGCAATGTTGGGACAGAAATTGACAGACTGTGTCATCATCACCTTGTGTGAAGAATATATGACCCGCGATGTATTGTGGCGAGACGCTGAAGATAAAAGGGACCGCACTGGTCTGCTACACTGAACGTCTATTAAAGAGACAGCTAACACTCTGCATAACAGTCCTTGATGAGCACAGACACACATTGGGTCTAATTGTGGAAACTAAAACGAGTGGGGCACACACACACACACACACACACACACACACACACACACACACACATGCACACACGCACACACACAGCCTGTCCTCATTTCCTCTTTTTCCTCTGCAGTGAAATAACAATTGAGAGCAGTGGGGTGCCCCTCACACTGACAACACACACACAACACACACACACACACACACACACACACACACACACACACACACACGCCTCCAGGAAAGAAGAAGTGTGCGTTTAAAGGTAATACTGTTTCCCTCAATTCCACACAGCTGTCAGAGGTCCAACAACACCATATTCGATATGCCTTGCCCCAAACCCATCATGGTCCTGAATTTCAGCTGTCTAAAAGTTGCTCAAATGAGCTCTCCTGAGAACAGGCTGTTTGTGTGCCTGCACCTTTAAATGCTAATGAGCTCCGTCCGTCATCGCCTACTTGGAAAGCCAAGATGCCGCTTACGCTAGCGGTAGTATGCGCCATTGCGCCAATGTTTACGGTGGATGTATCGCTATGGCTCGTCGAGGCAAAGCCAGCTTTGTACTGACCCTCGTTACTGAAGCAGTCCCACGTGAAGTGGTTAGCACACACATAGAAGCTAACATGGACCATAGCCAGCACATTGTCATTAAAAATGAAACGGCAACCAGTTCTTCTGTAGTTGGGACAGAATATAAGCACTTATGTTGATTTGTACAACCAACAACAGAGAAATCTGCGTGTCTAGCTGTGAGCGATGACATTGTGAAACATGGCTATCTCACTGTTATCTCACCGCAGGACACACCGAACTTCACCTCGGTGATGAATGCCCCCTCTTGAATATCTCCTATGATCGCGCAGAGGAGTTCGGCCTATGCAATGACTCCC
Organism: Chelidonichthys spinosus; assembly: GCA_029853015.1. Lineage (NCBI taxonomy): Eukaryota > Metazoa > Chordata > Actinopteri > Perciformes > Triglidae > Chelidonichthys > Chelidonichthys spinosus. The sequence continues at coordinate 8,093,097 of CM056828.1, read as the reverse complement.
TTTGTTACGTAACGACGGGAGCTGCATCTGAACAGCCTGTAGGAGCGCCGTTGTACCAGTGGGGGGGCTGCAGAGACCATGCAGGAGTCGCTTGTTTTCCTCACTCTGGGAGTTGGCAGGCTCAGGGAGGACCAGTTCATAGGTGTAGAGACCAGAGAAAACATGTTTTTCATAATATGGGACCTTGAACGTTTTTGCTTCGTGTATGTTTTTTAAGAATACCCATCCTTTCCTTAAAAAGCCAAAAACACAGGGAGAACTAGTTTATTCAAAAAGTATCTTAGCCCGTGGGTGAGCTCCAGAGGTGGAGCTGTAAGGAGAAGGGAGGAGAGCTTTTATAACATTCTTAAGTGGAGAAGAAAATGTTGGAAAGACAAAGAAATATTCTCCAAACACTGAATGACAGTGAGTTCATATAATGCTACAGATTCAAGCCTATGATGTCAGAAGTTAAAGGGATCACAACACTATGATATGCGGCATCTGGGAAAATGCAATTATTCGCTGGTCTATAGATTTACATGCCGACCAACAGCCATTTCCAATAGTCGGATCAAGTATGAAAAAGTACATGTATGGAAAATAAATAGAACCACTTTCAGCATGTGAATCGACTACTGCCCAAGCAGGCCTGCGTTGTCAAGCATTTAAAGTATGATTTCAACAGAGATGATCATAAAAATGTATTAATATCTATATGTTTCAGGGATTACATTTAATGTTTTAAGGGCAAGAATAATAATTTTTAAAAAAATCATTAAACCGTAACCATTAAAACAGACGTTTTCAAAAATGGAGACAAGACTGACACCTCAGTTTGAGTGACAGACAGGAGAGAGAGAGAGAGAGAGAGAGAGAGAGAGAGAGAGAGAGAGAGAGAGAGAGAGAGAGAGAGAGAGAGAGAGATGCATACACTTGCATGTACACATTCCCCAATCAACACCTCCAGGAGCTCACACACACACACACACACACACACACACACACACACACACACACACACACACACACACACACACACACACACACACACACAGACAAAAGCTGTGATAATCACATACACACATACATTTTCTATCGCTCGACAGACAGTTATGTGACAAGTCTGACAAACAGGTTACGTATATTTAGATTGTGTTCGAGCAAGTGTGTGTGTGTTTGTGTGTGTGTGTGCGTGAGTTTGTGCGTCATCTCACCCACGGGCCGTCTGTGTTCTTGGACCCCTTCTGTCATCCAGACACTAGTCAATGTAAATGAGTGTTAGTGTGTGTTTGTGTCCGGGAGCATGTGTGTGTGCAGACATGATTTCTTTGTACTTCTTTGCCCAAACTGCAGCTGGTTTCCATGTTGGTGTACAGATAGCACACTAACTGATGGCAGCCAAAGACTGCCATTATAGCCAAACAGCCAATTGTACTGTATATGTCTGTATACTTGCTCACATTACTAACAAGAATAGACCCTGATCAAGAAAGACATTTTGACATATCGCAGTGAGAACAGGGCGTCTCGGGGCAAAATTGATCATTTATACACACCGAGCTGAATCACATCCATCATCCCAGAAGTAGAAGAACCTAAAGTCAAGGAGTCGTTCGTAATAAAAGAACAGCATGTCAGAAAACCAACATGTTGGTTTAACTCCGGTGTGATTATGCTCAAAATGAGGGCAGCACGTAGGCAGAGTGAACACACACACACACACACACACACACACACACTAAGAAAATCACTAGCAGCGCAGATTCCGTGCGACCGCTCCCACATAAAACCCAATTATTCAAATAAGCCCCTCATTTGTTACGCAAGGTGACAGCTATGTGTGAGTGTAAAGGGTAAAAGAGCCTACCATTAATGCCTCGATTCTGCACAGTCATGCCAATGAGGCCGATCCCCAATACGTGTGTATGTGCTCCCACATTTAATATTTGGCTTCATGCATAAGCGAGAGATTCAATTAGAAATGCCTGGCTGGGTTTGAAACCAGCGTCTTAATTAGATTAGAATTAATATAGATAGACAAACCTGACCATTCAGCTCTTCTGCTTTTTAAAATAGAAACGTGAAGGATAGAAGGATGAGATACAGTAGCGTACAGTATCTATCTACATATATAGTTGAAAATGAGCAATAAACTCTCTGTGCATTCTTTGTATTGGAACTACTGTATGTTAAACTGTATCGCCCCTATTTAAATAAAATACATATTCTACATATTGCCGCAGTCCGAGCACAGTGATAAAGACGACCATACCATTGTGATGTGCTGTATTTAACCGGCCAGATTTGGTCGATGCCATACATTTATGATCACGAAATTGGATGGCCAAAGACATTTGATGACTTGCACAATTAGCCAAAAGCTGCGCTGGATGAAACTCTCAGCAACGATGATTCAGGTCGATCCAATGTGCATTAACTGGTTCAGAGGTTCAGATTCACATGTGCCAGATTACATTGAATGTGGCTTTAACTGCATTCGTCTCAATGGGCCAGCAGTTCCTCGGTCTGAATGGTGAGCCAAAGGAGAGAGAGAGAGCACTTGTGTTAGTCCCACGATGAAGAGGGTGAAGACTTGTGCAAATGGACCAAAACGGCCATTTAGGAAAAAGTCAAACAAGAACTGCTTGTGGAGATAGTTGGCGAGCTGCTACGGTTACTACAAACACGCCGGTGCTAACTGGTGTTAAAGTTCACCATAGTTGATGCACGCAAGTGAGCTCTGAGCGATTCAGCTCCTCACCACGATCCCACTGAAATTAATTGATTTGGGAAAAAGGGCCGTTTGTGCAGATAAAAGGGAAAATGAGGAAAAGAAGGCTGCACAGGAGTTAAGTGGAAGAAGAAAAAGGCTAAAAACTAACAAGACAAATTGGCCCCGTAAGAGAGAGGAGAAACATCGGCGTAATAAAACCAACAATGCATCTGTAAACCGTTTCCTCTGGTACTTAATATGGCCATCTCCGCTCCCCAGCACACGGTAACCGTGGCGTCTCCTCCTCGCTCCTCATTCATTAATCTCCCCCTCCTCCGCTCCTTCCTCCGTGTTAATGTGTTGTCTATGCTAATGAGATGTAAAAGGCGGTGATGTTTATGTAAATGCACTGTAACAGCGTCGGCGTCGGTCCCGGGCGAGCGGGCAAAGCGCCTCGTCTCGCACTCAATCACTCCGTTTGCACGTTGAGCGGCGGCGACACCCGTCTTATGGCTGCAGTACAATGTCTGCTTAATGAGGTGTAATGGTACACACACACACACACACACACACACACACACACACACAGGCCGGCACAAACAGCACGGTTATTATGCATAAGCAGCTTCTATCCCTCTTTAATCGCTTCCAAATAGTGTGCGATCTACGTTAACGTTTCTCGAGGGAATAACACCAAAACCCCAAAAAGCTCAGCCGGGATGTTTATCTGCATTTAAAAGCAGAGCAGTCATCAAGTGGACTCGTTATAAATGTTGCATGGATGTAATATTACCGAGACAAGCAAATTGGTTTTCTCTTTTGAGTCAGAACTCTTGGCGAGCGGGGGCGTTAAAGTGCCGAGCATCTGAAGCGAAGGTCTGAGGTCAGACGATGCTTTTATTAACTCGGTTTGGTGGTTTACTGATGTGTGACATCCTTACATTTAGATTTTTTTTTTAGCTTAACTGTTCACTGAACTCTTTGATCAATACAGCTTATCATCTTGAACACAACACACACACACCACAGCCTCAACATCAACTTTAATAATAACGTTAAGGGTCTTCCTGGCCGTGAGGTCAGCCCGCCCCTCCGTCTCATCACAGCCAGCCAACGCACCCTATAAGTCGCCGTCGTGGCAAACTCCCAACCTGGAAGCCTTGAGCATTTTTTTCAACCAGCTTTGAATTCAAATAAATCACACCCACCTCCATATGACGAAAGGTTAACACAGCGCTGTGCTCTGATTGGCTAGTAGTGGTTGCCTCGACGCAACCTTGTGATCAGCTTCCGTCTGCCGTGACAGGAGTGTGTGGATGGAGCGTTAATTATGCTCATGAATTTAGACAGAATACACTGAACACAGTTGATTGCCCAAGGAGGAGAGGGAGGACTACACTAACCCAGCTACGACCTGAGGCTACTCCACCTCCCGGCCAAGTGTTGGGCCTACACCTACCTAACAAGTTGGCCTCCGACAGGCTTAGTAGGTAAACAGTGATTTTAAAGCTCAGTTCTAATATGTGAAAGGACTACTTTTTTTGTTTTTAATCATTCCTATCCAAAACAAACGAGACGTGTTTACTTGGCATTGCAAATTGACTTTTTATGAACCAAACGTTTTTGTTTTATGCTTCTCAATTAAGCAACAGTCCAACAGCGGCGAAGATGACAACGCTGATGAACGAAATGAGCTCCGCGTTGACAGCGAGGCTGCGACGGCGTGATTTCTCCAGTGGCGGCGCGAACAATACGGAGGCACGGGCGCACATGTAGAGTCAAGACAGGCAGATGGTGGCGGCGACGATGACGGTAAAAGTCCATCAACGCGGCCGTGGGTGGGTGAGAGTGTGTGTGTGTGTGTGTGTGTGTGTGTGTGTGTGTGTGGTTTGAATCTTTGTGTGTTGGCGTGCGTGTGTGTTTACACAGGGGAGAGGTAAGTCGTTTCATTTCCTGGATGAAAGCCTGGTGAACCAAAAGCCAAGGGACCTGCTGCCAACTCTCTGAACTGCCTCTCTCTTTCTCTCCCTCATCTCCCTCTCTCATTCCACCCGAATTGATTTTTATCCACCCAATCCCCAGACCTCCGCAATCAACTCCCCCTCCATCCCTGCTTTTTCTCCCTCTCTCTCTCCCTTTTTTTTTTTTCTTTCTCCCCACCCCCAGCCCGTCGCCCACACCGACTTCCCCGTTGAAATCATCCTTCCGTTCTCGCTCTGCATCTGTTCATTTCTCTCTTTCTCTTTTATGTCGTCCGGTCCAGCCCCGCCGGTGCCCCTCCCCCACCCTCCAACCTCTCTCTGCCGTTGCCGAGTCAGCGCTTCCGCTCTGCAGTGCTCTGCAGACACACAAGTAAGCTGATTTACACTTTTACACCCCGGCGTAACCAATTTCAGAGCATTTCCATCGCACATGCATTTGCTATTCTTTAAAACTGACAGCAAGGCACACACACACACAAACACACACACACACACACATATATATATATATATATATATATATATGGTATATATAAGGTGTGTGTATGGATTCATACATATGGAAGCGAAGAAATGAAGCAAACACATCATCAATCTCGGGAGGAACAAAAAGTATTAGAAAGTTGCAGACGCTGCACACAGTCACAGTCGCATGCATGTGTGTGTTGATGGAGGGGACATTGATCATCAGGCTTGTCCGCAGCTTGCACTGCCTAATCAGAACCATTCATCTCCCGTATCACACACACACACACACACACACACACACATCACACAACTGGACTAAGACGTTCAGAGCTCTTTATTACTTTCCATTAGGGCTCGGGGCTAGCTGTAATAAGGCCAGGCTGGAAGAGCTACGTCTTTCTGGAGCGGAGACACACAGTCGAATGAGAATATTATGCACAATATTTTTTCACATTGGCTGTTGATTAATATGAAGCCACAAGGTTAGTGTGGGGGGTGGGTCCCCACTTTGCAAACTGCACACACACACACACACACACACACAAGGTTGGAATCTGCAGAGACCGACCTTGTGATCTTTTAACTGAAGGCGGCATTAATACGTCGCAAAACACGTAGTGAGCACTTATCAAATATTAATGATGCAAAAGCAATGCGGCAGGATTAGCTGGAGCACAGTGAGCGAGCATCGGGGGCTAGTTGGTAGTTGAAGGGGGGCAGACTAGGACATGATACAGATGTTTTTATATTGGCTTGTTTGTTTACCAGAGATAAAGTCCCGGGCTGGAGCTTCCAGAACATACGGGTACCCTGACCCTGGAGGACAAATAGACCACATCACATAGTTAAACACAAGGAGTGTCCCCGTCTCTGTGTGTGTGTGTGTGTGTGTGTGTGTATTCATATAATAGTGGATAAATATTCACACACGATCCTTCATTATAAACAAGTTTCCGTCCGTTGTCCGTGGACGTGTAAACAAGGAAAGAAAAATCTCTCTCTTTATCCATTTTTCTACATAACATTATTAGTTTGTGATTGATGTCGGCCCTTCGCCGAGTCAGCAGCACGACGGATGAACGAGCAGCGGAGGAGAGAAGGGACGACGGACTGAGCAGTGATGGAGAATGCAAAACCCACCCGACGGAGAGGGATGGGTGTTGGAAGAATGCTGGTAAGACGGAGAGGAGGAGGAGGAGGAGGAGGAGGAGGAGGGGGGTAAGATGGAAAAGAAGGAAATACAGAGGCTGAAGAGGAAATAAAAGACCGGCAGTTTAATAACGGGTGTGGGTAATGAATGATTTAGCGCTCACGCGGCTGACTTTATGACATGATCACAGAGCAGAATACACACCAATATTGTATTAATGGATGAGAGCTGCCACCAGGTAATATTTATTTCTGAAATTGACTGTCGGTTGAATCACGCCCCAGTAGCGATTTCACAATCAGAGCTTCACAACTGTGACCGGGCCCGGCAAGGCTTCAAATTATTACACATGCTGAAACGGCTCTAATAAGAGCAATACTTCATAGCTGAGGAGTTTGGGAGAACCGAACGCAAAAGGGCAAGACTATCTGTTCTAACAAGACGCATTAGCAGCTGTGTCCAGCTTTTTTTTTTTATTATTATTTTTCTTACATCAACATGTATTTTTTATTATAAAAAAGAAACATACTCGTCTGAAAGATCTAGTTTTATACTGTTCTATAATACCAGCATGAACTAACTCTAAAAAATGCTGCTTTATTTAATTCAGTCTTTTGGTATGATATCATGTATGTAGCTATCAAAGTGGATATGTTGTATTTAATCTTTCCAAAACAAGCCAGTTAGAAACATGTTACTGTGAGGGAATTCTCTTTTTACCTGATTCCATTAGTGTAAGATTAATACATGTCATCTGATTAGATGGTTCCCCTTTATACGGAGTTGTGAAGTGTCTGCTTCTCCAGGCGATGCAAGGCCAAGGCTCCAGGCTAAACAAGACACTATTGTGTCTCTTAAGCTGAACACAAAGTTCTTGCTTTCAACCTCGACGCCTCTGCAGCATCCTCAAGATAACTGGCCAATCGTATAGCCTTTCCATTAGAAAAAACAGAGGTCAGACTGGGGGTTGGCACTGCACCGTTCATCTCATAACGGCTCAAACCTTGATTCTCACGATGATCGTCGGGCACCAATAAATGTTTCTGCATGAGACATCTACCGTCTCCAGAGGTCTCCTTGCTTCAACTTGAGTTTCCATCACTGCAGACAAAGAGTTCAACCAGTCCAACTAAGAGAACTGGTCAAGGCCCAAGCCACCGACAATGTCGGCCCGTGAAGAAATATGTGTGCCAAATGTCGTGTCAATTACGAGGAGTTACGGTGTGAGGGGGCGTGGCCTAAAAGGCGCTAGGTGGCGCTAGCGAGACACTTTTTTTGTGAAAACTAAAATACTCAAATATTTCGGCAGATAAGGCCTCCAAAAAGGACAATTATTTTACAATTAATCATAATCAGCAGCGTTACAATAGGGCCTTCGTGGCCTGACTGCCGGTGGCTTGGGCCCTGATTAGAGTCCATTCAGGTTGGTATTGATCAGGACATTAAATTCCTTCAGTCAAATGCATGACATCAGTCACAGGAGGTGACAAACAAAGCCAAGGCATTGTTGAAACTTTTGACTTTTAGTTAGTGCCATCCACTTGTTCTCCCATAGAAATCCAGTTTTTTCTATGAAGATGATGAAAAAAAGTTTTAGAATCTCATCCGGTTTGGGATACACACCTGCGAAGTATGGAGAAATGTGTGTGTGTGTGTGTGTGTGTGTGTGTGTGTGTGTGTGTGTGTGTGTGTATGACTCTGGGCTCACTGATGATTAGAGAGTAATAACTCAGAACACGGGGCTCAGATGGATGGAGACAGAGGGATAACCAACACACACACACACACACGCACACACTTCAGATTATACCCAGTGGAGGAGAGGAGGAGGAGGTGATGGATTGCAGAAAGAGATGGAAGTGAAAAAGCGGAGTGGAAAGAAAGAATGAGAGGAGAAGAGAGAGGAAGAGGGGTCATTGGAGCAGAGGGGGGGAGGGTAGGAAAGGAGATAACAAAGGAGAAGAAGAAAAATAGGAATAAAAGGAGATTAGAGATAGAAGACACAGTGATGACATAAGAACATAAGAGGAAGTAGGTGGGAGTGGAGAGATCAGAGGAGAAGATCAGGTCAGACCGAAACACAGAAACAAAAAAAAAAAGCTGCAAGGTTAGCAAGAAAGTTGGACGCCAACTTCTTTGTGGGCTTTTTTGTGTATAATAATCATCGATTTAACAATAAGCCGGCTATAAAAGCCACAGATTGATACCACAATCCAAACACGTAAAAATTAATGATGGCGCTAATAAAACTTTTGGCTGGCGCGGTCACAGCTGCAGTAAAGCCCGTCAACCAAACGCACACACAGCGTATTGATTTATTAAACTGTGGCACCTCCGCGGTCGAATTCACCTGAAGCTGTAGTTAATTAAGAAATAAATCTGTTTGCACTGCTTCACTGTTTGCACTCGATACAGAAACGGGGTGCGATCTCAACAACCGTGAGGGATGAGAATCTGTTCGTTTTCTAATTAGAACTCCATATTTGAATAGATGTGTATAGATTTTTCATTACATTTCCTTCACCGGCTTATTGCTTTACTGGAAGAGCAACTCACACTCACAACTTTTTGTGATCCTAGCAGTCAGAGAGAAAGCCCAGCTGGGTACATGCGTTACTCTTTAAAAGGGCTCCCAGCTGATTTACACACTTGATGACTTTGGAAAGCGTGCCAGTCCCTCAGTGACATCACTGCTGCTGCTGGAATAAGTTGGACCGCCACTTCTTCCCTCACCGCCAAGAGAAGACAGGTACGTCTGGACGAGAGGTCACAAGGAAACTTACTAATGTTCCCAGAAAAGCTTTTAGTGTAAGTGACACTACACTCTGTGTATACTGACTCTACCTATCAGTTTAGACATTTAGCTTAGACATCAGCACATTGGAGATCTAAGCAGCCATTCAACAGGCAGGCATTCTCTGTGAATGTATTTTAAAGCCAAGCTAAAGATCCACTTGTTTACTGCTATCCTGATTTGTGTGGCTGTGTTCTACTTCATTTGTTTTCACTGAGCTGTTTTTATTCTTATTGAACCGTTTTTCAGCACTTTGATGGGAAGCGCTTTATAAATAAATGTAATAGTATTATTTGCTACCAGTTTCAGTGGGGATGGTTCACTTTATATTATATTTCCAGGGGCTTTAAAGTAAATATTAAATATTATTACATACTATGAAACGTGCGTCATTCAAAATGTGTGGTTGGGGTTTGATAACATTTGATTGCCAGTGCTGGCAACAATTTAAATATTTGTTTATTTGGTTACAGTCACCAACATGTGCTCACGGATGGATATTACAGTTTAATTTGTTGTCACAGCTTGATTTATTGATATACTGTTGGCACACAAAGAGAATTAAAAAAATTAACAAGAACATAAAAATGCATTACCACCCTATAAAACACAAAGCAAGTTCCCATCATTTGCTTAAAAACTATAATAAATAGGACTCTCTGTAGAATGTTGACACTAAAACACTGCATGCTGGGAAGTCTGCCAATATGCTCATCATATGTGCTCAAAAACTTGAAAAACATTCATTTCATTTCATTTTCATTTTATTCTAATTTAAATAATAATTAAAACAAATTAAATCACTAGAAATGTTGCGGTGAATTAACTTGAAATTAATTACATTTATATATTTATGCAAAGTGAACGAAAAGCAAGTGAAACGATCAGTTGATTCCACTTAATTCCTGTTGTAATGTTTTTCATCCTGGAGCCCCGTAGCTCATAGAAGCTGATTGGTTGGTTGATTCAATTAAAAGTCAAGAAAGCATTTAAAAACATTTAAAAAGACAATCAGTGTCTGTCCTGTGTGAAGAACAATGCCAGATGAGACAAAAGCAGCCTTCAACCAGAGTCCATCCAGCACCGGCTGATTGGAGTGAAGCTCGCTGTTCGGCAGTGCTGCGGCTCCGACTATACGTTGGAATCACCATAGGAACCCTAATTTAGTAATCTGTCATCTTGTGACAGGTGTGTGCATATTCTAAATGATGTCATGCAGGTGCCATCTTGGCTCACCCAGCTGTCCCAAAGATGACATAATCAGTGTAAGCTCACACTGCGGCTAATGAACCTTCTCTCTGTGCTGACACACACATTGGACCAGAGCCACAACCTCTGTAGTAAAAGCATCAAACACACACACACACACACACACACACACACACAAAAACACACACACAGTTCAAGTGGCACTGAATCAAATATTGATCAGTGGCCCAAGTCTCCTTGGTTACTTGATATATTAAAGTGAAAGTTCCCTTGCTCTCTCTTTCACACATGCACACACACACACACACACACACAATACTTTAACACAGTGTGTGTGTGTGTGTGTGTGTGTGTGTGTGTGTGTGTGTGTGTGTGTGTCGCAGTAGTGTTCCTGGTCTTGGCTGGTAGCTGCATGTGAATGACGTCTGAACAGACCTAGTGGGACACACACACACACGGCTCATGTATATAAATGCATGCGTTGCCAGGTTTCACTCCACTTGTTGATTTGGTAAATGCCCCCATGCTGAAGGGCGTCATAAACAATACCCAATCATGCAGTCTTTGCTCCATGACTTTGATTGTAGCTGAAATGCATAAACTTTAAATGTTTCAAGCCACGGGGAGAAAATACAAAAGAGCCAAAAGCTCTCAGTGAGATTTCATTATGATGTCGATGGGTGGCGCGCAACTTTAAGTATAAGTGGAAGAATCATGCCTTTAAGTTCTGGAACTCCAGGGTGACGTTGCCAGTTTAATTAATGGCGTTTCATTAACGGAGCCAAAAATTGCATTTTTATGCCAGATGACATAAAAACGAGAGGGATGGGGGCGCGCACCACACGAGGGTTCCCCACGCCAGAATTCCCCAGCACCTCCTCCTCGGGATAAAAATAGTTTCACTTTTTGGTTGCTGCAATGCGCACCAGATGTCACATGATGAGGAACAACCAATCACAGCTGGCAGATATTTAAGTAAATATCAGTTTAAGGTAAAACATGGCATGTTAAAGCAGGGCCACCCAGAGCTTTACGGTTCTATTTATTTATATGTTTCCATCCGATGACTTCACGACATCCAGCTGAAACATCAGGCAAAGTGATGCAGAGCAATTGTTTTGACTTTTAATTCATTCAATGAGGCTTACTGCTAAACTACTGCCCTTCATCATCATCATCATCATCGCAGGTTTTGGTTGCATAGTAACGGCATGTGCAACAGGAGGATTAAGCGGCACGGCTGGCTGTTTTCCACAACATCGACGTATCTTTAGGCTGAATGTCGGTGAGGAAGGAAAACCTGGCATGGCCACTTTTGCTAATCTCAGGCAGTTTGGAGCAAAAACCATGCAGTTGTGTTTACTACAGTCTAAATGCGTTATTTCCGCCCTTTCTAAAAATAGGAATTGCATGAGGGGATTTCTGAGCAGGTTCCAGAACAGAAAAACACTCAGGTAGCTCCACATTTCTAAAGTTTTAGATACTAAGTCACATTATGGATTATTTAAGGTGTTCCTCAAGGTTTTGGAGATGTAATGTTGTATTTTGGAAGCATTTTTGATCATTGTTAACAATTCTCCAGTTTCTTTTTTTAAATCTTAGTGCCAAATTGTATTAACCCAACAATTCCTGCAACAACATTTAAGACATAATTGAGTATCGGAATGGCAATCTTATTCTTCCATCACATTGTGCTAAGCCCTCATATGCTTCACTTCTACACTTGATTTTAATTGATTGATTCAATTTTCATATTCTTATTATTGTCTAGAACACTGGAACACCATGTGCCGTATCTCAAATTCCTTTTCAGGTTCCCAGCTTTTAGACGATGTATACCAGAGACGTGGAGTGGAAACGGTTAAACATCATTAAGACGGTCCGAGAGAATAGAGAAAACACGGTTCTCCTTCCATCTTTTATCCTTTAAATCACTTAATTCTCCTTTAATTTCTGCTGGATCACGTATAATTCCTGTTTACTTTGGTTTCACAGTCCAATAAAGGTAATTCAAAATGTTAATTCTAATGACGTTTTTCTAATCCTCGCTAAACGGCTGTGACAACATGTCAGAAGGGATTAGACGGCTGGGACATACAAGCGCACACAAACAAAACACACAAACCTGCACCCCATGCAGGAAGCAGGGAGTCAGCGAGAATGTGCACACCTGCACATGTGTGTGTGTGTGTGTTTGTGTGACAAACGTGTCCCTTCCACACCTGAACATCCTGCCAGTGACTTAACTGCTCTGCCATTTCATACAGCTTGTTACACAAGTGGCTGGGTGAGTGGAGGATGACAGACAGGAGGATGGGTGACAAAATGGGAGGAGTGGAGGAAAGAGAAACGATGATGAGGAGATGAAAATAGAGGAGAGGAGATGAAAATAAAGGAAAGGAGACAAGGGGGATAAAAGGAAAAGGGAAGGGCCAGAAAAGAAGAAAGAAAGAAAACTGGTCACTAGGCGCCTGCCGGTCACCATAGCAACATGTGGCACCATGCTGAGCGCCTGCTGACATCACACCTGTTGAAGCAAAATACTGTGTGTGTGTGTGTGTGTGTGTGTGTGTGTGTGTGTGTGTGTCTCTCTCTCTCTCTCTCTCTCTTGGAACCAATTAAATGGCATAGCAGTGCAGGTGGACGGAGGCAAAGAAACAGAGGAATAGGAAGGAAACAGACAGTTGTGTATATTTCATCACATCATGGACACAGCTGCTTGCACACACTGTGTGTGTGTGTGTGTGTGTAACCAGTCAGGCTCCAGGCTGCTGCCATTCACTCCCTCTGCTGATGTCACAGGCTCCCGCATGTACTCCCGGTACGCGCACACACACACACACACACACACACACACACACACACACACACACACACACACACACACACACACACACACACACACACACACACACACACACACACACACACACACACACACGCTATAGGTGCCCCCCTCCCTCTTATTTCTTACAGCAACAAAGACAAAGAAAGAAAGAGAGACTGAGGTATAGATAAAAATACACGTCCTTATCTGAATGTTTCTTCTCGTTTCTCTCATGTTACATCAACATGTCCGTTTACGTTTCGTCTTTTTAGACAAATGACTGCAAAAAAGTGTTTGATAGAGCTAGACGTAGAGAAGGGGGGGGGGGAGACAATGGGGGGTTGATGCAAATGTACTTTGGCAACCGCCATCAGATCACTAAGTCACATCTGAGGGTAAATAAGGCTCGACTGGGATTTGATTTGGTGCATCACTGTGAGTTACCTTCCGTTTCTGCACACTGTGTGTGTGTGTGTGTGTGTGTGTGTGTCTGTGTGTGTGTGTGTGAGTGTGTGTGTGTGTGTGTGTGTGTGTGTGTGAGAGAGGAAGGGTAAGTATCCCTTGTCGGCTGAATTTTTTATGTCTGTTCTCATAGCCCAGCTCCTTTAACAGAATCTGTTACGCCCCCCCACACACACACACACACACACACACACACACACACACACACACACACACACACGTTACCACAAGTTAACCCACAAAATATAAACTGAATGTGAAATGGCAACAAAAATGAGATGGATTATTGAAGAATAGATACAACCATTAACATGCAGGCTGACTTAGACCAAGTCTGACTCCAGAGATCACATACAACCAAACATGCAGACAGAGGACTGCAAGGATCACAGTCCTGCTCTCCCACCTTCAGTTTCCTCCTCAATGTGCTGCTGTGAAGCTCAATGCTGCACCCTGCTGGTCAGATGACACAACAACAAGCTTTACCCGAGGGTAAACAGTCAGTGAATACGCCGGATGTTCATTCTCGGGCCAAATGGAGGCTTCCTTGGTGTAAACACACATCCTTGGTCCAAACTTATACAAATCAAATTCATAATTAATGGGAGAAAATGTGCAAATAAGAAAAAAAGGCATTTAATGTACAAAACACTTCTGTGGTGTAAAACGACTTATTTATTCTAAAGTACTGTATCTGAGCACACTTTTACAAGTACTTAAATTTAAGTATATCAATTTCCTGCTACTTTCTACTTTTATTTCACAAAAAATCACTTATTTTCAGAAATAAAATAAAATAAAATATTAAAATATAAAATATATTAATTTGCCACCTGTATCTAGTTACTTAGATAAATAATAGGAATATCCAGGTTTTTGCCTTTATCTCCTGGCCAGTTAATCATCTCACACACCCCCAGATGTATCGCATGGCCCTTTGAAGGAGGCCCAACCACTAGGCTCACAACCGCTGGACTTGTCAACACATTCTCTCTCCCAACTGGTCAACAACAGCAGCATTCTCAGTGGCCCTATGCGTGAAAATACAACGCTCTATGTAGCCCTCCATTTTTTCACAGTAACATGCATAGTGTCTTTTCAAAATAAAATTCAGTTTTAGGTGAGGGGAGGTGGAAGAAAAGACCATGCTTTAGGTAAAAATATGTTTTTGCGTTACGTATGCTATGCAGTTATTCTACACAACATTTCACAACTATGTTATGTAACATAAGTCATGTAGTGATGTCACATAATGTTATGCTGATTAAAATAAGTTGATAATGACTTTGGATTTCACATAGGACACAGACACTACACTCCGAGGTGGAAAGTTGACCCATCCATAGTGGAATTTGCTGTTCTTTATACCAAGCAACCTAATGGTCTCTTCTACTGCTGCCAGATAGCCACGTAGAGTGTCACAGTGGCGGGAGTGTGAAACTGTATAAGTGATTAAAACTAGCTCCTTCTTGAACAGCTACAACAGTAAAATGCTGCTCGTCACTCATGATCATACGTTACTGGCAGGGGTCATTTTACTTTAGATATTAAACAGTGCATTTAGCCCATAATAGTAGTACTTGTACTTTCGAGAGAGGTGAGCTGACCCGGCAGACCGCACCATCTGACGTTTCGTGATCAAAGTGCCCCCTGAAGAGTGAACATACTTGCTCCTGAAAATACTTGGCAACCCTTGTTAAAGTTTGATATTTTTAGCAGCAGCAGAGAAATCTACAAATAGCAAAGTCAACTGGTCACTTACTCTGTTCAAACCACTTTCTTCTGGCTGGGTGAAATAAATAAATAAATAAAAATAAAATGCTATTTCAACATCGGCCAGGCACAGTAAGAAATCGCGTATAAAAAGCAGCACTTCGCATAACAGGTCCCCCTGTGGTATATGCATCCTTAAGACTGCTTTAGAAATAGCCTGAAAATGTCATTATTATTGGCTAATTAGTCACCTTCGTGGTTGAACTTTTTACCAAATTTTGCCAAAACACCTTTAATTAAATGGTTCCCAATTAAAATGAACTTGCATTAGGGTTTAACCAACTAAACTTGAAGAGAATGGTTGCAAGTCATGCAAGGTTGAGTGTTCTTCTAAAGACTCAGATAAAAGGTCTCAGATGATTATGGTAACCCCGACCACAGAAGCATTACTTCCTGAAGAAGATTTCAGACTGCAGCGGCTGACTCAGTGACTGCAAGTCCAAAACTGCAGGTGATATGAAAATACCTCCAGGATTACCGGACCACCATAACAGTCCGTGTTGTAAAGATGTAGATCTAAGACAAGATGCTGTGATTCCGATACAAATGTACAGGTCCTTACCAAAAAAAAAAAGGTCAACTCGGCTTTTCCACGGATGTGGAAAGAGCAATGGTGCCTTGGTTTGGATAAAATAGTTTCCTTTGAAAAATAGGTCACAGTGCACGTTTGTTGCGTGGGAACATAATTTTTATGAAACCACGCTGCCTGTTACTGCATTTTTTCTTTGTAGAGCAGTTTGTACCTCAATCTTCCATTACAGTTTTATCAAAAACAAAATTAACAGGGGAAAAAGCTTGTTGTGTGTCATTTAAACTCATCAAAGCCAGACAGATTGTTCTCCCAAGTCCCAAAAACCTAAAAAGACTCATATTTGAATGATGTTCCCTAAAAATGGACCGGCATTGAAGCTGACATGCTATACATATTAACAAGCTCTGCACTGATCTGCCAGCAGTATCTCCTCACTGGAACATGCTCCATCTGTTACATTGCTGGCCACCCTTACAGAGTGGCTACCTGTTGTTCAAACTGCTACTGGGAATCATACACCGAGACATCACCAACACACAAACACACTGCTAATAGATACACCGAAACATCACCAACACACAAACACACTGCTAACAGATACACCGAAACATCACCAACACACAAACACACTGCTAACAGATACACCGACACATCACCAACACACAAACACACTGCTAACAGATACACCGACACATCACCAACACACAAACACACTGCTAACAGATACACCGAAACATCACCAACACACAAACACACTGCTAACAGATACACCGACACATCACCAACACACAAACACACTGCTAACAGATACACCGAAACATCACCAACACACAAACACACTGCTAACAGATACACCAACACACATCACCAACACACAAACACACTGCTAACAGATACACCGACACATCATCAACACACAAACACACTGCTAACAGATACACCGACATCACCAACACACAAACACACTGCTAACAGATACACCGACACATCATCAACACACAAACACACTGCTAACAGATACACCGACACATCACTTACACACAAACACACTTCTAACAGATACACCGACACATCACCAACCCACAAACACACTGCTAACAGATAGACCGACACATCATCAACACACAAACACACTGCTAACAGATACACCGACACATCACTTACACAAAAACACACTTCTAACAGATACACCGACACATCACCAACACACAAACACACTGCTAACAGATACACCGACACATCACCAACACACAAACACACTGCTAACAGATACACCAACACATCATCAACACACAAACACACTGCTAACAGATACACCAACACACATCACCAACACACAAACACACTGCTAACAGATACACCGACATCACCAACACACAAACACACTGCTAACAGATACACCGACATCACCAACCCACAAACACACTGCTAACAGATAGACCGACACATCACCAACACACAAACACACTGCTAACAGATACACCAACATATCATCAACACACAAACACACTGCTAACAGATACACCAACACATCACCAACACACAAACACACTGCTAACAGATACACCGACACATCATCAACACACAAACACACTGCTAACAGATACACCGACACATCATCAACACACAAACACACTGCTAACAGATACACCAACACATCACTTACACACAAACACACTGCTAACAGATACACCAACACACATCACCAACACACAAACACACTGCTAACAGATACACCGACACATCATCAACACACAAACACACTGCTAACAGATACACCAACACATCATCAACACACAAACACACTGCTAACAGATACACCGACACATCACCAACACACAAACACACTGCTAACAGATACACCGAAACACCATCATTTTGCAAACAAACAGCTACAAGGACCGGGCCAGATAGAGCATATGATGGGCTGGACAATGTGTGTGTGTGTGTGTGATTATAAAATAGAAATAACAAAACAGTGTGTGTGTGAGCGATTATGAAGAGAGATTGTGCCGATCTAAGCAGGGGATTGCTGTGGATTAGAGGTTTGTGTGTAAAGGAGAGCGAGCGTCTCCCACAGCAGCAGTGGAGCGGGATGCGTGTGTCACATTTACACATATTCTCAGCCGGTCGCCTCTTTGTTGATGCCTCTACCTCACTCTGTCTGTGTTTATATTGGCCTGATTCTCCTGCAGAGAGAAAGGTGTGTGTGTGTGTGTGTGTGTGCGGCTGCAGTGCAATTCAGATCAAATCTCCTCTGCTTTTGAGCCCGCTGAGGGACAAATCATTTCAATTCCAGGCGTTTTGGTGTCCTGATCCCTGCAAAGAGGAGACGGATAGCTGACTCATCAGCTGCAGTGAAACAACAGCAAAAAACTCATCACTGAGATGAGAGCAGAGGACACACACACACACGCACAGAAAGATGTGCGCACACACACTTGCAGCATTAAGGACTGAAGAATGTCAACAAGAGCTGGGTGCAATGAGCACTACTCAACAACAGAGGGCGCTCCATTTACACAGAACAGGGAACAATGTTATGTACATGCTCAACAGCACTTCTGCAGTGTCTTGGTTCACCCTCTTGTCATTCAGAAAAACAGTGGAAATGCCTGGTTAGCAAAATTGTACCCACTGGGTGAGAGGCCAACATAACTTCAGAGCTTCTGTAGGGAACACCAGATGATGTTTAACACCTATTTGCAGCCGTTTCCCTAGCAACCAGCCAGATATGTCTTTACATTACTGCATACACACACATCCATTTCCCTGAAATCCCGCTAAATTGGATATTTCAGACAAGAAGGTGCATTTGGTATTTATGAACCTAGAAATGAGCAGTTTGCCTCCTTTAAGCACAAGCTTTCTATTTTAAATTTAAGTATTTTGATTTAAGGAGATGAAATTCACAGAGGATCAGTCGATAAGTCATTCTCATGAGGAAACCTGGCTTTGAACACTTCCTGAAAAACAGGTGAAATTAAGACTTTATATATCACGTAGTTATGCTAATCTCACCCAACTTTGGATCATATTTCAAACAAATACTTGCTGCAGGCTGCTCCATTAGTCTGGTCTCACCTGGCCTCAGCGCTTTGCTTTGCATTCTCCTTTATTTGGCGTGGTTGTGCACTTTATGTACAGGAATGTGATTTAATACCCTTCCTTTTTTTAAGATATAGCCATCCAGATAGTGATTTGATTTAATAAAGATATACAGACTTGCTTGCACTTATCAGTTTAATGTATGCACAAGCATGTAAGCCCTTGTTGTATACTGCTGTATCATGTGCATGATATGATAAACTTACTGTTTTCTTACTATTCTTAAAAGAAAAATTAGATTTGAAAAAAAATTATGCAGCAGAACCAGAGATATGTAGACCTTTTAAAAAAGATGTCATACATAACCCACAATGCATCTTGAGCCTCAAGCAGAAACGAGGAGGTCACAGAGATCTCCCTGCTTTCTAACCCCACACACACAACCATTTCCCCCCATTTTCACACTTCCAAACCGTCGCTGACTCACAAGAGGCAATTTATCATCTGAACACTTTTTTAAATGCACCTGTAAACTAGACTTTGTTGCATGAAATTGGTGAAAATTTGAAAATAAAAACACTGTAGCAACACACTGTTTAAATGTGCTCTTTTTCTCGACAATTTAAAGAGAAATGTGTGTGTGTGTGGGTGTGTGTGTGTGTGTGGGGGGGGGTGTTCAGCACTGCAGCATTTTCGTCTCCTTTCAATCATAGTGCACAGCATCATCAATGTTCCCGAAGTGAAAGCATTAAGTGTGTTTTAGAGCAGCAAGGTGCCTTCTGAATTACATTTGGGGTTCCCCCGTTGGGCAGTGATGCTTCAAATGCTTCTGGCTGCTATATAGAGCGTATGCTATAACTACTTCTTTTAATGGGGTGCATACAATGTACTGGTTACCACTGTAGTTGTGAAATGGGAGTCATCTTGTGTTTCAATCCCTTTAGAATAGCTTTAGGGAAATTGTCTTGGTTGCTCAGACTACAGTAGACTATGATGTTCAGTGACATTAAAACACAGGTAAAAAAGGTTCAGTGAAACACCGTTCCTGACCTTTTTAGAACCGCAGTGCGCCTCATTACTGTCTGCTTGGAAATATCATAGACAAGTCTGTTACATCATAGATGAGGCGACGTAAAGAAAGAGATAAATAGCTGCTTGAGGAGAGGCAAAGTGTATTCAAACTTTAATGGGGGGAAATAAAACTGTGATTGTAAGCTGATTCTATTTCATGGTAAAGAAGATGAAATGATGGCTATCTGTTCTCAGTTGAAAAGCGTGTTCTTGCAACATTTCCTTTGAAATTGAGGTCAATTTAGGCAGCTCGTTGTGTGTTCTCTCCAAAAATTAACTGGTGTTGTAATTCTAGAGTTGAAATTTCACATTAAGACACCAAAAACTTTAGGAACACCATAAAAAAATCCACCGTGATTTGTAAATTTCTGCATGAATTGCATTGATTATGCTAAAGGCCAATACAATGAAATGTCTACTATGGGCACTAATACCATGTGAGCTTCTGTGATCAGATTGCCTCAATGTTCATTTCCACATGTGAAGCGGCCACAACTATTCTGAGATATATACATTACATATGTTCTTATGTTTTCATGACATAACGAGAACATGATGACATGAAAAAGCCACAAAAAAGCTTGATGAAGAGCCTTTTATTAATTCAGGACAGTTAGAGGTGGATGGATGAATGGATGAATTATGCTTTTTTTAAACTCAAAAAAGTGGAAAAGCTGGAGTTGATGAAGTTTAGCACAGAAGCATTTAAGCTATTCCAGGTGGTGATCATCATTTTGTAGAAATCATGTTCACCAGGATTAGTTTTTTTATTGTAGTGGATCTGCTTCAACAGCTGCCTATCAGTGTCGGTGAGGACCGTTCGCTATGAAACTTACTGCGACACTTGGCACAGCGCCCCTTGTCGTACTCCAGCAGGTCCAGTGTCCGGCTCCGGTCGGTGACCGAACGCCTCTGCCCGCTCTCCCTCAGCCGAGCGGCCTCCTCTTTGGCGTACACCCCGAGCTCCTGGGTGTAGCGCCCATACATCTGGAAACCGACACAGAAAGGTCGTTAGCGCAAGAATCCATTTGACAGAGGTGTTCAACAAGCTTATTTTTCATCTTCCAAAAGGTGCAACAACCATATTGCTGATGCTACATCTTCTCCACTCATCAAATATGGCCGCTGTGTGAATGAACTGAGACGGTGATTGAAGCAGTTGCAGATAGAGGCTGGTGTGCTAGAGGGAGAGTCAGTAGCATTTCTGCTGATTTAGGATTTGTGTTATTCTTATAATGACCTGGAGGAGCTCTGGAACATCACAGCCCTCCTAAAAGGTCAGAGGTCAGCAAAAGAATAAACTGGAAAAAGATAAAGGTTGTCTTTTTTACTTTAAGGAAACACAAACAAGCCCTCACAGAGTCAGCAATAAACCGAATAAAGTCTCACTGGCTCCAAACTGGTTGGGCCTCAACCTTTACCCCAACATATCAACCCACACCCAAAAGCAAAGACACGCTCAAACACAGACAAATACACACCAAAAGGAGTCGAGTCAGCGGTACATGAGACAGGAAGTGCCGAGTTGTGTACACCGCCCAGACACCAGCTACCCCTACCATGATGCCCCTGGGTGGTGGACAGGAAAGGGGACACTAATGATTTCCTCTTGGCCGCCAGTCACAACACAGAAAACCCGCCTCAACAGGTCAATCAAGGTCATCAAGGCTGATTGTCAGCTGCATGAGAGTTGCTGATATGCAAAAGTGTGATAGTATTAAAAACAGTCAAGGATAACCAGACATGTGCAGGATCTTTGAAGCAGACACTCGTCTGCAGTAGTTTATTGCCCAATGAGTTGTGAATCAGAACGTCTGCAGACACATTTCTATTCCTAGGATTAGAATAAAAAAACACGGGTATGAAGAGTTTGATTGGCACCATGTTCAATCATTTCTGCGAAACAGATCGAACTGACGAAACATCGTCTAAATGTTTTTGATAAAATGGAAAAAGTTTCAGATTCTTGAGAAACACGAGTGAGAAATCTCTGGGAGATTGGGCCATCCAACTTCATAAGAGGCGCCGTACATATGAGAGGGCCCAGAGGGGATGTCAGACGACATTTGGTTGTACTGGTCCAACACTGGAACCAATCTGCTGTTTTTCCTGTCAGGCACATTTTATAGCTGCACTTGTGAGTCTACAAGCTACTTTCTTATTTTCAAGTCATATGATGCACAAGCTTGTAATTCCAATTAGCTCTGTGATTTGTGTTGCTGGAGTTGGTGTCGGTGGTGATAATGTTGTTGTTGGTGCTATCGCAGCTGCTGCTGGTGTTGGTGAAAATACCACCCATATATGTGACCCATATATTATGAACCAATAATAATAAGTGATGATGACCGTGTATATGTTGAATATATATAATAGTTGTTGAGATATTTCAGACTGGAACTCTGAACATAAAAAGCTTAGTATTAGTAAGACGGAATATTTTTTTTGTTTTGTTTTTTTTTTCCTAAGAAAACTTTTTTAGCACAAATATTTGAAGTTTGGGACAAAAAAATAGAAAAAAAAAAATAAGGATGTAAAAATAGGTGACAATGCCAACTCTTGGTTGAATGACAAACAAACAGGGACTTTCACGCTCTTTAAGATGCCTTTAGTGGAAACGCTCATCCATTTTAAACAGAAAATACTGGTGTGACCTTGCGATGCGTGTCAATGGTGCTGCTTTTTACCGACTGGTATGGTCATGTTTACACAGCAAAGCAAAAGGTACACTGCTGTTTCTGTTTTAATAACCAAATGCCCAGATTCACTAAATTTCCATGCATGTCAAGATAAAACAGACACTGGAAGCAGGCTTACGTTACTTGGAACGTGGCCCCTATGGCCTGACAGAAGAAAGTGTTTAGATAACAGACACGGGCATGCGCACACAAGGCCAAACTGTGAATGATGACATGCACACAAACGGGAGGCCTGCCGACTATTTTTAGCAACCCCCACAACACACACACACACACACACACACGTTTGTGTGAATCATAAAGCTCACTGCTTTTTTATTGGTGGTTTTATTGACGTTTTATTGACGACGGTACAGGATTTTAAATTGCCGGACTTTCAGTCAAAAGAGATAATCATGGACATTTACTGAAATATATGGCAGGATAGGATGTCAGACTATCAGAATACATGTCTGATGGGGCCTCAACGAGGACGAGTCACGATTATCCTGGCCAAAATAATTTAATGGTGATTCCCGATATTATCTCAATAATCATCAAAACATGCTTAAAATGGCACTAAAACAATAATGGTATCATTTTGTCAAAACATATTTTTATTGCGCCACAGATAAGTAACTTTCCGAAGGACACAATCTAACATTCATTCCTCACACAAATATTAATACTGACAGCAGGCTTTAGGTCGCACCTTCCCTTGTGGCATTTACAACAAATATTAACACCTTTGACATCAGACAATACGTCATAATAACTTGCTCATTTGAAGCTTACAGCGGCCTTCAAGGCTAATAAAAGATTGTAGCTGAATTCATGTTAGCTTACAGAAATGCCATAGTCTGGGAGATTTTAAATGAGACATTGAAAAGAAGACTAAAGATAGAAAATTGGACGAGTGTGCATTCATGACAAAGTGAGGTAAGTGACCATCTGCCTTTCATACGTTAGCCATAAGAAACTGCCTGAGGCCGACCACGGAGCTTGAAACGATTTGTCTACACCTATCTGCATAAATGAAGCCCTTTACGCCGCCTCTCGCTGTGAAAATGTGTGCGTTTGTTGATTTATTGATATCAGAAGCAAGCGGTGTGCCTCTGTTTTTAATGCAAGTTCATTAATGAAAACTGTGTGCTTAATCCACATAAGGGTCCGCCTGCCTGTTCTAAGAGGATCACTTGATCCAAATGTTCACCTCTGCAGAAGGGGGCACCTGAAAATGCCTGAGTCGGGCTTATCCAAGGATCTGGGTTTGATATAAGTGGCTTAACTGAACTGGGAAAGAGACGATGTTCTGTTCTAGAGGGGTAAGAGAGTGGAGGAGGGGTCTCCCAGGTTCTGTCAAGGAGTTATTAGTTGGTACAAAGCGGCCATTCCTTGGCAGGATTTGATCAAATTTAGCCATTATGAGTTCAGATTGAGATTATACTCATCAATTCCTGTTCTTGGAATCTATCCGGTTGAGGTAAACATATTCTCTCTTTCTTATTACATGCAAGTTGGCTCTACTTTGTGTACTTGGGTTGCACACGCTATTGTTAGCGAATTGTCAGCCAATATGAGTACAACTAAGAGCACCTTTAGATAGACTTTCACCCTTGACCCTTCACGCATGAAATTACTTTTATGCAGTGGATGCATTTGCTCAATCAATCATTGTCAATCAGAGCTATACTTTAGAGCACTATGATCAACACAATGCAAGTGTGGACACTTTCATAACCAGTGACGTAGACCAAAGTGCACAATGAATCCAAACTTGAAAGAATAGATAAGCGAGATTTTAAATAAAGCTTCTAAAATAGTTGAAGCATTTCTTGATGAATTCCTGTTCATAAACAATGTGGATCTGGTTCCAATTTAGAAACAAAAGGATTCATTGACTGACAAGCCTCAAAATACCTTGCTGCATCCATATTAAAGTACGATATGGTAGTAGGAAAGGAATGAACACAAACAGTGGGAAATGGAGGAAAAGTCTAGAAGGGAAACATTTTGGGGAGCGATTTGGGGTTTCTGACATCAAATGCCAACCGCTGTTTTGCCCAAGATGCCATTCTGCATGGCATTCTAGGCCACATTCATGATCACCAACCCCTAAGTTTTAATTAAGTACGTAGACTTCAAACAGGACGGAAACTCAAAAGACTCGGGGGAAAAAAGAGGGCAGAAATAGACCTCCTCAGATGCCCTTCAAACTCACATCTGAGCAGAGGAAGAAAACAAACAGACCCATCCAGAACAAAGGCATTACTGGTTGAAAGCCTATCATTATGTTGAGCATAGTCTCTGCTGAGCCTGCCCGCCTGGGTTAATTGATTCCAGATGAACGGGTTGTCCTGGAATCATTGTTTTGGCCGCTGGGGCAAAGGTAAGGGCATGGTTGTCGAATACGCTGGTATTGATATGAAGGGTATCAACCGCTGGGGGAACCGGGAGAGACTCTGAAGCGAGATACTTAAAAATGTTAATTATTGCGAGGCCATGAGACATTTCCTACTGAGACTTTGATTTTTAACATTGAACATATAAGAAAGTCCAGGTCAATGACTAACTGACAAATCTGCAACAAGTAGTCCTCTCCTTCGCCAAGAAAAGAACCATAAATAAGCCTCCAGGGTCAAGTGACCTTGTTTAATGGCACTTATAATAATAGGTGAGCTGACAGGTGAGATAAGTCCCACTGCTGTCCTTGACCTTTTTATTGATTATAGTCTTGCAGAAGTTCTGCAGAGAGTAGGTTGAAGGAGGGAAGAACTGTTTAGAGATAACAGCCGAATCCAACGTGTTGGGAGGGTAAATTAATCCAAATCTACTAATCAAGTTCTGTGCTTTTTGATACATCGGCCAATAGATTACACAAGATATGATACTTAACTCAAGATAATAAAACTAAAATAGAGCTCTCCTTCATAAATATTCAAGAACTTAAAGTAACGACCTCTGTCACTTTTTGTAAACATTTCACAAAGCCATGTGCTACAGAATCGCCGGTTCAAAAAAGTCCTTGAAGTACTATACACCAGATTGAAGGTCAAGAATTTAACAAAAGTAATGTAGGACTTCTCTGGCAAAGCTGATTTTGATTCAATCGTGGTACAACGATAAACACAACAGAGGATAAGCAAAAGAGGTCATGGTTTATGATAAGTAAAGTCTAGAGAGGGACAGAGAAAGACTATGTAGACAAAGGTCCTGATTGTCTCTGGGAGCCAATCAAAGAGCTCAGCTGGAGCCACACCTTCCTCTGGTTCAGCCAGACAGAACGGTTAATGAGTGAGCCAAACAGCTGGTACACACACACACACACACACACACACACACATTCCATTATTTGATTCACTCAATGTAAATCATTTGCGCTTAAAAATGTTTTTTTTTGCAAAGAAATGTGATGTTTTTTGTGTCCTAAACGAATGTTTCGTTGGTTTTCCTGCAGTGACAGTGGCCCCTAGATGAGTGCATGCATCCTGAATCCATATTAATGCTGGTAATTTAGTTAGTGCAACATCCATGTGGGCAGGCACCAAAAAATGGTTTGGTTTCATCACTTCAATTCCAACGGCAACACCGACAGCTCACCAGTGGGGACAATGTTAGCTGTTGCTGAGTTTGCTAGCTTCCACTCTCTGATTGGAACACATGATGGGTCTTCCCAAATGTGAAATACAACGGTAAATGGCCTGTGACGATAATAAAATATGAACTACTTATCGTACGATACATGATAATGTTTACGTCAACAGTTTGTCATACGATATGGACATGACTTCAACATTGCCCATTGTGTTTGCATGTCTGTTTGTCTACATTTTAACCAACATGATGCCAGAATAAACAGCAGCAGCATCATGAGACCTGGGCATGATGCTGCTGCATATTATTGTTAAAGCCTGAGATTACATTTTATTTCATGTTTTATTTAGCATCACTGAATACTTTTCACGTTACATTTTCTCATGTGAACATTCTGAGAATGAATAGTTCACCACTCTTTGAAAGGATGAAACTGCATTATTATAATACTATATTATCATATCAGGGGCATGAAGTGGTTTTAAAATGACTATGGCAAGTACATATGGGACATGTTGTCCAATAAAAGCAGTTTATCATGACAGGCCGAGGGCAAAAGTTTTAAAAGTAACTAGTTTTATGTGGCTTGCTGCAAAAGAGGAAACATACAAGACATGACGGGCTCCGACCAACACCGGCTCTCAAATGTCAACAGGAAACACCCGCTCAAAAACATTTTTTTATTATATTTTGATTTGGAAGAGCTGCTGTTAAACACTGTTTCATGCAACTATTTTTTATTTTTTTAATTTTTAAGTAAAAATACGTGAAGATACCTAAGTACGAAGGTACTGTGGGGCCACTGGGAAGAGCTGGAGTGTGTGTGTGTGTGTGTGTGAGTGTGAGAGAGAGAGAGAGAGAGAGCTATTCACTTCAGCTAATGAGCTCCCTGACAGCAAATGTGTGTGCATGCGTGTTGACTTCTAACTGTCTGTGTGTGTGTGTGTGTGTGTGTGTGTGTGTGTGTGTCAAAAATGCATTGGTTTAGATCACTCAAAAGTGAAAGTAGATAAGACAGTGTTTTTCCGTCAACCTTCCTTTAAAAAAAAACCTTCATCCATATAATAACAGGTAGAGGAGGGAGTTCAACACACGCCTTTTCCTGCTGTTTTTTATGTTGGTGTGGTGTGTGTGTGTGTGTGTGTGTGTGTGTGTGTGTCAGCACACTGTGGGAAGGAAGGAAGAAGAGAAATGGAAAGAATCATTGTGCAATTAAGCTAAAGGGGAGGCCTGGGTGAGGGAGCGAAAGAAGAAAGGGTAAGGAACGAGACTGTGTGGGACAGGGGAAGGAATTTGATGGCGTGAAAAAATGCTTCGCGACTCACAAGGACCAAATTGTGGTGGAAAACACAGAGTTTGTTTGTAAGTGCATGTTATCTAACACTTCAGCTCCTTTGTCTTATTGTGATAGCTGGATGGAATGAGACATGTATACACTATATTGCCAAAAGTATTCACTCACCCATCCAAATAATCAAAATCAGGTGTTCCAGTCACTCCCATGGCCACAGGTATGTAAGAGCAAGAACCTTGACATGCAGACTGTTTCTACAAACATCTGTGAAAGAATGGGTCGCTCTCAGGACCTCAGTGAATTCCAGCGTGGTACTGTGATAGGATGCCACCGGGGCAACAAAATAATTAAAAAAGTAAATGAGTGCGGAGTTGAGTTAACACTGTTCTGAAGTGACGATACAAAATCGAATTGGTCAATTATGTGTACAGCACATCAGCTGATGCAACATAAGGTTTATCATTTAGGATAGGGTAGAGTTTTTTTCTGCTATTTGCATTTGACGGGATGGAACACGACTTATTCTTTATTTGTCTGGACTGCAAATAATAAAAAACGCTGCCAATAAAGTCCTCCATACTCAACCGATTTGACATTGCACTAACTACGTTCGACCCGTGATGAATAGTTTTGTTGCTTTGCTGTAAAGAAAATTAAAGCAGCAGGAGAAGACAGTTTTTACCCTTTTCCTTGTCAAAACCGAGTGCCTACGTTTTCCACAATGCAACTGGGTCAGAGACTTAGGTGTTGAGCAGCTGTTTGATCATTTGCAATAGAGATGCTCCAATACGGAGCTAGATTGGGTATCTGTGACAACGAGGCAATCTGAAATCGGATACCATTAGTTTAATGAATTTCAATTCAGTATATTCATAGCTATGTATTGATCTGCTATATTTAGTTTTACATACAGCTTGTTAATTAAATAAACCCAAAGACCGAAAATGTTGGAGCGGTCCATCCTTACTTTCTAAATCAATGCCACCACATTTTTGTATTTTTAACAACAACAGACACCTACTCATGTGACATCACTTGACGCAGTAAGCAGGAGTTAGTCACTTAATAAACACGTCTTATTTTTCTCACTCGGCCAATTACTTTACCAAGTTCCATGTGGGAACAGCGGGGCTGCACTCGTAAAACGGTTTCAGCAAAGAAGGGGTTGAATGAGGAGAAAGGCCGAGGGAGCGAGACGTGGAAGGATGTACAGTAAATAAAGATTTCCCAATCCTCCTGCGGGGGCACGCCGGGGGGCTAATGGAGAGGCTTGTGTGCTTGTGCCAGGCTGCCATGCCAACCCTCTGGGCCTCTCTTACATCGAGCCAGGGCTGGACAAACATTGGTGAAAAGAAGGTAGGACGGATGGATGGAGGGATGACAGAAGAAATAAGAGGCAGGAAAAGCTACAGGAGGTGAGAAAAAGCAGCGGCGCGATGATGGACGCACTGCAAAGAGAGGTAAAGAAAAAAAAACGAAAGGAAAGGAGAGAGAATGAGTTAAAGTGAACGTCGGGGGGGCGTTTGGCACTACAGAATCCATTCTGCAATGTGAGCTGAATTTAGATTTTAACTGTGCATTCGAGAGGGGGAGGAGGAACAAAAAAAGATGGAGGGAGGGAGAAGAGAGGAGGAATGAAAGAGTGCAGCTGAGAACGTCGGAGAAGCGGCTGGTGATTAATGACAGAGCCTTCACACCTGTCCGACGTTAGCGCTATAGGGAGAGCAAAGAAACGCTATGAATTCACGTGCACACACACACACACACACACACACCATCCTACAGCATCTCATATTTCTGCTCCAGCTTGTGCAACATACATATTCATTCTAATACGATTATTCAGTCCAATAAGCTGCAGTCTCCGAGAAGACAAAGTAAACACTCTCTCCTCTCTGCATCCGTGACGTGCAGACAGAAGAGCACTGATGCCGTACTACAGTGACAGCATGAATCTCCATCTCTCTCTCTCTCTCTCTCTCTCTCTCTCCCCCTCTGTCCATTGCTGCCTCGTTCTCTCGCTCCAATAATCAGTTCCAATGGCGAGCTGGCAGCTGCACATTGGTATTATTGCCACGTCTTGACCACTGACCACAAGAACGGCCACAGACCCAGCAAAGCACTGACCTGAGGATCGTGTGTGTGTGTGTGTGTGTGTGTGTGTGTGTGTGTATGCGTGAGAGCAGCAGGTGTACTCTCTTATTGCCTTATTTAGAAAACCCATATTTACTTGAGCTCATTCAGTTCTGCCGGCTAATCGCCCTGCTCCCTGCTCCTTCTCCAACAGCCCGATCCTTCTCATTGCAAGATTTTAAGTCACTCGTGTCATCTCAAGTTGTATTTACTATCAACAATGCATCAAACGGCCGCATGCAAGAAGATACAAGGTCTCCCTGCTATCGATGGACCCACAGGAAAGCATTCCTACGACTCAGCTCTGCGTTTTAGCACCCGTCAGCTCATTGTTTTGGTTTCCCGGCCTCAACTTTACGGTTTGTTTGTTTTTTGGTTTATTTTTGGTTGACTCCTACCGCACTCATCCGCACTGTATCCAGATGCAGCAGCCAGCTGTTTTTTTTTTTTTTTTTTTTAGAAAAGCTCCCCACATACACTGTCAGGTACCTTCTCGGCAGCAAGAAGCAGACAGACCAAGTCAGTAATTAGCTGGGTGAATTTGCAGGAACAGAGCTAAACATTTCCATCAGCACGGGTGGAGGACAAAACAGAGCTAAAAACACCTGAAATAGGTTAGCCATATCAATGTAAAAATCTATAATAATATGCCAGTTTTGTTAACATCATGTTGCATATAAAGAATGTTTACTGTGTTAATGCTTCCTGTAAAAGGAAACCGATCGGAAACAGAGGACTGATATGAACATCATGTTACTTTTAGATATGCGAGAAATCCATTTCTTTAAGTTTCGTTATTGACTGAATATTTTCCTTCAGCAAGAATAAACCCACAGGACGCCACGATGACACTCAGATAGACAAAATTATTTCCAATATTAAAAATCTACTCAGATGAGGAAGCCTGAATTCTGGTAATGGAATATCTTGGATCAGTAGATTCCCTGCGTAAATAAAATTACAGGAAAAGATGAATATTATATTCCGCTTCATGCTTGATGTGTATTCAAAAAAACTGATCTTATATTGTAGGGATGCATTATTCAGCTAGTTTGACTCACTTTTCAAGCTCTAGACATAAAACTAGCCCATATTTTCACATTCATGTAACCAAAATATTTCCGATTTTTGTTTTGCATTCTTAGAAAGGCGCATGCAGGTTATCATAAAAACGAGCCTAAAATAACAGCAATTTGTTTTCATCATCACAGCAGGCGGTCAGGGAGCTTGCCGAAGCGTGCGACGCTCCATCCTACAAAACCACGGCTATCTGGGTGCAATACCAAGTTGTTAGGGAGGCCCAGGTTGAAAACGGCAGCAACAAATGCCATTTTCTCCTAAACTTGAAAGTTTATACTCTCCATCGCACTGTAAAATGCAAAGTTTGGTGACATGATGACCCCGAGACCTGCAGCAGCAGAATAAGATCCTTCTCAAACTGTTCCACATGTCGTGATTCACCGTGAATCAACCTCGTAATGCTGCTTTTATGCCACGTAATATACATGCTTTGTGAAAAAGTATTCATGACAAAAACAAGTGTTGTGACATGCTAATTAAGCACGTGGAGAAAAAGAAACACTCCCAGTGTGTAAAGTCCTTAACTTGATTAAGTTAGCATAGGTTAAAGAGAAGAAAAGTTTGGTTTGGATGAATTAATTTTGACACTACAGAATCATGGCCAACAGCCTTTAAATTGTTATTTGGACAAAAGGAGTTCTAGAGTAAAATAGTTAATTAAAAGTCTCATTATGAATAGTCTCAGGTGGTTTAACTGCTTCTTGAAGCAGAGTGAGAAGGTTCACAGAAGGTTCACGGCATACTGGGAAAGCTAATATTGTCATAATGCAGCTTCTCACAGTATGTTTTCTTTCCTTCATCCCATCCCTCTCTCTCTCTACCGCGTCGTTTTCCCATCACACACACACACACACACACACACACACACACACACAGAGTCAAAATGAGGACGCCGCAGTGAGCAGGGAGGGTGCCGTGATGTCAGCAGAGAAGACGTTCTGGTGGCCAGATTCCCATTAGAGGACTTGTTCAGGTGACATGGCTGACGGCGGTGTACCGTGACTCAACCAAGCTCGCATTCAAAGCCTCAGCATGACTTGCAGAGTAAAACATTTAGAAAAAAGAAAAGAAGAAAAAGAGAAAAAAAATCATTCCCTTCACCGTGGCCCTTGCGGAAAAGAGGGACTGAAGGTAAAATGAGTGGAGTGTGTTAAAAACGGTTCCTTTTATCGCTCCATTATAAGTCAAATCAATCATCGGGGCTCACACTCTGCACTCCATTTAATGCCGTCACACTTCAATCAACAAAATGCCTCGATGCATAACATCAAAAGATGTTCTGTTAGAAAGTTAAAGCTTTCCCATATCAACATCATAGGAAGCAGATTCATGATTTAGGCTCCTGTTTGAGCCTCGCTGGATCACAATGTGGAACGGTGAAATGGTAAATTGACTCTATATAGCACATTTTCTACTGGGGCTGGGTATCACCACGGATTTCTTAAATCGATTAAATTCTGATTCATAAGTTCCGGATTCGATTTAATCTCTGATTCGATTCAACGTCGATTGGGTTAGGGATATTTCAAGGCTTTGCTTTTGTCCAGCTCTTCTCTGTCTTCATAGTTTTTGAATCCGAAATGCAACCACACATCTGTCTTTAGGCTTGGCGGTGCCTTCAGTGGAGCAGCTCCTCCCCATCTTTTGGTTCATTACTACTAGTCCAGTGATCCTCACTATTCTTTCCAGTAAAGCCACTTACAAGACACTCCACAACAGAGCCACCTCAACTGCAAAATACCCAAAGCCATCTCCAACCAAGCATATCTGCTTACTTATTTGTCATCCCACTTAACATACAGTATATGTAATGCATCCAGCTATTATTTAGGGCGCTATGAAATCCATTTAAATTTTTTTTCCATCAAATGGTGTCTTATCGTGTGGTTGATTAATCAAAATTAAGACATATACTGAGAAACATTCTAGTAGTTCCATAACTGTCTTCATGATATATGTGTGTGTGTGTGTGTGTGTGTGTGTGTGTGTGTGTCTCAGCCCCGCCCCTCGGTGAAACAGACAGAGAGCAGAGACGCTGGATGAAGCGGTGTCCCATTAATTACACTCATAGGGCCCTACCATTAATGTACCATTGATGCGAGCCACAAATTGAGGCTTGGCGAGCGGCGCAATGAGTAACGCTGTACTAGTCTCTCACGTGGCCAGATCTCGCTTCCTGAAGGCCAAAGGCAGGAGACTAACGGCGAGACTTCACGTATCCACGAGAAAAGCCATGGTCGCAGTCAAATAGTCATAAAAATCAGTCCTAACTCCTATTCCTCGACCTCTGGGGTAAAATGTCATGGGGTCAAGGAAAGGCGATAGGAGAAAAGGATTTAGGAAAAGATGACCGCGGTTCTCAGAGAATCTGACCGGACTTTCACTAAGCTAGTCATTATAATGATGCTGATGATTGACAGCTGATGATCGACACCAGCGATTGACGTGCGTCTGCGCTGGAGAAACTACAATAATTAACTACAAAAAGTGCATCGTCCACTTCTCCCCATGTTGTTGGTTTTATAAACAGCTGGTTCACTGACCGGCTTCAGGTCCAGCAGCTCCTCCTTCCTGTTTGACTGTTTGCTGTATTTACATTTCATTTGTGGTTTTAGTTTTGGTCCTGTCAAACGTTTGTAACATGATTGAAAGAAATAAAAATGTAATTAAATTATTATCACTGTCCACACACATTATCAACACAATTCCAATTACTATATGTCTGCATGAAAGTCATTGTTAAATATGCAAATGCACATATGTTTGTTTTCATGAACGGCCGAGGTGTGCTTCAATTTAAATGTTGCTCTCGCAAAGAATTGTGGGTCGGCGTGATCTCCTTTCCTTTCGTATGGAGGTCCGTTGTATCCGATGCTACAGGAGGTCTGAAAGGAAGCATTGGAGCTCCTTTCCTTTGCATTTAGAGAATCCGAACGGCTCTTATCACGGCGAAAATAGATTATTCGACCACAGCCTGTATATTAAAAGATCGATCCTGGGATTTTATGAATCGATATTGGAAAAATTCAAATGAAGATGGATATTCATCAGAAAATCGATTATTTGAACCCAGCCCTATTATCTACATTGTCTAAGTGCAAACTGTCTCTCATTCAGCCATTCACACACGCACACACACACACACACACACACACACACACACACACACACACACACACACACACACACACACACACACACACACACACACACACACACACACACACACACACACACACACCGTGTTACAAGGTTCTGGCCTGTCAGGTTAAACCTTTGATTAGCCACTCTGCCTCCTGAGCCACGGTCACCTTTTGATGATGGGAGTCTGCTGTGATTGTGTGCCAATTCCCCATTCTTCCGTTTTTTTTATCATTCTGACTCCTCTACCCACCAGTGTCCGATGGCTCAGAGAGTTAGTCAGCTAGATGGTGTGTATGGTGCATCTGAAACGTCTCGCTCCTGTCGTTACCTAGAAACCAAAACCCTCTGCGATGATGGTGGGACTTAACTATTCAAATTCTAAATTAGGATAAATGGATTTCCAGTTCTCTGAATCCTAAAATCTTCACTCCCAGCTGCCCTTAGTGGACTTTCTTGCTTGTTATAACTTCCGTAACAGTTGCTGGATTCACTACATTACTGACCGAATGCAAAAATGTCGACATTCAACGTATCCGTGGTTTATGTTGTTATGACATTGTGGCTTATATATGAGCTTATATGGTTGCTCTCACTAAGAATATGAGCTGCTGCTGTTTGGCAGAATGCAAGAGTTCAGATTTACCTGCTTCTATTAACGTGCAGTATGATAGAACATTGACGCGTGGCATACTGAGATGCACGGAGAATCGTTGGCAGGTGAATCACGATCGCATGGTGAGGCGGGGGACGATTGCCAGTTCTAATAATACAAGAAGAGTGAAAAAGGGAGCGATGGATCAATGATGATCCAAGATGACATGAACATAGACAATAATTGTCGATAACATTAATAAATGTCATCGACGTGTCAATAATACAGCATGGGGAGACTTGACATCTGTGCTTTCTTCTCATTTTCACATGATGCGACTGAATCGGAGATGAAGTGAGGCGACACTAACGGCACAGACAATGGAGTCCCAGTGAGAAGAAGGGTGAGACCGAGGGAGGAGAGGAGGGAGAAAAGACATTTGGGCACAATGACTACCAGTGTTTCTCTCTCGCTCGCTCTCCGTCTCTCACACGTGCTCTGTTGGGATTGAAACACACACAAACACACACACACACAGCCATGGCACTGCCCTGCACCGGCAACACACATAAACATGTGAACACACACACACACAGGCTGAGGACACACTGTCCAGCAAACCATCACAGACATCTGACTGAGAAAACACAGCTGTGACAATAACTGGGCCTGAGAAAGCGATGGGCCAACGA
Source organism: Chelidonichthys spinosus (assembly GCA_029853015.1). Classification (NCBI taxonomy): domain Eukaryota; kingdom Metazoa; phylum Chordata; class Actinopteri; order Perciformes; family Triglidae; genus Chelidonichthys; species Chelidonichthys spinosus. The sequence goes on along the minus strand of CM056828.1, from coordinate 8,057,882 downwards.
CTGGAAGGAAAACAGCAAGAGAGAGACCGGACGACAAAAAGAAATCCATTTGAGAAAAGAGACGACGTCGTGTGATAGAACAAGTGGTGAGGTGGGGAGAGCATAAGAAAACATGAGAGAAAGAGAGGGAAATATGAGAGTCAAAATATAAACAGACCCTCCACAGTGAGTGTGAGAGAGACACAGAAGAAAAGAAGCAAAGCACGCATGAGAAATTCAGACACGGACCCAGGTGAGAGGATGAGTAATAGAAAACTAAAAAGCTCACTGAATGCTCAGGAATTCTGCGACTAGAGTGATGCATAAGCACACAAATACTCTTCAGATGGACAAGAAGAGGATGAAGAGGAGGAGGAGGGACACAGTGTACTGCCAAGCCGGCCGGTTTTGTGTCAATATCCGTAATGGAATAAAGGCTCCCTCAGACAGTATCCCATCACATCGTGTGTGTGTGTGTGTGTGTGTGTGTGTGTGTGTGTGTGTGTGTGTGTGTGTGTGGATAAAAGCTGTGAACACATCAAATGTTTTGGCCTGATGAAAAAGAGGGAGGAAGGAGGAGAAGTACAAGAATAGGGAGAGAAAGGGGGGGAGAAGAAGACGAGGGATGAGGACAAGGATGAAGAAGTCTGCTGTGAAAATATGAACTTTGATTCTATTCTTGGAGGGAAATAATTCCTATTCAGGGATATAAATGTAGTTTCAGTGTACTCTAAACAAAAGCAAAATGATACGCATTAAAAGTTTTCATTTGAAATGAAAAAGAAGATGCGAGGTCTGTCTACAAGCAGCAACAGTCACACTGTGGCTCCTCAAACACGGGGAGAAACGAGGCTCAGTCTGCAACACGCACAAACACACTAAACAACTTTTTACAGTGTTTTAAGGGATTATCTTCCTTAGCTTCGTCATGTGAAATGAGATTAGCTCCAATCAAATTCAGTCTCACACGCCGGGAACAAAGAAGGCATTGAGCTAAACAGTGAAATAAAAACAAAAGAGAAGAGGTGGAGGCAGAGAGGGAGAGTGAGAGAGAGTGCGAGCGCGAGCGCAGGGGAGGAGAGGGATTTTACTGAAAATGATTAAACTCGCGGATCTATTAGGTGTGTGTGTCAGTGTTGTGAACAAATCTTACACTCGAGCAGGCAATAAGTACTGTGTTAGCAGCGTAACATCCACTTAAGTCAGAAAAGGGCTAAACTCATCTCTTTTTCATAACCTAACCAATCTACATATATTAATCTGGCACCGGTGCTGCGTGGCCTTGTGGGGATCATTTTGGGAATGCCCCCTGCCAGCCTTCAATCTCCCAAATAACCACTGAGCTGACCTTTTTGGACAAGTGACAATGAAAAGCTTTAAAGCAAATCCACTTAGCTGGTCAACTACGTCACTGTATTTAGAGATGACTAGAGGATATTAAATGGGGAATTTGATGATTTTCACTATAGTGCACAGCTGCAGAATCTGTTGTTCTTAAACATCCCCTTAGAGGGAGGCAGAAGTGAGACATTCTGCACTAAAGTATTCATACGAATGTGTTTTGATGGCCCAACTGATCAGTACTTCATACCTTTTAAGTCCTCAACAATGTTAAAGCCACAGCTGTCAATGGATGATGTACCATAAAAGATCAAGGGTCAAGAACCAACGTGTCAGTCTCACTCTGGTGGAAATATTGACACAGTATTCAGAGGGATTAATGAACAAACTGCCCGAGGCAAGAGTTCAGTGAAGGTTAACACAGAATATGTACAGCAACCGACTCATGAGAGATTTTTCTTCCAAAACACGTTCAATATTTGGTAAAGTGTGTTTTCCGACTCGTTCTCCGCAATGGTGTGTCCCTTCAGCTGGGGTGGCATACGTGACTGAACTGGTCCCAGATCAGACTCTGAGAAGAAAAGTCAGAGTCATAAAAAATCATTTTCAGGGGAACAATACACATCGAGCTACCAAAATGTATGGCAATCCATCTGACAGCCGTCGGGGCAGTTCACTTCAAACCACAAATGTTAACCTGCTGGGATTCCCCAATTTTATAAGGACAGGTGATCTGAGAACTATAAATGTCTGGAGAAAGAATTGCTCCTGTAGATGCTGACATATGCTTGCTGGAGGCGCTCCACGAGAAGCCAGGAAATAACAGACGTTTTGATCCTCTGTGCACCACATTTCATGGCTGTCCATCCAAAAGTTGCCGTGATATTTCTTTGAAATAACATAATAATCAACCTGCCGGTGGCACTGTGTGGGGCTCTCCAACGAATAATGTCTCTCTAAAAAACTGCCTCTCTCAATCCACCTAATAGCATATAGACCGGACCAAAAACATGGACCGACCAACTGGATTGAAGTCCCATGATGATGATAGAAACCAGTTTCATTCATGAATCTTGCCAATCTCATCCACAGAGTATTTCATGTGTGGAGAAATGACTGTCCGCTGTGGCACCTCAGGTACTTTCACTCTGCTTTTACCCGAACACACAAACATACCGAGATCCCTGTCAAAATCCCCACTGTTAGTTCACTGATCCAAGTGAATAAGATTTGTTTGAAGTGTGCCACGCAGACTAAAACCCCCATGCTCAGTCCTTAATAAAAGTCTCATGAAAAATATTCTTTCTACGGCGGTAGGTTTATCTCGTCACGTGGCTGTGCTGCAGAGCTGTTGAGTAATATGTGTGCATACTACCATGCCGTCTCCATGGTTACATAAAAAGATATGAGTGCATACACCTGACATACATGCAGGTAACAGGGAGCTGAGATTTTTGATTGCACATTTTGCTCTGCTGAAGACAAGCGCATCCACCAAACAAAGTAAGCGGTTCTTACACCGTCTTGAATGTGATGGGAATGGAGAGGGTCCATGGCAAGTCAGACGCGAGTCATGAATTTAATGACTTTAGACTCGACTTGACAAAATGTAAAGAGAGCAACTCAACTTGGACTTTAACATCAGTAACTCGTGACTTCACTTGGACTTGAGCCTTTTGACTTTAAAAGACTTGCAATTTTCCTCAAAAGCCAAAGATTAAAAAGTATGTTGACATGGACAGCTCTATCTCTCTCTGTGTTTATGTGCACCTCTGAGTGTGCTGTCGGCACAACATCCAATCAAATTAGATCCACGTTGTTTTGATCTGACAGCATCCATCCAGTCAAACTGCAGGACAACGAACCAAGAAGAACTGTCTAACGACGCACCAGTTGGCAAAAATGATACCAAAGACAGTGTCGTTCTGGTATAAAAACTACAGGTGGTCAACAAAAAGCAAATACAATATGCAAAACGTGGGTCGAAGATTACAGACGGAGACACAACAACTTCATTCGACATTTGAAGTTGCACAAAGAACGTTTGAAAAGAAGAGTAAGAAGTTCTGAATGAAAGTTAACGCTAGCTTATCGGCTAAGTAACAGGACTCAAAATTCAAACTGTAGGACTTGGGACTTGACTGGAGACTTGTCGGTCTTGACTTGGGACTTGACTGGAGACTTGTCGGTCTTGACTTGGGACATGACTAGAGACTTGTCGGTCTTGACTTGGGACTTGACTGGAGACTTGTCGGTCTTGACTTGGGACATGACTGGAGACTTGTCGGTCTTGACTTGGGACTTGACTGGAGACTTGTCGGTCTTGACTTGGCACTTGACTGGAGACTTGTCGGTCTTGACTTGGGACTTGACTGGAGACTTGTCGGTCTTGACTTGGCACTTGACTGGAGACTTGTCGGTCTTGACTTGGCACTTGACTGGAGACTTGTCGGTCTTGACTTGGGACTTGACTGGAGACTTGTCGGTCTTGACTTGGGACTTGACTGGAGACTTGTCGGTCTTGACTTGGCACTTGACTGGAGACTTGTCGGTCTTGACTTGGCACTTGACTGGAGACTTGTCGGTCTTGACTTGGTACTTGACTCTGCACTTGAGGGCAAAGACTTGAGACTTACTTGACTTAAAATCCATGACTTGGTCCCACCTCTGGTATGTACCATTGGCCATAAGGCTCCACAGCTGACTGGCCATCAGCAGCGGTAGTTTCACCATCAATCTGATCTATTTCTTCTCTGAGCCGCGAGTGAATCAGTCAAGAAAAGACACGGATAATCGATTTAAAAAAAGATCAATGCCTGAAGGATATATTATAATGGATACATTTATCTGATTTCTGAGTTCTATGATGAAACGCATCCTCATGCTTTTCCTGCCCTGAGAGATGAGACGCGCACACACACACACACACACACACACACACACACTTTTTTCCAATAAAGGGAAATGTTTGGATTACACAAGTCTGTAGTAGTCCTAGGAAAGCCACCACTGAAACATTATTCTTCAACTTCCAACTGCTTTTAAGCTCAATGAACGGATGACATTTGATCGGAATTTCTCCCATTCATATAGGAAACTGAAATCTTCCTGGACATGTGGAACGTGTTTGCTTGCCACGATAAAGTCCATGAAAATCCTGGTATTTGAACTAATTTTAAGGTGGAGTAGAAGATTTGTTTTACTTTCATACAACACCCCAAGTTAAGATCTTCGCCACCAGGAGTTAAATACCGATTCAGTGGGAGAAGAGAGAGAGGAGCGAGAGCGAGGGACTGCAGGGTGTGTGTTATAATTAATTTAGGGTTAATGATGCCCATCCATCTTAAAGCAAGTGGGTGTCACTGGGAATAGTGTGGACACACACACACACACACACACACACACACACACACACACACACACCTAGGTGACTGATTTAATCAATCTCCTTTGATTCAGCCAGCCCCTCACAGGCCATAGCTACTTGCATTACTGATTGTTGCTGATACACTGAGGCGTGTGTGTGTGTGTGTGTGTGTGTGTGCGTGTGTGTTTCTTGCTGCATGGAGCAGAATATAAATAAGCGATTAAAGGCTGTTCTGACAATGCAAAGTATAAAATTATTTTTTGTGGGCAGCAGAATATAGATTGTATAATGCAGTAACCTTAATGTGTGTGTCTTTTAAGTCTTTTAATACTGGTAAATTTGTGTTTGGTTGTTGTTATTGTGTTTTTGTTCAAAGTTTTATATCTTAAGTTTGTATTTTTATACATTTTATTAATCAGAACTTTAATATATTTTGATGTTCCTCTGTTCCGTTGTGACAATAACATTTTAGTTTATTTAAGTTTATTTTTAAACTGCATTATCATATTTTAGTCAAGACTCATGAATAACTACAAATAACTAATGTTAGGGAAATCTGTTAATGTTTTGTTACGCATTTCTGAGATAAAAAAATATCGGCAGACATATTGGAATATCGGATTTTTAAATCAACAAACATTTGTATCGGTATCGGCCTTCAAAATCCTTTATCGGTCGGGCTCTAGTGACGACGTACATTCTTTCTGAAACTAGTCCCATGGTGGACTGCCAGAAGGAGCAGGGGCCTCATTTATAAAACTGTGCGTTGGATCCTTACTAAAAGTGTACGTACGCCAAAAAGCCAAAGTTTGCGTGCGCCAAAAAAAAATCTGATTTATAAAACTGTGTTTCCTTTATAAATAACAGGATCACCTACCTGAATCCCGCCCTGTACACGCCCTCATTTTACTATATTAATGAGCCGGCATGCAATCGTTTCCGTGTGGTGAATCACGGCGACAGGTCAGGAAAAAAAGCAAAGGTTTGTAACTTTTCAGAAACGGAGAAAGAGACACTTGTTGGGGAGGTGGAGGCCCGGAAAATAATTTAATTTAGTGGCCACAGCAGCGGGATCACGAATAAAAAGAAGCAGTGTGAGTGGCAACACATTGCTCACGGATTCTTGCGCCCTGTTGATACCCCTCCCGTCAGGCAGGGGGCCGAGGCTCATCATGCTGGGAACTCTACCACCTTTGCCGGGTGGTGGAGTCTGCCTCCTGAAGTTCGGTAAAGTTGCGCTCTCCACGCTCCACGACTGAGCGCGCACGAGCGTGGCACTCATTTTAGCGCATTTCCTCTGCGCTCTGGTGGTTTAAAAACGTGTCACAAGTATATGGTGACTTAATGGCTGTATGTATGTGTGTTGATGACATATGCACAGTAAATAAGGAGAATGTTTAGTTATTCCCGCTGTGTTCTGCAGGGATCTAATGGAGCGTATTTGTTGTATCCTGTATTACATGCAGTCGGCCCGTCTCCTCCTCCTCCTCCTGCGGTTAAAGCACTGATTCAATATTTCGAAATTATTTTCATTTAAGATACGGGTTGGATTTTAAAAGAAGGTGTTTATGAAGTTGAGTTCCTCATGATAACGCGGATCTAAACTGTAATAGTTGTTCTCACGTTTACTTCCTACAATCTGACATCTGTATCGCTGATTCACCTCCAGTCTCCAGGATGTGCGTACCGGTACGCATGCCTCAGAGTTTGCTTACGGGTACGCACACTTTCCCGTCAAGTTTGGTTTTTAAAGATCACAACCTTTGCGTGGAAAGTGGCGTACGCACGTTTCCAGCCCCGTTTTGTTTTTTTTTTTTTTATAAAGCGTACGCAAGCTTTATAAATGAGGCCCCAGGACTTAGCATTTATTGATTACCTTTGTTGTTTGGTTGTTTTGTCTGTTGAGTGGAACACACCTTTGACCGGTGTTCATTTCCAAACCTGAAGTGAACTGGTCTAATTTTATTGAGTTCAAAGGGTGTGTATGTGTGTGTGTGTGTGTGTGTGTGTGTGTGTGTTTGAAAATCAACAGACTCAGGATTCTGTTGTTTACTACTTTCACATTCCAAACTAATTGAATCAGTCTCCTTTCCTCCAAATCTCTCTGCCCTCTCTGGTCAGTTCCTTATGATCACCATATGTGAAATACAGTATAGTAGAGTCATAAATCTCTCATTTCTCACACAAAGTCAACAACAATTTGGGAGCAAGTGAGCCCGTTGTACTTAATAGCAACATGACTTCATTTAGACATCATGTAGAGACGAGAAGAAATATTTCACACTGATATTATTACATATGTTCAGTTCTTTTCAGGCTTTCAATCAAAAAGGCAAAAGACAAGTAAATAGGCCGCTATTGTGTTATCATTTTTATTTTATTTTTGGTTGCTGTCGGGTTTTTTTTTTACAATTTTGTGTTGGAAAAAAAGAAGACTACCATACAGTTGGGGTGAGGGCAGTTAAAAAGACAACAACTACACAAAAAGGTATAGAAAGTCAGACAAAGAAACTAAAGTCTTTCACGGTGTATTTCAATTTGAGTGCCATGTATATCTATCTGTATGTTGGAGAAGCCCAAAAGGCTAATTTCTATAAAATGTGCATGACAACCAACTATCCACCTCCCGCCTCTTCAGTCACCAGATAAGATCTTATCTAAACTAACTGATTCCTCCCTCTCCTGTCTGTCCTGCCAGCTTGTCATCTTTTTCACGATACGACCTGCAGATAACCTGCGGGGCGACTGGATTACAGCTTAACCCACATGTCAACATTAAATACAATCTTTAACAGCTGTTTGACTGAAGAATAGTATGGGGGAAGACCTGCTGCGCTGCAGAAATGACCAAAGAAAACATATCGTATCGTATGCCAGAGACCTAGATCGCGTGTGTGTGTGTGTGTGTAAACTGTGAGGGTGATACAACAGTACAAGTTTCAGTGCAAGGCAGCCACTACAGTCTACAGCTTACCATTGATGAAGAAACTGTACCGAAATCTGTGGCAATACAACCTCAACACACGCAAGGCGTTTCATTTTATTATTCAGCAATTCAAACACTTCAAAAGTAGTTGTGAAATCAGTGATGTAATCAAAACAGGATGTATTTGGTTTCACATTAAAATGCAGTAAAAAGGCTTTCAGAACCTCAGTGCAAAATACAGAACTGACTTGGAAAAGGAACACACACACACACAAACACACTCACACACTGCAGGGTGTGAGATATCACATGACAGCAGCTCTGAGACACATCAACCTTTAACAGTTTCTGTAGCCAGATTACGACATGTTCTACCGCCATGCTTCTGTAAAAGATGATGTACCATTTAAATGGTTAAATATCTACTTTTGTCACGGATAATTGTATCCGGAAAATGGCTCTCGGGTGTTAAGAGCCCAATGGGAGAGCTCAAATACTCTAGCCAAGGACCTTGGAAGAACTTCAACTTGTGCATTTGAAAAAAAAAACCTGAACGGAAACACTAGAAATGTAATAAAAGTCGAAAGGTTGATGTAAGCTAAGTGTGACAACGTGACGTACACAAAGCACATGATCCTTAATACATGAAATATGTATGAATGTCACATTTCCGTTGCTTCTTTTGGGCATCATTTTCATGATTTTAACTTTGAATTACTGTTCTAATAACACCTGCGATTCAACAGATTTAAAATCACAAAAAAGAAAAACATCAGCCTGTTTGCAATTTAACAAGGCTAATGATAGGGAAACTAAAAGAAAGCTATTCTACATGCATATAAAGTGGAGGTTTGTTTACTCAATCGGACAATACGCACACATTTCAGTTCCTGTTTCAGTGTCTGTGGGGACGGCACACCTTGATCAGGAACTCACATGTGGAAGCTGCTCATTACAACTACAGTTGGCTAGAGAAGGCAAGCTCTGAAGAAGTTGCGGTCGTGAATACTCCCCGTTGACAAGCTGAAGCCAATTGTGGATTTCTGCCTTTGAAAACTTTGAATAATAAAAAAAACTGAAATGTAGGATTGTTAAAAAGCGACGAGTTTTTGTGAATTGTTTTCAGCTCCTCCACTCTGGCTGTGAGCACCAATATTTGAACTGTGACTGTGCAAAAAGTGAGTACGTCCTAATCTTTCTCAAACGTTTCACGGTTTGAATGGAGTTTCTATCTGGAGGTGTGAATGACTAGATGAGCTTTGAAAATGCTTGAAAAAGTGTGAACATTGAGGATTTTTTGAAGATTCAGTAATCTGCTTGAATGGGAAAAAAATGTCAAATATCTCTGAAATGATGAATGATATCAATTCGGGGGAAAAACGGTTGATTCTCAATTGAATTGAATTGAATTCTCTTTGAATGGAGTGAAAAAGTTGAAAAATGTTGAAGGGGTTAAGGGTCAAATCTTTCTGACCTGGAAGATATAATAAATGGATAAGTAAGTGTGAATGCCTCCTGCATTCACAACCAATGATCCGTTCTCAGTGGGTGTGTGGGTACGTGTGTGAACACGGTCCACGTCAGGTGTTGGGGAACCACGGCAACCTGATAAGAAACAACTGGAACATGACATGCATGGACTAGGGAGAATACAGGACTGTTGGAACGCTACTACAAGAGCAACGCCACTGAGGAGGTATATGCATCCAATCATGTTAAAATCACGATTCTTATTTACTTAAAAAAAAAAAGAATGCTAAGAGCTGTGCACGGTGGTATATATATAGAATTACCAGTGAGTGTCCACGGTTAAAAACTCTGTTTACACATTATTCCGTGTGGGTACAAACAGTGAGATATTAACATTGGCTGGCTTATTTCTGCAGCCGATGCCAAACACAATACAGACCTATGTCCACATTCATATCAGTGTATGTGAACACAGAAACAATGCATCATCAGCAAGGTGCTTCCAAGGTTGTGGGAGATCACACTGTGTGTGTGTGTGTGTGTGTGTGATATTATGCTTCATATCACGCCTTGTGTTTTTTCAACCTGCTGCACAGTGAAGCCAGACAATGTATCAGACGGCTGCTGCATCTGAGAATGCATGTGTGTGTGTGTGTGTGTGTGTGTGTGTGTGTGAGTGTGTGTACGGTCTGTGTGTCACAGCTATCACATGCTCGAGGCTAGTGCAGTGCACCATAACATGTCCCCTGCAGCACTTTACAGGGGCTACACCCCAACAGGGTTTCTTCTCCCTCTACCTCCGTCATCAGGGGGGGGGGGGGGTTGCTGAGGCTCGGGCAAACTTATTAGAGAGAGATCGATGTGTGTGAGCTGGCAGGGGGATGTGGCAGGACATGCCAACACACGCTTTTGAGCGTGAACGGGAGGGAAGGAAGGGTAAATGGAGAGGCGTATGGAGGGCTGGAGGCGAGAGGAGGTGAAGAAGAAGAGACACCATGGGTGGGTGAGTGGGAGATCGGGGGGGAGGAGAGCTAAAAATAAGATCCATCGATCCAGCTTTAATATGAATGTAGTGGAACACAGAAGAAGAAGAAAAACGCAGCACCCGTCTGAAACTTGATCAAGCGTGATCAAGTAATACATCACACACACACCATCTATAGTCTACTGTAGAGTTACACACACACACACACACACACACACTAAAAGCTAAAAGGAAAAGCTTCAAATCAGCCATTTAGACTCTGTGTGTCTCACCTGGACAGGGAGAAAACAGAAATGGAAGAGCTGAAGAGCAAAGATGGCCAAAGGCAATATGAGACGCCTCCTACTCTCTTCTACGCGTCTGTCCTCGGAGATTGGGAACACACACACACACACACACACACACACACACACACACACACACACACACACACACACACACACACACACACACACACACACACACACACACACACACACACACACAGGAGGGGGGGGGATAGGGCTTTCTACGGGAGAAAAGGTGCCATACATACTCCTACCAGTGGTAAAAATAAAACGGAGTGATGTCTCTGCTGCAGTAGAACATTACAGTGTGAACAACGGTGCAGAGGAGGGTTTGTTGGACACAATGACTCCTCATAGGTGCTTTTAAGCAGGTTGAAAGTCACTGATTAAAACCTGCAGAGAGTCACGTGGTAATATTTGGAGAAAAATATGTTATTATGTTACGTACTCCTGACTGTTTTTCATGTGAAAGCTTTGAAACGAATGGGGACCCTTTGTTTTCACGTCCCTCTTTCTTTCCCTAGCATTTCCCGTTGGTACGACTAAGAAAAAGTATGGCATGTTGACGACCAAGATCAAATACCGGCATCAATCAACTGGAATCTTCCAAAATACCAGAGAAGCTCTATATCAGTGCAGGTCCATCCATCAGTCTCCCCGTCCTCCTCCTCTCCCCCTCCCTACAGCCACCTGTGTCACTCACCATCCTTTGTTAAAGGTCTTAGCCGGCTCACCCTGAGGTGGCATCAGGTGGCACCGCGGCCCGACAGCACAACGGTCCTCATTCTCCCACAGAGCGGTCCGTCCCGTGTGAAACCGAGGACAGGGTGAATTACATCGACATGGCTGCTGCCACGCAGGTGTCACCGTGACACCAGTGGGCGCCCACACAGCGAACACCGGACCTCCCACTTGTGTCCACATTTCACCCGGAGAAGAGGAGGATGAATGGATGAATGACTTCACTGTCTGGGAAATATCATGTTGATCCTCTTATTGCCTCTGCCAAGGATTTATGTTTTGGTTCTTTGGCTTGTCTGTCTGTTTATCAACAGCATTCCAAAAAATAAAAAAACAACGGGATTGATGTCCATGAAATTTTAGTCGAAGGGTGTATCATGGGCCAAGAAGCAAGCGGCTTAAAATGTCAAAATAATGGGTGAATCATTTTATTTATCACTTACGAAAACGGTCCTGGCAGAGTTATGGCTACTACTTGAATATGAATTTCCTTTCAGTCAACGAATCAATTCCATCAGCTCTGTATGAGCTGACAATTCTAAATTGATAATTTAGAGATTATTTCATTTCAATTGAAATCAATTCAGAAAAAAATGACTAGAGCAAGTCAGCAGAGATGGAAATTGCGAGTTGGAAAAACCTGAACATGAATTATTAAATTGCCGAACTCAAAACATTTTATCGTTAGTTTGTTGCAATGACATTTCTAGTCCAACTCCACTTGTTTTTTTACAGTGTGGACATGAACAGACCACACACTTAAACACACAGGGCTTTCCACACATAAATAAATGTATTGTCATGTGATCATGAAGCCGTAACATGAGCCTGATAATAACATTATTATTATTATTATTATTATTATTATTATTATTATTAAGACTATAAAACTCATAACAGAGAAAAATATTCCATTCCTTTTTTCCTTTGCCAGCCATGGAATTTGCAATTGCTTTTTTCGTCACGTTTGGGATCTCTGATGTCCGATTTAAAGCCGTGGGAGATTTGAGGGTAGAATAAGTTGGAGGAGAGAAGAAGCAGCAGTTGATATTCAGCGAGAGGTTTCACACCCGTTCAGTATGCCTTCCACGGGGGCTGGGACACGCCGAGCGCTCCTCGTCAGATGGAATAGAACAGGTTGGAGACTCTGGTTTTAAGTATTTGAATGATGCCGGATGAGAGATAAGAGACGCCTGGGAGGGATTGGGAGACATGAGCTGCCGTGTGCAACGGTTGCTCACCCTGTTGAACTCTTTTATCCCGATCCTTGCAGCCAAATCTATCGAGGAGGCTTGACATCACAACACACACACGCCTCACGCTTTGTGAGCCAGACGGATCACAGATGGGATCATGATAACACCATGCAGCAACACCAGCGCCGGTTGCTGAGCTTGCTACTGTGCCTGCTACGCTTATCAGTTTTCTGATTCTGGACCTTTAATAAAAAAAAAAAAGGCTGATAGCATTATTGTGAAACCTCTGACTGCAGTATTTCTCCCTGAACACACAGTAAACGTACCGGTCTGACCTGGTTTAACGTGGCTTTTTGATCCGATTCAGCAAATGGAACGCTTCTCAATGAGGAGCAACTCTTTTCTGTAGATGACGAACACAAGGTTCATCCAAATAATGCATTACCATAGGAAACGCCAAATAGTTTTCACTTCAATTCAATTGTATTCATAGTGTCATATCACAACAGAAGTTATTTCAGGACACTTTACACATTGAGCAGGACAAGAATACGCTCATGATTCTCAGAGTTAATACATTGTCAAAGTCCCAACATCACCAGGAGCAAGAGTTACAGCGACAGTGATGAGAAAAAACTCACTAAATCTCATATATTGAGCCATTAATAGGTTTTGATCTTATGAATCAACAGCTCCCCTGCATATTTTCTACATTAGCAGCTGAGTGAAGTGATTTCCTCCCCTATTAAATCTCCACACACGGGTTCTTACCAGAGCACACCCTTGTGTTTTCTTTCTCCTCTTGTCCGAAAGAGAAAGAATTAACCGCCTTTGCTCAAACCCCTAAAATAATGCAGCTTAAACACCAAATCTTGGCAAATTTTTCGTCAAAAACAATCCGTCGTCTCTCATCACAGTTCAAGAAGGGAAACTATAACAATATTTATATGCTGTACAATAAGGAATCCATTGTACTCACCCATAATGGAGCATAAACAAGAACAATACATAAGAATAAAATGAGACGGTGAACTTTACATGAGTAGTTCTCACGTATGCAGCACACTGTGATTCATATCATTCATAAAGTTTCATATGATTATCCTGGCCAAAAATCAAATAAATGTAAATAAGATGATCACATCATGTGTCCCTGCATAAATAAAAGGCCAAATAGGCTCAACTTTTTACTTCCCTACCATAATAGCGAGCTAGACAGCTTTTCCAAGTCACTTCTGTCAGTATTTACGATTATACCAAATAACAGAAAATCACCACGATTGATTATTGTGAGTGTTTTTTTATCCCGATGCGTGATAAAATCCTACATTGTCCCATCCCTACAGCATGGGCTTTCAAAATAACTTCAATCACGACAAATTGTGGACAAGGAGATAAAAATCTCGCCAAGTTCAAATCCCTGAGGGCAGGCTTGTGGAAGATGGACCCGAGAGCAGATATTCGATCCCGATGTGATGAGAAAGAAAAGACGGGGATCACGGTTTGGCGGTGGAGTCAAGTGGCGGGCGAACACACAAACTTCAGAGAAAGGTTATTAATGAAAAGGAAGATGAGGCTGAGGAGGGAGGAGAAGAGAGAGGGAGGGAGGAGATTGATGAGTTAATAGGTGGATCAACTCCAGAACAAGTCAGTTAACAATCTAGTCACACACTCGGCACTGCAACCGGGACCCGATGGGCAGGCCTTCAAACAAAGTGCAGCGTGTTTAATGTCTCCGACGCTGCCAGTTGTGCTGTTTCCGTGTGTGTGTGTGTGTGTGTGTGTGTCCGCATGCCTTTGGCTGCAACGAGTGTGTCTGTGCCCTCCCGTGTTTTGTGTGTGTAGGAAGACTGATCGTATGTTGTGGTGAGAGTGCAGAGGGGCGTTCAAAGGCATGCAGTCATTCTCCCAGGAGGGAAAGAATGTTGTGGAAAAACAACAACAGCAACGAAGCAACGAAGCAACGAAGCAACGCGACTGAGGGGAAACAAATAGGGAAAATGATATCAAACATTAGAGTAGGATAACGAAATTGAGCCCAATGTGATGCTGCATTAAGCAGCTTGATCGGTGACTAAAGAGGCAGACGGTGTGTGTGTGTGTGTGTGTGTGTTTAATAGTGGATCTTTCACTAGCTGAGCAGTAAAAGTGAGCCGACCACCTCTTGAACTTAATCTCTCCTTTTTCCTCCCTGCTGTCACATCACATTACAAAGTGGATCCATTCAACACACACCCATACTGTCGACACACACACACACACACACACACACACACACACACACACACACACACACACACACACACACACACACACACACACACACACACACACACACACACACACACACACACACACACAACGTTTTCCTCGAGAGGAAAACTAAAGAGAGCAGCGATGGGAATGGCCGGGAAGCTGCGTCGTCATGGGATACGCGCACACACACACTGTGGCATTTAACACTATGTTAATCGAAGGTCCCTCGTTTAAAATCAGTGATGCGGATTACAGTTACAGAGTGCCGACATGTGACCACAACACCATACCTTGCATAAATCTTGAGGCAACACTATAGAGAGAACCTAAAACGCCGGGAAAAGCATAACATATGACCAAACACGGGGCTTCATTTTTATTTATTCAATATGAAATATATATTAAATTAGAATGTTAAATAGTATGCAGTATTCTGATGTCTAGGTTTTGAGTTTATGGGACTTCGTTGGCAGTTTAGCCAACTGTATTTGCTACCAGCTACCATCACTTATTAAAAAGCACTGGGTGAGACTTTTTGCCCACAGGCAGAAAGTGGTACTGCAGCCTGGGAGACAGCGAGAGGCGCACAAAAACCAACAATAACAAATCCAGAGGAGTTCTGTGAGCTGTTGATGAGGGGAAGCTGCTGAAACCCTGTGTGGTGGCGTTTGCGAAGAGAACTTTTTCTCGCCGCCGGACTGCTTTTCCTTCGTGTCCCTTTCCAGACCGACATGCAGGGTATGCAAACAAAGTCATTGCTTCAATAGCTATTTAAATATGAACTGTGGGTGCCAATTACACAATCACTGTTGACAGTGTCAGTGTTCACAGTTTCCAAATGTTTTCCATGCATCTTATGCAGATTCAGCTTCTGGATCGATTCGCCGTATGGCCCATCCTCACGTCAAACAGGGTCCTTGCAAACACCTAAAAACATCTCAGCATCCATCGTTTACCTGCTCTCAACAACGCTTCAAGAGAAACCCCGCATCAGCATCACGTTATTAGCCACACAAATAATCCAGGAGTAGTGGAAGTCAACAAGTCTGGACGGGGCTTGATAGCAGAGATGACTGCCTGTTAGCAGGTCAGCTAATGATGTAAGACTGAGCAGGAGGTCGGGGGAAGAAAACAGTGCAACGAGGGAGGTGAGGAGTTCAGAGGAAGGACACAAGGAGGCAAACTGCAGACGAGATATTAACATAAACCGAAAAGAGGTGGTGTAGTGGGGAGCACCGTCGCCTCACAGCGAGAGGGTCCCGGATTGGATTCCCGGTTGGGGTTCCTTCTGTGTGGAGTTTGCATGTTCTCCGTGTTTTGGAGTTTTCCGTGTTAGCGTGGGTTCTCTCCGGGTTCTCCGGCTTCCTCCCACAGTCCAAAGACACGCAGGATGGTTACCTGTCTGTCTCTACGTGTCTCCCTGTGATAGACTGGTTACCTGTCTGTCTCTACATGTCAGCCCTGTGATAGACTGGTTACCTGTCTGTCTCTACATGTCGGCCCTGTGATAGACTGGTTACCTGTCTGTCTCTACATGTCAGCCCTGTGATAGACTGGTTACCTGTCTGTCTCTACATGTTGGCCCTGTGATAGACTGGTTACCTGTCTGTCTCTACATGTCAGCCCTGTGATGGACTGGTTACCTGTCTGTCTCTACATGTCAGCCCTGTGATGGACTGGTTACCTGTCTGTCTCTACATGTCTCCCTGTGATAGACTGGTTACCTGTCTGTCTCTACATGTCGGCCCTGTGACAGACTGGTTACCTGTCTGTCTCTACATGTCGGCCCTGTGATAGACTGGTTACCTGTCTGTCTCTACATGTCAGCCCTGTGATAGACTGGTTACCTGTCTGTCTCTACATGTCAGCCCTGTGATGGACTGGTTACCTGTCTGTCTCTACATGTCTCCCTGTGATAGACTGGTTACCTGTCTGTCCCTACATGTCGGCCCTGTGACAGACTGGTTACCTGTCTGTCTCTACATGTCGGCCCTGTGATAGACTGGTTACCTGTCTGTCTCTACATGTCTCCCTGTGATAGACTGGTTACCTGTCTGTCTCTACATGTCGGCCCTGTGATGGACTGGTTACCTGTCTGTCTCTACATGTCTCCCTGTGATAGACTGGTTACCTGTCTGTCTCTACATGTCTCCCTGTGATAGACTGGTTACATGTCTGTCTCTACATGTCAGCCCTGTGATAGACTGGTTACCTGTCTGTCTCTACATGTCGGCCCTGTGATAGACTGGTTACCTGTCTGTCTCTACATGTCAGCCCTGTGATAGACTGGTTACCTGTCTGTCTCTACATGTCGGCCCTGTGATAGACTGGTTACCTGTCTGTCTCTACATGTCAGCCCTGTGATAGACTGGTTACCTGTCTGTCTCTACATGTCGGCCCCGTGATAGACTGGTTACCTGTCTGTCTCTACATGTCGGCCCTGTGATAGACTGGTTACCTGTCTGTCTCTACATGTCGGCCCTGTGATAGACTGGTTACCTGTCTGTCTCTACATGTCAGCCCTGTGATAGACTGGTTACCTGTCTGTCTCTACATGTCAGCCCTGTGATAGACTGGTTACCTGTCTGTCTCTACATGTCAGCCCTGTGATAGACTGGTTACCTGTCTGTCTCTACATGGATGGATGGATGGATGGAACCAAAAGAAACAGGAGGGATGATTAGCTGCTCAGGGCCGGGCGTCATTAGCAGCCGTTATAGTCTCTTCGTCACAGCCGCATGACGAGCAGCTCAGTGAGGGTAGAAAGAACAGGTGGGATCTGCATCTCACAGCCGCCTGCAGGCACTCGCCGAACAGCTGAGAGCAGCAAAAAAGTGGGCCAAGTGCGTGTTTGTGTTGGACGCGTGTGCGACAATGCAAGGACGTGCGCGTGCCAGCCCTTGTGTAGGGGACGGCGCTGTAATCTCTGCTGATAACCAGAGTTTGGTGCATCAAAGCGCCTTCCATCTTGCCTTCCAATCTGCCAGTGCAGGGACCGCTGTGCCTCGCCTGCCAAGAGCGCCGCTGATCAACTCTATCAACGGCTAAACACCCAACCGTCTGTTTAATTACACTCCATTAACGGTGGACTAACAGTAATTAGGAGGCAGGCAGGCGTGGGGGTTTGGGGGGGTGACAGAGCTGAATCCTGTGTAGTACAGTGATTTCATCAGAAAGATACAGGGGTGAAGGAACACTGTTTGAAACCCCTTTCAAGCCTTCACACGCTGTGTATTGTTTTGAACCATTAAAAGCCATCCACACCGGGGCCATGACTCATAAACAACACGACTACTCATGAAGCATCTCGTACTAACCCAATAATGAGCAGCAGTACATGGAATTACTTTTTATTATTATTTTCATGCGAACGATTTTATCCTGACCCACCATTCACCAAAAACATACAATTAAAAATGTATAATTTAGGTGGAAAATCACATCTGAATGGCTGTTGGAATGAAATTCCATTCCAAATTTGAATGTGGGTTTTTAATACGAGTTGTCTAACGTTAGGAACTCTCGCCCTTTCCACATAAACGAATGCTTTTGTCACATGAAGTCTGATGGACTTACATAACACGGCGCACACACGGAGATAACCACACGGCAGCACTCGGTAAAATGGAAAGATATCGACGGACCTCTAGAAGCGATGACGTCATGAGAAAGATGCATTCATGCTGCTTACTGCTAGCAAGATACACCTGCGTCTCCATCGGGTGATTCACTTGGAATGAGAAAGACAGCAGGATGTACGCGAGAAAGTGAAAGTCTCAAACTGACAGTGAGACGAGGAGGGTGTAGCCATGGCGACGGGGACACAGCATCCTCGGGAGAACGGCAATGTGGTCGTTTTACTTTCTGTTAAAGTTGACAATTTGAGGTCATTCATTTTGTGCTGAAGCTTAATTATTACTTAGCAAAAAAGCTGTCACCTATATATTTATTGGTAATGTTTTTGGAACGCCCTCTAGTGGACAGAAAGTAAAACAACCACATTGCCGTATAAGCCTGTGTAGTGTAGTAAATGAAGTAGTAAAAGAATTTGAGCATTAAAATGTTAATATAATTAGAATATTGAAAAGAAATATGGCAAGACATTCAACCAGGATTATAGAGGAGTATTTACAGCTCTGAATCCGGCTCATCATCGGCATAGCTCTGCATTTGCACCATGTTTCACGATGACCGCATTGGATTGCAGCTGTGGGAGAATATGTCGCACTGTTGACCTCCTGACACGCGTGTTTGGACAGAGCTGGCGACTAATCATCGCGGATATTCAACAGTGGCAGATGTGCTGATGGATGCAGAAACGCTGATGCAGTCAGCCACGATGTGGAAGATCAGTAGCGACAGCAGATAAGGTGCCGGCCGCAACTAGAGATCATCCTGTCAAACCGCGACATGATGATGATACAGACGGCCGCGGCGGCGGCGGCGAACGCCGGGTGATGAGCCGGTCTGAAGAGCATCACACCGTACACTCCGTCTACTGTGACAGCCGCGTGAACAATACTCAGCCAGTTTGTTCCTGCAGCCCACAATGGGGAAATGAAGCATCCGGGACAGTGAGTAAGTTTGGGTTGATGTTGGACTGAAACCAGAAATAAACAATAGTGCATCACTGTATATGGACACGGTGACCATTAGATATAGGGCTGCATGACATTGGAAAAAAACTGACATTGCAATATATTTCTCTGTGATATATTTTTTGATGAAAAAAAAAAAAAGAAATTCCAGGAATGAGGTTAATGTAAAGGGCGTTTAGAAAGTCGGGGGTTTAATGTGACTGACTGGGATCTTTTTCATGACACAGAGTTGATGCATCAACAAGATCACCTTTATCAAAAAGAAGGTGTTTGGTGTAAAAGCTTCTCTCTGGACGCGGGGACGTCTCCGAGCAGACACAGACAGCTGATTGTGAACTGAACATCCACTGATGTGTAAACTCTGACTTTGCGGGCTTTATCAGCTCAAGGTGACTGCGTGCCGTGATAAGGCTGCACGGGTTCGTCCACTGGTTTGAACCGACTGAGTCCCTAAAGAATGAGGAAGAATCACAGAGAGGAGAGGAGAGGAGAGCGACTGGCAATAGATCACTATGATGTGACTGCTTGACAGCGGGAGAGAAGTCAATATGACAGCTAAGGGAAGAGAAATGTATATTTGGTTTCAGAAGTCTGTAGAATTACTGTCCATACATGGATAATCCAGAAAATGATGAAATCGTGCCTCCCATGATAATGTTAGTACAATGCTGCACCATTAATACATTTTAACTCGTTATTACCAGTTATTTCCTTAGACCACTTCGGGAAGTAAACACAAATCAGGTGATCGTTTTCCTAAAATAAATGCAGGTTCTCTTTAGCATTGGATTCTTGTGGCTTTGTGACAAAGCGTCACGTTGTGCGCTGTGACTTCAGAGTTTGACAGAGGAGTCATGCATTGATGTGTGTGTCTGCACATTTTAAGGGGGAAGCAGACACATATTTGCAGCTAAATAAAGGACTCAGAAATGCATGTCAGATCAATAGTAAAGCTCTAAACAAGAGAGAATGAAAAAAGCATTCAGTTCCTCTAACTGAAAATGAGAGGAAGCATTTATGCATCCCTCCGAGTCATTCAGTCATTAACATGACACCAACATCATAAGACAAGATAAGATAATCCTTTATTAGTCCCACAGTGGGGACATTTGGGTTACAGCATGGACTATTTGCAAGAGAAATAATAGCAACAACAATTGCACGCTTTAACGCCAAAAGCATCCTCCTCCACTCTGCATCATCTACGCTAACATGTGTTTCACCAGACCAGCATGTAAACGTAGTGCTGATTAGTTGACAGTTTTAATAAAAATTCAATCATTTATTTCATTTGATTTGTTTTCTTCAGGATGGTTGAAATTACTTTTCAGGAAGATGGAGACAAAAAGTTAGTCCTTTCCGTTTAAATTTTTATTCATTTTTACTCCAAAAATCCACTCCTGTGTTACCAGCTCTATCAAGGGTCATCACTGATCCGACGTGTACTCGCCGTGTGTTGTTTTAGTTTGTAAAGCATACCGGAGGGAGAAGGGATTATTTGTCTGTGAAGATCACAGTATTATCGTGGGTAAGGAGTTAAACACCTGAACTCGACACTAGAAAAGAAGGTGAAACGTCCTCGGAGCTGCCCGCGATAAATCGTTCAAGGAGAGGGAATAATCACATGGCCCTCATCAAGAGACACACCTCAACACTTCTGTTAATTTATTGACCCGCGGAGCTTATTCTCTCGGGAGTTAATCATCAACCTGTGTGATCAATGCATCCTAACAAGCGGCCGGCTCACAAACACATTCCACCTTTGTGTTTTACCTGCAGACGCAAGTCAACGCGTCTTCTGCCTTGAGGACTGTTTGCCAATTTCTTACTACAAACAGTTCCTCATTTTAAAAGGCTTTTGTGCAAACGTTTGTGTTCCGAACTCAAGATCCCTCCAACGCACGCTCGGAGTCCCGGCTGAGGAAATCGATCATGGCCGTTTGTCGGGAGAATAAACAGATTTGTCCTTTTGGCAAAGACAACACAATGAGAGAGAAAAGAAAAGGTTGATCTTTTGTAACGGAGAGAGAGAAACAAGCGTTCCAGGCTTTCGATGCTTATCTGCAGCAAAGACCAGCCTCTTCACGACTCTGGACAAACGTTATGCAAGCACCCCTTTGTATGCAGTAAAAGCAGGGGTCAAGGAGTTGTTGACCCGTCTTGTAAAATAAAACACAAAAAAAGAGGTGATGGAGTGAGTGGAGAGGGCAAGTAGAGGGAAATTTCCACTACGACTGTGGGCGGCGAGACATGAAACAGACGTGGCCGCGGCTCCATAAAGCCTTATTACCACAGCCGGGCGAATCACACGGGGTTACAAATCACCTTGTGTCACAGCAAGACGGATGGCAGCAACACACACACACTCGCAAATGATTTAGTTCCCATACTAGCAGACACTTTCACTTCCCCGTTACTCTTCAGTATTACAATGTTGGCACATTTCAGATTATAAAGCAGAAATCCTGCTGGCAGAAACACACGCCTGACCGCAACACCGTTTCACGTGAAGCGGACCGTACCAAACGCTGCAAGCCCCCACTTAACTAACCACGGCATGTAAACAGCCGGGATGCAGTTTCCGACTCGGCCGATGGGAGACGAGGACTGGACGTGGGATTTGAGGATTTACAGCTGCTCGGGTGTCAGAATGGGATCCACCTACAAACACATTCAAATCAGTGGGATGTCCTTTGACTCCGTGTTTGCCGATCACCTCATCTCTCACCTCATGAGCGGCTCAACAACCTCTACTCCCTCAACACATCACACACACACACGATGACCAGCCATCAAAAACAGGAGGCATGACAGTCTGCCGGGGATGCAATGAAGAGAAGGAAGACCAAACGCATCGCATCACTGACATAAATGACTCAAGCAGGACATGGTGACGGACGGGAATAACCTGAATAACCCAGAATAACCAGAAGAGATTGGATCTGAGGAGCCTGATTGGACAGCAAATCTCACAGTCCAATCATTGCAGTGATGGGAGAATGTGCTAGTAATGAAATAAAGGAGCATCAATCATTAATCCACCATAAGTAATCCACTCAAACTTTTTTGGCACAGGAAGCCATTTGGTTTTGTATGCGACTTTGTTTGGTTTGCGACATCTATCGTTCCTTCCTGCAGCCGACATCTTGGCACACACACATTTTACAACCAGAACCTTGGGGTGTGTGTAATGTTGCCTGTGAGGCAAATCATGCTAATGAGGTTAGCCCAGGTCACGTAGATGTCTAAAGAATTCAAATGAGAAGCTCCGAGCTAACCCTGCTGACCAAAACACGTTATACTTCTGTTCCCGATGGCTGAGTTGTACTCCCAATTACATTGGATGTTTGAGATCATCGTGATTATGCTGTTAATTATTACAAAGTGGACATAAAAGACTGTTCATTGGACACTGTGGGCCATGTGGAGGAAATCAAATATCACAATATTTCTGAGCACCTCAATGTCAATATTGCAAAAATCAGTCGACTATTTGTGCTTTCACAAAATATTTATACAAATATTTTCACAATCATTTTTTATAAATAATTGTCAGCATTGTGGATATAATTACCAATATTAATTAAACCCTTATTTTAAAAGGTAAGCATATGGTAAATCATAAAGTCTCCCTGCATAAATAAACAATTACATGATACTTTTTTGATATATTTTTTTTAATAATTTTTTTATATTGGGCTGTAACTTTTGCTTGTCCTCCATGATAGTGAACTATCATTACAGATAATGAAGATTCACTTCAATTGATTTATTGTGAGAGTTTTTAATCCAGACTTGCGATAAAATCTTATATTGCCCCATCCCTAAATGCAGCCATTAAAAAAAAAAAGTTTTATAGTCACATAATGTTTTTTATGGTGAGGCAATACCGACTAGTGATTCTGATTACTGAGGAAAACTCCTGTCACACTCACGCGGTCGTAAATATTAACCTCTAATTGCTCCCGACTGATTCTTTTGTAGGACACCTAATAAAACTTTACCTTTGGTCACGTTTACCATTTAATGACTTGAAGATACCGCGTTACACAAACACACCTTGTACATCGGGTTATTTTTTATCATCATCAATACAGCAGGTCGTATCTAATGGCTCAGGGCCTTCTGACACCGAGCCTTTCAGGACACGAATGGGACTTTTTTAACTCTTCAGTCGCCACCTTCACCGTTGAAGGCAGACAATAACATTTAACTTGTTTCAATGCCCCAAATAATATTCATTAATAAGCCTCTGAAATTGTTTTTGGATGATAAGGCAACGCTGAAGCCCCGGAGGATAATGATGACATCATATGTGTGTACAGGTAAACATTACGTCATTTTGTATAAATGTGCATTGAGCCATCCTCTACCCCGGCGAGCACAGAGAACACTTCAGGCCCGATCGAAGCAAATCAGCTTCATGTAAGCCGGTGCATCAGCCTGGTGTTAACCGACAATATGTTGAGGCTGGTGCTCCTCGCTCCCGGGCCTAACATTCCCTTCAGCCTCTCTCTCTCTGTCTCTCTGTCTCTCACAGCCAAACTACACTGGCCTCTTTGAGCATCCACTGCCCACAACAAACCCACACAACCACCATGACTGCCAATATCAAACAAAGACACCATGTTACTACAACCCACGGCGAGGAGATGGGGGGCAGAGAAAGAACTCATTTATGTTTAAGAGGTTATTCTCACACCGGAGCTATTTTTATGCGATCCCACAAGCTTCTTCGTGTAACAATCATCCAATCACAGCAGATGAGATTAACAGAAAAAAATGTACACATTTGTATTTTTGGATTTTGTATTTTTGTATTTTTTGTTTTTTTTTTGCAGTAAGAGCTGCTTGCACGTTCCTTTCGGGCCGAGCACGAGACCCCGCCAGGGTGACGGAGCGTCCAGCGCTGAATCAGCGGGTCGCACGTTGTGTAATCTCTCGCACAAACACACACACAGATTAACAGCACACAGAGAGGCGGGGTGTGGGGGCTTTTTTTTTTTTTTTTTTTTTTTTTTACAAAGGAACTTTTTCAAGAGAAGGAAACAGAGGCCCAAAGAAGTGTTACAGTTGTGGCTCCTTAATTTAAAGCCTCGCTGCCACTGAATGGGTCCAGTTGGTCTATAAAACTTGTCTCTTCAAATAGTTAATGCTTTAGACTTGGTTTGTCGTGAAAGACAAAGACACACACAGAGACACACACACACACTTTGGACTCCCGGTCCAGATCTCACACTTAATCATGATGAGGGGCACACTGCAAATCCTCAAAGTGGGATTGAGGGACCTCAGCGGGTCCTTTACGAGGAGCAAAATGATGAATAGTGTAATATCTCCAAATTATAATTCACTATTCTTATTCGATAATGTATAAGAATGTCCTCATTTGTGTCTGCCTCAATTCTAAATATCAATTCAAACCAGAAAAAAAGTGTAAATGTGGGTGTCCAGAGCTCTTATCTGCATCCGTTTAAGGGCCATGTCACATTCATATGTTTGGGAGCCCCCTGCTGTATAAAACAAGTCTCATATCAAACCATTCACTCAGCTGACACCTCTAAATCTTGTGCAGACCAGCTATGAATCCAAGCAATGCTGTGCCCGCTTGTCATGCAAGGCATACAGTAACTTATAAAGTAGAAGCTTCAAGTTCAATCTGGGACCGTACAGATTATCAGATGCATCTCAGGCCCGCAACACATTGTGCATGTACGTGCACGCAGTAGCAGCTTTTCTCAGCTGCTGCTGAACAACAATGAATCGATCTATTGTTGGGACGGTTGCGGACGATATCAATGCAGCCCACACACACACACACACACACACACACACACAGAGAGAGAGAGAGATCTCCTGACACATACAGTAATCCCCACCATGGTCCTGTTTGTGTGAAGATGACATCACAGTCACCCTCTGCAAGTAGTGGGTGTTTTGGGATTATTCCCCCAAATCAGGGTTCTCATTGCACATGTTATTGAGCACATTTTGTTCCAAATCATTAAGACCCTGTTTTTAATTCGGCTGATCAGTGAAGCACAATGCAGCACTTTTGGGTGGATCAAGACGGTGTGCGGAAAAAATGGCTGCTAAATATTATGTTTTTATTACATGACTAAATGTGTTGTTTGTTTTTTTTAAATGCAGAATTATAGTCACATTCTTAGATTAAAAAGCAGGCATTAAGGCATCTGCTAAGACGCGTTTATTATGCAATATGCAACATTAATAAGACGTTACTGGTGTGAAACCAGCGGGACTTTCAACCTGAGCGTGCATTTACAAACGCGTCCTTACTTTCCTCACTTCCCCACACAAGTACACAAGGGGAGCAACCAAGATTTAAAGAGACATTAGACACACTCGGTCACTTCCGACAGCGCAGACCTCGCTGGGGTTGCAAAATCTGACGATTTATCAAAGTGACCTTTGGTCTCCGTCAAGCACGCACACTCAAGAGACACACGCCGTCTCATTCGGCGCACACACATGACAACAACATGCGTTCACTTTCAAATGACATGGAAACTTTTTGTTGACAACACTTTCACGCCGCTCGCTACCGTGCTAGCTAGGACCAGATGTGTGCACGTAGTATAGCCCGGCAGCGTTAAACTGACAGATTTATCAATGGAGTCTGGGCAGCGCAGCAACAAGTGACACTCACCAGAGTTTGTTCATACTGCAGCGCCCGCTGGTCGGACCCGTTCCCCGCCATGGCTGCTGCCCGGCGACTCGCTCACAGCGTTGTGTTCGGGCTGAAAGTGAGAGGAAGACGAGCGCGACGTCTCTCCGCGTGACCGCCGACTAACGCATCGGACTGACGGGAGTTTCTGAGAGGGAGTTCGCGACTCCCACAACTAAATGCGCCCCGGTTACTGTAAGTTCCTTCATTTTATAGCCTCTCGAGTCCCGGCGAGATACACACAGTGCGAGGCGGGACTTAAGGCGGCTTGCAGAGGGATCGACCCTCCCATCTGCAACAAGTGTCAATCAAAGCGGGAGGAATCACGCTCCCTGCGCCCTTACTTAGGATGTTCCTCACATGTTGGCACTGGGTTTTGTTGGCAGCTAAGAACTAGCCTGTCCATACAAGGTGAACAAAATGTATTGTGAAATATGTCCTCTGGCTGTTGATGATTAACCAGGTATAGCCTTTTTTTTTCATTAGAGCAACTGTAATGGTTAATTAATTCCTATGACAGTGTATAGATTACAGTTCCTTATTGCACTGCCTATTCCCATGATAATCCTATGAATAACGTTGAAATGAACACTTGTGCATTCTTCTGAGTTAACTGAGACTCACCCAAACTTAGCCAGTGCCCTCTAGGAAGTTTTGGTAATAATTTGACCTATGTTTTATAATATTTTATTTTTTTGTAGTCCTGAAACACATCTACACTTTGTGCTTGTAAAAATGTCGATCTTGTATTTCCACACGAGCCACTAAAAGCAGTGAAAGTTGTAGCTGTGCTGCAGGTGGGAGCTCGAGTGGGCCACTTGTAAGCCCACACCCCACTTTGGAAAATGATGAGTGTTTTGCAAGGTCCAGACTGAAATATCTCAACAGCCATGGGATGGATAGTAATGGCATTTTGTACAAACAATTCATGGTGAAGACCAAAATATATTCACAGTGCCCAAAGAACAAAGCCCCTCTGCATTTGGTGAGCCTCTAACTTTTCATCTATCCAATGAAATATCTTAAAGCTACCAATAGGAGATTCATTTTATGAAGTTAATTTGTTCATTTTACCCCCAGGGTCTGCCTGTTTGCCCCACGTAGTCCTGGTTCCTCCCTTCCCTCCAGCGGGCCGTGCGATAGGGCCCGGGCCTCCTCGGTGTCGGCTCTCAGCGGGGACCGGTGGAGAAGGAGCCGCTGCATCCAGGTCTGGGTCTGAGCTGAATGACTTTCTGGTGAATCTGCATGAGACTAACTACATAGAAATAGCCAGTCTTCCTCGTCGTCTCTCTGACGGTCCTGTTAACTTATGTACGACTTATAGAAGCGTTATTATGGCGAGATGATGAACTGTTCCCAGATAATTCATCCTCATGATTTTGGCGATCCCCTGACTTTTCATCTCTAACCCCCACGAGTTGATGAAGTGAAATGTCTCACAGCCCCTCTTAGAATGAATTGTTATCACTTTGGCGATGCGTAACTTTTCATCTAGCGTCATTTTTTAAAATTGTGTACAGCAAAGAACAACCACAAAGCTGCTTTGTGTTCATTGCGAGTCACAGATGTTACCATGCCAACACTCTAAACTGAGATAAATGTACCAGCTCTGCAATAGCTTGTTAGATTTTTCATAGCAAACCATGTTGTCAGCGTACAATTTTGTAATATGATACCAGTCGTATCAGAGTAGAATCACACTCATCAATACCCAGGAAAGGGGGCCTTTGAAACCTTTAGATAATCGGACTTTGACAGTTATTTGTCAAGATAACTAAACTCCTTGGCCAGACAAAGGATGGCTCTTAAGGTCAAACAAGGTTAAACATGCTTGATTTAATCACTCTTCAGAAACTTACTGAGAAACTGAAGTGTTTGATGTTCTTTTCCAGTGATGTGAGACCAATGCAGGGAACCTACACAAAGCTGTGTGCGGGGGGAGTTCAACAACAAAAACACACACTTGAGCCCACAAAGACGTTTTTTTTTTTTCTCACTCCGACAGCACATGTGTACGAGGAGATTAATCATTAGAACAGCCTTGCTTTGTATGAATCTTGTTTGAACGTTCCAGCCTTTGTAGTGTACATCGTGTGTCTCATGATAGCTCGACATCCTCACAATGGAAAATGACTCGGGGTGCATGACGAGCAGAAACATCGATGATCAACCATGTTATCTAGATCTGGGTCACGATGGCAGGGGGCTTAAAGTAAAACTCTCTTCCTGGCCACATCCTCCAGCTTTTTCTGAGGGTATCCTGATGCATTCCCTGGCCAGATGGGATCTGTAATGCCCCCCGGCGTAATCTGGGTCCGCCTCGGCGCTTCTTCCTAATAAAACATGCCCAGAAAACTTCCGCTAACAGAGGAGCTTGTGATCACAGCTTGTGGTTTAAACTTTACTATCAACGGAGAAAATTCAAGCAGCCAATTCTAATGAAACACAGTTTGCTGTTTTTTTATGTGGTGTTTGCCCCCTCCATAACCCAGATGTGGAGTTTTCCAGGAATGTCTTTCTTGCGTAACGTTGCGTAATGAGCTCAACAGCGTTACCTAAAATGGCGTTTCCTTTAAGTTTCACACAGGACACAAACACGGATCTCGTGGGTGAAAGTCCTGTGTTTGTTTGATCCATCTAGCATATCTCCCACCCCTAACCTTTTTGAACTTTCTCGCTTGTCAGACTGTTGCCACGTTATGGTCACTCAATATACTTTGTCACTTGCTCTGATCAAATGCAAAAACGTCACTTTCACAGCAGCAGGGCAGAAACGTGCAATCCCGACATTTTTCCAGGGAACTGACCCTCATCCAAAACCATGTGACCACCTCGTTATGGATACCTTTTTTGTCATGTCACGTTTCAATCACGAACAATCGGAGCTGGAGCCGATAAATACCTGTGGCTACTGCAGTCATTCATCCCGGGAATGAATGCCAATTTCAGCATTTCCACTGAAGGCTAAAGTCCGATGTTAGTGGGGGTTTTTGTCCCCTCGGAGAGGGTCTTGAGATTTGATTTTAGGTCACATCTGGACTAAAAGAGGTTAAGAACAAGCTGAAAAAAGCTATGCACACCTGAAATAAATAGTTTGAGGGCTATGAACCCTTGATGTTTTTGTGTTATTAACATATGGTGGTGAAGGGAGAATGACTACTAGTGCCCTGAGACACAGACATAAACCTCATATCCCGCTGCTTCTACTCTCTTGCTTCTTCCATTGAACGCATTAAAAACATCCATATTAACACTTATGCTATCCATTAGCAGCACTGTAGGAACGTTAATGGCCTTTGTTTGAGTGTGTGACAGCTTGTTTGCTGGAAGCCTCCAAGTGTGACAGATAGGGGTGCCAGGGGTAAACATACCTGAATGACAAATGAGACAGCTGACAACAAAGCAGTGGGACGGACTGATGATCATTTCTCTCTTATAAGCTGATTTTCTGCGTGAATGTCTTTGCACAAAACAGATTGGGCCTCATTTATCAAACGAACGTACGACCGAAAACCGTGCGTACGACCATTTCCACGCAAACTTCGGCATTTATCAATTTGGACGTAAGCGGAAGCTGCGATCAGATCTCACGTCAGGTCTGAGCTCGTGTACGCAAATTCGAGTCTGTGGATTTGCGGTGCAGCACAGCAAAATCTGGCGTAAAATAATGAACGAACCTCAGCTGTCATTAAGCATAAGCAGTCACATATTTAGAACAGATCAAAACGGATTATTAAAACGAAAACATTTCTTTTAAAGCCCATGTTTTTACTGATACCACTTTCAAAAAATTAAACAATGGGATAAATAAATAAATAAATAAATAAATGTGAAAGAATCATAAATACAAGCAGAAATGTGTGTTTGCAAATTAACTAAAGGCAACAATGTGTAATTGTTTTTGTTTTTGTCCGATGGGTGTGACAGAACTGGAACAAAAATTGAAAGCACCTGTTGAGATAATCATCGTTCCACTGTGGTTGGTCAGATGTTTATTCATTCCCCTATTTAAACAGATGCTTTGACAGTTATCAAGTCTTGATGATGGCAGACTTGCTTATTTTGGAGGAACAATACGCGCGTGTCAGACGTGAGCGCGTTTTCAGGGACCGCAGGGATCTCTGTGTCACCTCCACCACTTATGCCACAGATCGACTCCGACCCAATTAAGGAGGCAATTTTTTCCTCCGTCCCCGTCAAGATCAGGCTGGAGTCTGTTTGGCCTCCTCCAGTCTGCCTGATGCTGCGTTTAAACGCAGCAACGCGTTTCTTGGTGGCCAGCTTCATATCCGACCATTTTTTCTTGACCTAAATGTAAATAATTGTTTTGATCAGTTAGCAGACATAAGCTTTTAGGCTGCGGATGAAAAGATTCATTTAAGTCGTTAGGCATGGGTTAAGTTATTGAGAATGATATTCAAACCTCAGCTGGAGTCCGTTCCTCTGCGGCAACGCTGTTGACTGCCTCCGTTATCTTTTTTGTGAGCCCCTTTTATGCCACCCTTCAGGCTGCCAAAAAGCACTGTCTTGTTGTGTTCCACCTCCGATGTCAGGATGCCGATCTCCGTGTCAGAAAAGTTTCTTTTCTTACCCATGTTTCGTCTCTCCATGTTTGACCTCAGTGGGCGAGGCCTCCGAAACAGGAATATTTATGGGCGTAACATGTTAATGACGATCGAATTCAGCCGCCGCATTTATCAAGGCCCGCTCATTCGTACGCTGAGATTGGTCAGATACGAACGTTTCATAAATCGCACGTGTGTCCTGTCGTAAGACCAAATCTGCGCTCAGATCTGCGCCCGTTTTCACGCAAGATTGATAAATGAGGCCCATTGTGTATACGTGTCATCATGTATGTGTTTTTCAAACAGTCAATTCCTATTCAGACCCTCTTACAAAAAGGAAACATACCATAATAATAAATGGGATGCACAACTTCTATCTAATTCAAACAACAAGTAAGTGGTGGATTGTTGCACAACAGCATTGACACATTCCTTGAATGCTAATTGGAGAAGGAAGGTCAATGAAGGGTATGTGTGTGTGTGTGTGTGTG
Source organism: Chelidonichthys spinosus (assembly GCA_029853015.1). Taxonomy (NCBI): domain Eukaryota; kingdom Metazoa; phylum Chordata; class Actinopteri; order Perciformes; family Triglidae; genus Chelidonichthys; species Chelidonichthys spinosus. The sequence goes on along the minus strand of CM056828.1, from coordinate 8,026,992 downwards.
TGTGTGTGTGTGTGTGTGTGTGTGTGTGTGTGTGTGTGTGACTCAGGTAATACACCTGTGACCATCCTGCTCCAGGCCAGGTTGCCCGTTAATTATGGATGGGTTTATAGTGAAAAGGATTTTTGCTGAGGAACCTCCTGGAACGCTGTATGGACCCCTGCTGTCCCTGGGCACTACTTTGTAAACCATTAATCCACAGCAATAAAAGGCTACTTATACAATAATGCATTAGTTTTAATAGCCACATAATAAAAAACAGTTTTGAACACAAAGGGGCAACAATTTGATCATTTTTGTGATAAGACAAAATGAACCCTGGACAATCTATCTATCACCTTTCCTTATAGTATTTCTTTTCTATACAAATATGTCTCCTTTTGTCCAGAATCTGAGAGATCGGTGAGAAAGGAGACTCACCCCACAAACGAATTAAGCCATTTCACATCCTGCCTTCCATCAACACTGACTTACTTGAATCATTACCTCGGTCTTCCATGACCATAACCGTGTGGTTTTAGTCCCCAAACCTCAAACGGAGAGCAGTAAAAACAGCACCTATTCATAGGAGCACACTCACACTCAAAGACTGTAATCACATCCTGTCACTCTTGGTGTAGACTATGTGTATGTGCTGGGCGCTTCATACCTCACCGTAGAATGGAAACAGTTACTGCTTTTGTATTTCCAGCACAACTGGTTTTCTTGCGCAACATTTAGGCTATCACAAGGTTTAACCCAGCCAAAGTGTGGATTATATGCATAGCAGAGACAAAATACACTTTAGTAACAGGTGTTTATGCTTGTAATAAGTAAAAAAAAAAGGCCTTTCAAGATGAAAAAGGAGATCTTGTAATTATGAATTATTTAAACTGATTTTGAGCTATATTTGAAGAGTGTAAGGAAGTGATGTTTGTCATAATGAGCCTGAAATCTTATATAGATATCCGAGATGCATCGTCTAAAAACAAGTTCCTATATCTAATCCTGTCTCCTACAAAATTACATTCCCTTACAACTGAACTATGTTTCTAGGAAACTTTTTTTTTATATACTGTATTAAGATTTTTTTTTCCGTAGTTTTAATTCACAATGCATGTTTTGTTGTCGGAAGTAATTAGACAAATATACTTACTGTATTTTTGCAGTGTATTGATCTATCCTCTTGTAAGACCTTGTGCTCACCCAGCCTGTGTCATTTTTTTACCAAAGGAGCAGGTTATCCAAAACTTTTTCTGATTTTGAGCTTTCATCCTGGAGGGGCAGACATGCTTTTACAGACTGTAACGGCAGCGGGAAAATCCCAGTATTTCAGCTTGTCTTTTTCACTTGTTTCACTTGGGGAAATCCATCCATCCATTTTCTTCCGCTTATCCGATACCGGGTCGCGGGGGCAGCTGCCTGAGCAGGGACGCCCAGACTTCCCTCTCCCCGGACACTTCCCCTAGCTCCTCCGGGAGGACCCCAAGGCGTTCCCAGGCCAGCCGGGTGACATAGTCACTCCAGCGTGTCCTGGGTCTTCCTCGGGGTCTCCTCCCGGTGGGGCATGCCTGGAACACCTCCCGAGGGAGGCGTCCAGGGGGCATCCGATGCAGATGCCCGAGCCACCTCAACTGGCTCCTCTCGATGTGGAGGAGCAGCGGCTCTACTCCGAGCTCCCCCCGTGTGACGGAGCTCCTCACCCTATCTCTAAGGGAGCGCCCCGCCACCCTGCGGAGGAAGCTCATTTCGGCCGCTTGTATCCGGGATCTTATTCTTTCGGTCATGACCCAAAGTTCATGACCATAGGTGAGGGTAGGAACGTAGATTGACCGGTAAACCGAGAGCTTCGCCTTTCGGCTTAGCTCTCTCTTTACCACGACGGACCGATACAGCGACCGCATTACTGCAGCCGCTGCACCGATCCGCCTGTCAATCTCGCGTTCCATCCTTCCCTCACTCGTGAACAAGACCCCAAGATACTTAAACTCCTCCACATGAGGCAGGAACTCCCCCCCGACCTGGAGGGAGCAAGCCACCTTTTTCCGGTCAAGAACCATGGCCTCGGATTTGGAGGTGCTAATCCTCCACCCGGCTGCTTCACACTCGGCTGCAAACCGCCCCAGGACATGCTGGAGGTCCTGGCTCGAAGGAACCAACAAGACCACATCGTCCGCAAAAAGCAGGGATGAAATCCAGTGGCTCCCGAACCAGATCCCCTCCGGCCCACGGCTGCGCCTAGAAATCCTGTCCATAAAAATAATGAACAGGACCGGTGACAAAGGGCAGCCCTGCCGGAGTCCAACATGCACCTGGAACAGGTCTGACTTACTGCCGGCAATGCGAACCAAGCTCCTGCTCCGGTCATACAGGGACCGAACAGCCCTTAGCAGAGGGCCCCCGACCCTGTACTTCCGAAGTACCTCCCACAGAATGCCACGAGGGACACGGTCGAATGCCTTCTCCAAGTCCACAAAACACATGTGGACTGGTTGGGCAAACTCCCATGAACCCTCGAGCACCCTGCGGAGGGTATAGAGCTGGTCCAGTGTTCCACGGCCAGGACGAAAACCGCATTGTTCCTCCTGAATCCGAGGTTCGACTATCGGCCTAATTCTCCTCTCCAGCACCCTGGAATAGACTTTCCCGGGGAGGCTGAGAAGTGTGATCCCCCGATAGTTGGAACACACCCTCCGGTCCCCCTTTTTGAATAGAGGGACCACCACCCCGGTCTGCCAGTCCAGAGGCACTGTCCCCGACTGCCACGCGATGTTGCAGAGACGTGTCAACCAGGACAGCCCCACAGCAACCAGAGACTTGAGGTACTCAGGGTGGATCTCATCCACCCCCGGTGCCTTGCCACCGGGGAGCTTCTTAACTACCTCGGTGACTTCAGCCCGTGTAATGGGTGGGTGAACCTCTGAGTCTCCAGCCTCTGCTTCCCCAATGGGAGACGTGTCAGTGGGGTTGAGGAGATCCTCGAAGTATTCCTTCCACCGCCCGACGATATCCTCAGTCGAAGTCAGCAGCTCCCCACCTCCACCGTAAACAGTGTTGGTGGAGGGCTGCTTCCCCTTCCTAAGGCGCCGGATGGTTTGCCAGAATTTCCTCGAGGCCGACCGATAGTCCTCCTCCATGGCCTCCCCGAACTCTTCCCAGACCCGAACTTTTGCTTCAGCGACCGCCCGTGCTGCAGTCCCCCGAGCCAACCAGGTTCGGTAGGACTCCTTCTTCAGCTTGACAGCATCCCTTACTTCCGGTGTCCACCACCGGGTTCGGGGATTGCCACCACGACAGGCACCGGAGACCTTACGGCCACAGCTTCGAACAGCCGCGTCAACAATGGAGGCAGAGAACAAGGTCCATTCGGACTCAATGTCCCCAGCCTCCCTCGGGATCTGGTCATAGCTCTCCCGGAGGTGGGAGTTGAAGACCTCCCTGACAGAGGGTTCCACCAGACGTTCCCAGCAGACCCTCACAACGCGTTTAGGTCTGCCAAGTCTGTCCAGCTTCCTCCCCTGCCAGCGGATCCAACTCACCACCAGGTGGTGATCAGTTGACAGCTCAGCCCCTCTCTTCACCCGAGTGTCCAAAACATACGGCCTGAGGTCAGATGACACAACCACGAAGTCGATCATTGACCTCCGGCCTAGGGTGTCCTGCTGCCATGTGCACTGATGGACACCCTTATGTTTGAACATGGTGTTCGTCATGGACAAACCGTGACCAGCACAGAAGTCCAATAACAGAACCCCACTCGGGTTCTGATCGGGGAGGCCGTTCCTCCCAATCACGCCCCTCCAGGTAACACTGTCGTTGCCCACGTGAGCGTTGAAGTCCCCCAGTAAAACAATGGAGTCCCCGGTTGGAGCACTCTCAAGTACCCCTCCCAAGGACTCCAAGAAGGCCGGGTACTCTGCACTGCCGTTCGGCCCATAGGCCGAAACAACAGTGAGAGACCTATCCCCGACCCGAAGGCGCAGGGAAACGACCCTCTCGTTCACCGGGGAAAACTCCAACACATGGCGGCCGAGCTGGGGGGCTATGAGCAAGCCCACACCAGCTCGGCGCCTTTCACCGTGGGCAACTCCAGAGTAGAAGAGAGTCCAGCCTCTCTCAAGGAGTTGGGTTCCAGAGCCCAGACTGTGCGTGGAGGTGAGCCCGACTACCTGTAGCCGGTAGCGCTCTACCTCCCGCACTAGCTCAGGCTCTTTACCCCCCAGTGAGGTGACATTCCATGTCCCCATGGCTAGAGTCACCGTCCGGGGATTGGGTTGGGGAAATGTTTTTCATAATCACAATTAGCAGGCCTGTCAAAGTTCAGCTTTTCATTTCTTCAGGACGGCGCTTCTGACATCGTACTTCAGGAATTGTGTCAGCAAGATTTATTCCCTTTTACTGTCGCACAAGTTGGAACACAAGCATGATAATGGATTACTATTTTCCCCAGTGGAAGATTGCTCCAACAATGGCAGGTTATGAGAAAGTATTTGAATTTACTTTAGACTTGTTGAAGATGTGTTCATACGGCTGCAGTCTGACTTTTTTTTTTTTTACCATTCCAAAAAACCCAAATAAAAGAATAGAAGTGAACAAGACGGATTAAACAGTGTCTGGCTGTGCTTGCGATTCAATTGAAATAAATTGATTTTCTTGCAAATTTTGGCCATTTTCAATCCAGTGGTCAGGGCATGTGAGCAGAATGCAGAATTTTGAAATATTGAATTAAACTGTTTTGTTTTTGAAAGGTGAAACACTAACAAATCTGGTTTGAAACTGAATATTTTGTCAGATAAAACCATTGTAGATTTTATGAAATACATCTATCTTTTATAATACATTTGGACTTTTGGACTTGCTCTGGAGTTATTGGAAGTGTTTGGATCATACAAGTCGGTAACAATCTCCACGCAGTCGCCGCACTCAATGCACAGATGCATTCTGGGTGGACCTATGGATCTAGTGTGAGGAAGACCGACTCTGAGTACTACAAGTCCGGAGTATTAGCTGCCTGTGTGCACATCCGTTAGTATCACTGAGGCTTCAGTCGATACAAAGACATTTGTATTTGTTTTTAGTATGGGAATTAGAAAACAAACATTTTAAAGCGAGTCGGACTCACCGGTGTAGACAGTAGATATAAGCCGCTGCGTATTTCACTACTTTGCGAGGGCACGGTCGCTGCATCCTGTACATGACATGGGTTGCGATGATTGTGATTTGTTCAAAGAAATACAAACAAAACCAGAGCATTTCCCCCCTATACCTTTTCTTTGGAACAGACACAGTGCTGTGGAGATCTGGCAATGTCAGACTTTACTAACTGTATTTTTTTTTTTTAACAACTGTGTAAAATCATCAACCTCGGAAAAGGTCAAACTGCTTTTCTGGGTGCTATTATCCCTCCGGGCTTTGTTCCTGTCTCACTCTCAAGTGGCTCATGTGTGGTTAACCAATTAAGAGGCCTTTTCTTATAACTCTAACCACATGTCCGGCAGCTGGTTTTATTTAGATCATTACTCTCCGTTCTAGACGATATGTCCTGTCTTCATATTTGTTCTGCCCATGCATTATCTCTCATTACACCTACACTCACAGAAAAACCGGTAATACCATTCCTCTTCACTGCTTTCATCATTCCACGTTTGACCTTCTCTGACTTTCAAACGGCTTTAATCCCTCCTCCGCCTGTTAATGACTTTATTCTTGGTTTGTGTGTTTGTGCGTACGCATATTGTGAGCGCATGCTTTGCTTGTTCATGTGAAGCTGCACTCTGCCGAAGCATGCAATGTTGTTTGTCTCAGCTTTGGCGCATTTTCTTTCTGTCTGCGTTCCACGTCTGCGATGACATCAAGCTTGACATCTTCGAGGCTTCCACCTCCTGCTACTTGCACTACACGGACAACTAAAAAATAGATAGAATGAATCACTTTTCGTGTTTTTCTTTTTTCTTAACGTGCATCAAAGTTCACAAAGCGGTTCAAAATATAGTCAGACAAACAGAGAATTTGCAACGGAGGAATGTGAGATTGGGCACAGACTATGAGTCAGATTTTGTGAAATTTGGAGCATCTTAGATGTCACTGAGAACTTTTCACAAGGCTTGATAGTGTTAGTTATTTCACCTTTCCCTCAACACTAATGTCGGCGGTACGATGATTTCTATAGTGGTGCAAGAATGATTCTCAGAACCCTCTTGAAACATTAAAAGCACGGCTCGTTGTCTCAAAGTCAGATTTTGGTCAGATGCCTGAAATGATGTCTGCGGTGAACCCAATCTTAAGAGATTTGAACTGTTTCCCCATCTATATAAAATACATCAGTTAATACCCCTCTTATGTGGCTTAAGAAAAGACAATTGCTAACAAGTGGCTAAATGAGACCACAAAACATCATCACCCCGATGAGTTCATATTTAGAGCCTCGTGCGTACTGCCGCTCATGGGACCATGGTGTAGTTCCTTTATAGCCTTACCTAACCTTGCCTTTCATTAACCAGTGTTTGCTACGGAATTTATTTTCAGCAATTATCCCAAATCCAGTTGAAAAGTCCCATCTGCTTTTTGCTGTTGTTGAAGGAACCAGTGTGATTCTCTCCAAATTGTACTGCTAACTACAGAGTAAACTACTATCCATCACAAAGGGGTAAGTGCATGAGTGTGGGATAATCCTTATATTATAGGAGAAGCAAAGGTGTTTCTAATAACATCATATGATTTTGACGTATCACAAATCGTAGTCCCACGTAGGGGGGAGTTCAGGGAGGATGGATTTAGATTCACATTTACATTTAGGGCATTTAGCAGATGCTTTTGTCCAAAGCGACTTACAATAAGTACATTTGAAGAGAGAAACCACAACATGTCATTGCCGATAAAGTAAGAGCGAAAAAATAGAAACAAGTGTTTCTAGTGCAACAGTGCTATGATCAAAGTGCTATAGGTAAGAACATAGAAGTGCATTTTGGGGGGGGTGGGGGGGGGGTTGAGTTACTTGGCATGCAGAGTTGAGGTGAAGTCTGAACAAGTGAGTCTTGAGTTTTTTGAATGTGTCAATCACAGGCCTTTCACCACGGAGACTGCTGTTTGTGTCCCATACCAAACTAGAAATCAACCTTGACTTATTTTAATTTACGTCCGCAGTTTAAATGACATAACAACGCAGCTGCTTGCAATATCAGGGGCCCGAAACTGAAGCAGCTAAATGGATTTCAGCAGCATTCATTTCAAACATTTGTGCCCTTCCTACCGTGACAAGTCAAAATGTCTTGCGTGACCATGAGATGAGATTTGACAGACACATCAATCAGTCATTTAGTCCTGCTATTTTCAGCTGAGAAATATTGCTAAATTGCAGCCAATGTTATCTTTCCAACAGCTGGAAATGGTGTCCCTATTTAGACAACTGCAATGCCCTTTATTCCTGCCTCAGCCAAGAAGCTTTTACACCGCTACAGTTAGTCCAGAACTCTGCAGCAAGACTACTCACTTAGGCCACATTCACACTGTGCACGTCTGTTGACGGACTTCCTTGACTTTGCATCGGCTTGTGTCACATTATGCCACTTGCATGCAAAAAAAAAAAAGTTGAGAAAAGTTCAACTTTTCAGCGCCAATCAGATCACGTCATGCAAATAAACTATTCTGACGCTTGCTAATAAAATCCACATTTTTAGGTACGGTCAGGGAAAGCACATGTAAAAAGCCGATGTGAACAAAAGATCGAGGAAAGTTTTATATACAGGACTGAATTACTTAAACACGTAGCAGCGCTCTTCTGGCTAGAACGGGATGCACTATAATAATAAAGAAGCCAGAAGTAGCCTGAATAAGCCGGCTAGCGGAGCAATTTCGATGGCTGCTGGCTGTGTCCGCAAAGGCATCTCCCCCATGCACCAGACACGCCTTCCCTCAACCAGCACGGGATAGGTACAGTCTGCCCTCAGACTTCATATCGCTGCCACATCACCCTGTGTGAAACACTAGGTTTTGAAAGGTGCTATACAGATAAAATGTTACCTTACCCTTGTGTCCAAGTCTTACAACTAACAACAATTGCCCTTTTCTTTTGTACTAGTTAGTTAAACGATCAGTGAAAACAGTTCAATGTTGGTTCTACTTCTATTCTATTTCTGAGTGCATATGAACCAGCTGAGGAAATAAATATGGACCCGAGCTGTTGCCTAGCAATATTACATTAAAGTAATGACTCTGACATGTTTTCAATTGAAAGAGGAACATTTGGGTTCTGTAATAGATGATAACACTGACATCAAAAACACTCATGTGTCACTTGTAGATTTATTTTGGCTCCAGTGCACCATGAAACATTGGCATTATAAAATAATGAACGATGGCATGAAATACTTTCAAGTGTGGATAAAAATGAGGACTTGGCACAGCTCCCAAGTCTGGCAATATCTAATAAATATAACTTTGAACAACAACAAAATATAGGCATATTTCAGGCTGGCAGGCACTACAGGAAGTTTACTTTTTCCATAGCAAGTGATAGTGCTCCATATCAATTGAATATGTGATTAATTACCAGAAATAATTCCAGAAATCTATGTCCATTTCAGTCATTTAAAGCGCCTTGACAAACGGCAGCCTGAATACCATCTGGGAGGGATGTTTTTCTGGCTTGTGCACAGAATACGTGCTGATTTATACATTAGAAATTAAATTAGGGATTTCACAGGCTATTCTGCAATAGAATACTACAAAACTTCTTTTAATCAGGTTATTTTTTAAACATTTTGTGTAACATTACCTGTGGGAATTGCATCACTCCATTCATACTAGAGAAAATGAATAATTCAGATCAGGCAGTAGAAGCAGCAGCAGAGTGACCATCTGGTAGCCTCATCGTAGCTGCAGCATAGCAACTACCAGCTCCAGGATGCCTTGGCTCATTCAGCAATATACACTGTTACAATCTAGGACCAGATTCAGTGTTCATTTTATCACAGTTTATATTTTGTACAACTAAAACAATACAATAAAATATTGAAATTCCATCCAATTCCACCAGTTTCTGAATCCTGAGAGCAATTAATACAACAAACATACTGAGAACGTGGAGATAGAAGATTGATAGAATAGAGATAGAATGATTGGTTCACAATTTTTCAAGTTTGTCTTAAAACAATAATCAGGAGCAGGAGCCAACTGTTCATACTGCCCATTGGGAGATCCCTTTAATGTGCTTTCATATCCATAGTCTCTGTTTGTGAATACCTGATTTGTGTTTGTAGGAGGTATTCAAACTGATGCTAAAAGTCTTCCACCACTTTGACTGACTGACATATCCCCCAGGTCCACACTCCATCTCTTTTTAGGTTTATGGATTAGGAGTCTAGATGCTGGTGGCCTGATCCGCCCACATTGAGCTTCACTCTGGCTCTTCAGAAACCTATGAGTGACATCTTAGAGATGACGTGTTTCAGTCTACGTCCAAGAGTCATCTATTGTCTTTGTACAACAGTTTCTATTAGAAATACAGCATTTATAAGGTTTTTTTTTAATCACCAAATGGAAATGTGTGATGCCCTTGTCTGGTTGTTGTTGATTCCCAGAAACGTAAAACTGTCCTCTTGCTAGCTCAGCTCCAGTGATGTAGACAGGGGTGTCTTTGTTTCCTTTTCAGCTTGGTTTGACTGACGTTGAGCAGCAGGTTGTTCTCTGCTCGAGTGTTGATTTCCTCTCTATATATCATTGTATTTTGTAATCCAGCTGATGATCATAGTGTCTGCAAACTTTACAACATAGTTCTCTTCATGTCGGGGGTAGCAGTCTTGGGCGTACGACATGAACAGGAGGGGCTGAACACACAGCCCTGCGGGGCTCCGGTGTTCAACATTAGAGCAAAGGAGGTGTGGCTGCAAATCCAAACTGCCTGGGGTCTGCTTGTGAGGAAGTCTAATGACCAGTTGCCATATGGTACTCAAGCTCAAGGATGCTACATTTACGCAGAAGAAGACTGTCTTGAATGCTAAGGTGGAATGAGAGAACAACATTCTGATGTGTTGTTATTTTCAAGAGGTGTGAGCGCTGAGTGGAGGGCAGGAGAGGGCATCCTCTGTGGATCTGTCAGCGCTGTATGGAAGATGTTTTAAATGTGTTGGAGAGCATGAAGTATCAGACAGCATTCATCATAATTGGGGTCACAGGGTGGTAGTCATTTAGACTGGAGATGTTTTACATACAGGAACATTTACCACCATACCGGGCACAGACAGCAGCAGCCCATCTACCACCTCGCCGGGCATTGTGGTAGATAAACTGTCCCTGCTGCCTGTGCCGGGCATTGTGGTAGATAAACTGTCACTGCTGCCTGTGATGGTTGGAGCTGCTGCTGTGGCTTGGGCCAGGCCTGGTGGTGGAAGAGCTGCTGCTATGGCCTGGACCAGGCCTGGTAGGAGCAGAGCTGCGGCAGCAGCCTGGGCTAGGCTTGGTGCATAATGCAAGTTGAATTGCTGTGACCCGGGCTGAAAACAAGCCACTGCCCCTGCAGAGATTTGATTTATGCTGTAGCCTGGAGGTAGCGGGGCCACTGCTGAGGCCTGGTCAAAGCCTGATGGTAGCTGGGCTGTTGCTGTGGCCTGGGCCCAGCCTATTAGCTGGGCTGCTGCTTGATTTTGGCCGGATGGTGACAGAGCTGCACTTGTGGCATGGGTTTGGCTTGATAGCTGAGTTTGCTAATGGACCAGGCTTCAGCTGTGTATCCCTACTTTGCAATATCAAACACAACAGAAAACTGTAAGCATGATACTTGCTTTTGGTGGTTTGTTTACTGTTGGCCCTTTTCCACCGAGGCATTTTGAGGGCCGGTTCGGAGCCGGTGCCCAATCGCGAACCAGTTCTTCCTGTTTCCACAGACGAAGAGCCGGCTCTCGGCCAGGAAAACTGGTTCCCGAGCAGCCCCAACTCCTTGCTGGGCTGGAACCGGCACCGGAAGAAGGTCTTGCTTACGTTAGGGGCTGGGGGCGGGGTTAACGCTTGAGGCAATGGGGGAAAATACGCTGCGGAGTTTTACTAACGTTACTGTTCCCGGTAAGTTTCATTTTTAAATTTTTAAAAACAGCAGCAACTAGTGGCTATGCTTCCTCGGGTAATGTAAGCCGACCGGCTAGCTAGCGTGATATTTCTAACAACAACGTTAGCATGCCACTTTCTGACTGCCGTTGGCTCACTAAACGTTACCAACTACCAACGTGACTTAACATCTGTGTTCACGGCGTCGTGGACACGTTTGTGATTAAACCGCTGTTCTCTGGTTTGTGTTCCTAGAGCTGTCGGACATCGGCGATATTGAACGGAGGTCCAACCTGCAGATGAATAAACATCAAACACTCTGATCTATTGATCACACACTGTTCTACACTTTATATTGTTGTGATTTTAGTATTTTGTGTATTTTATTGTTATTGTATTATTTGCCAAAATAAACACTTTTTCTGAAGAGACATGTCTGCTATGCTTGAAATGAGCGCTGCGGGGAAACCTCAGACGTATACAGTGACGTAATGACGTGGCTCTCTGGGCTCTCTAGCCGGTGGAAACGCAAACAGGTTCTCAGACGGTTCGCAAGTTGAACCAACTGCGAACCAGCACGGCCACCAGCCCGGTTCTTGAACTAGGTTTGCGTTGGTGGAAAAGGGCTATGTGTCCACTAGAAATGCCACTGTAAACTTCTTTCTGCCAGAAAATTGAGTATGTAAGTAAATGTCCATGCCAAAAATAAATCAATCTTGGTATAGCAATCCAAGATGCAGGATGTCCTACAGTGGACAATGATTCCTTGCCAAGCAGAGGCCTTGAGTTGGTGGGACAAGGAGCAAAGTCCAAACACAAACAGTTTCTCTGTAGCTGTTCGTACTTTCTTTGAGTTGAAGAATTTGTTGGAAAAACTTCAGCTAATACTTTTTAAAATAATGCTAAAAAGGATAGGTGTGGAGCCCCACAAACCACACATGCATTCTGCAGCCATTTTGTCCCCCCCAAAAAAGTCAACACCCAAACATAAAAAGCCCTAAATCCCCTCAATGAAGTTGACATATTTTGTGTAACAAACAATCCATCAGCGCTCTCTCCACACCCGATTAAAGATTATTTTTTAACAGAACTAAAATAGCACAAAGAGAACAAGGAAATCACAGTGGTTCCATAATTTAAAGACGATAAATGCTGCTATTTTAAGAAAGTCTTGGCACAGAAAGCAAACATGGCCTGTAAATATATATTTAGTCACAAAGCATATTTTAGTCGTCGTCCACATGCAGTGGAATCAATGTTTGAACCGAGCGGCGAGACAATGTCAGCGGATACAAGTCACATCTTTGTTTACTGCTTCCGCAGAGATTGAATTGATAAATCTGGAGTTTGGCAGTGAAACAAGCGGAGTCTGATAGTTTGATGAATGAAGGCCACTGTCTTTTAAAGAACCTTGGGAATCATCTGCAGAGCTGCTCAGAGATAAAACGATGACAACACTGTCTCCTCCTCTGTTTCATTCTTTTATCATCACGCCTGCCTCAACATTTCCTCATTAACGTTTCCCTCTGCTGCTTTCAAATAGGTTTGACTGTCACATGGGCACTTGTTGACCGACACCCTAACCTTAACCAACGCTTACGAAACCTTTACTTAACCCCTTAACACTACATTGTCTTACCCAAAACCTCAAGTCTGTGTGAAGGGAGATTTACAGTATCCGAACAGAGCAAGGAGCAACGGGTGGAGAAGGAAAGGGTTTTATACAAGGATTTCTTTCAATTACAATTTTATCATTTCATCATTATATCATTCAGACAGCAAATTGTGACAAAAGTACAGACATTCAATACAGTAGAAGTACTAATTCAACTTCTTAAAAGTTAACAAGTACAGGCTCTGAAATATACTCACATTATAAAGTCCAAAGTATCCATGTGAAGGAGATTTCTATTGGCTGTTTCTGAATCAAGTGTCATACGAATAAGAATAAAAATGATCCATAATTACACTCAAATGATATCAAAAGATAGTAAAGGTAAAAGGTTGTCCAAAAAATAAATAAGAACAGATACCTGAAATATGTTGGCTGCTCGGTCAAAACAAAACTGCAGTTGTGTCCGATTGCAATGTGTTGGATAGCTTTGACCACCTAGTTGTTGTGACAGCAGGGACGCAGGATCATGCGTTGGATGCACATGAGGGGGGCGAAATGAGGCAAATTCCCGTTGACACTCTGACGCGAAGCCAATCAGCTTTGAGATTCTCCTCGTGTCCTCACTCATCCGTGAATCGGTAATGAAGGCAAACACAGCGTAGCGGTCGGTGGTCTCCCGGTGCCGTGAGATAATATCTTACGTTATATCTAATATCTCTTTGAGTACAAACCAATAACCAAATAAAACCCCTATTTTTCCAACAAAACTCCTGTTCTCCTGCTTGGTCCCTGACATACATCCAGGTGCATACATTAAATCTCACCTCTGCATTTTACCCAACCCAAGAATTTAGGAGTATTGCATGGTGGTGTAGTGGGTAGCACTCTTGCCTCACAGCAAGAGGGTCCCGGGTTTGATTCCCGGGTCGGCCCGGGTTCCTTCTGTGTGGAGTTTGCATGTTCTCCCTGTGTACGTGTGGGTTCTCTCCGGGTTCTCCAGCTTCCTCCCACAGTCCAAAGACATGCAAGATGGGAATAGGTTAATTGGTGACTCTAAATTGCCCGTAGGTGTGAATGTGAGCGTGAATGGTTGTCTGTCTCTACATGTCAGCCCTGTGATAGACTGGCATCCTGTCCAGGGTGTACACTGCCTTCGCCCAATGATAGCTGGGATCAGCTCCAGCCCCCCTGTGACCCTGAATACAGGATAAGCGGTAGACAATGGATGGATGGATGGATGGATGGATGGGCTGCCATAAAACACTCAGGGAGCAACTTGGGGCTCACTGTCTCGCTCAAGAACAATTTGACACACAGACATGGGATTCGATCCTCTTTTTGTTGTCTTTCAGTTCATTTTTATCGATTCGCAGACCATGACAGTGTGTCATGACTGACCAGTGCTGCTTTGCTTGTGCTATATTTTGTGTGAGGAGGACGATGCTTTTGCCTAGGAGGCCTCTTCAGACGTTGTGCTACTCCACTGTTTAGTTATGCACACACACATACACTCTCACACACACACACACACACACACACACACCAGGAGATGCAACAGTTGAGGTGGATATTTGCTGTTTGATGCTGTTTTCTTTGGTGGGACTGAAGTCAGATATCACTTCAAATCGTTACCTCTGTGGCTTCAATTTTCAGTCTGCAGAGTTTGCAGCCAAATTTTCTGTCCACACTGGGAGACGGGGTCGTATACTGAACGCCTCTTTTTCTACGTTCACCTTTCCATCGCAATGCACATTGTATAGCGCTGATTCTACGCATCCAGCTGTTAAGCCAACGTCTAAAACCACATGTAAATGAGTTATATTTCCGTCAGCTGGTTGATACTGAATAAATCATCCGGCAAATCCCCCTGAGCCAGACGGATACACTGTCAAGGTTCACAAAGCGCTCTCTAATGAAGGAAATGCAGGAAATGTACAATGACACATCTAGAGGAGAGGTAGACTATTTTAAATGTGCTGTATATAATCCTGCAGCCTAACACCTGCATGTTATTATAAGCAAAGCCCCGGCCACCACGTCTTGTCACAGAGCAGCTCTACACGTTGTATTGTATTGCAGTGTCAGACAACTATGGACATTGTTTGGAGGATGATGAATCTTCATCAGCTGGAACACACGGCGACAGTCGTTCTCTGTCTATGGTGAACTCGGCGAGAAACACATGTGTCAGTTATTACCTGCTAATAGTCGATGCTCATGATGTGATGAGGAGATAAACACATTTGTGTTTGTTGCATACAATACGCATCTTTGTTACTTATCTTATATGCTTATCTAACTACATAATAACTCCATGTTGACTCAGTGTTCACACAGGATATGAACAGGGGTCTCCCGGGTGAAATTTAGTGTTTGTTTGAACCAGCCAACCATTATGCTCCATCATTTGCTGTGACCATCCAACAATAGCGAATGGCTTTACTTTGGAATTAGAGGAAAGGCCTCTAGTGTCTCGGACACTAATTGATCCCTTGATATGTATGATGACATCAGACACCAAGCGTATTGGTAGTGTTTAGTATTTGACGAGTCTGGAGTGAAAATGGGTTGGCAACGTCTTCTCACATATTGCATCCTTGACTTTGTGTGAAAGTGTTGGACAATGATGTACAATTATACAAAGAATCTTCATCAACAGTAACATAAGGAGATTTCAGGTCTGTAACATTCTCCCTTAACATTTTTAATAGTTATATCTTGGCTTATAATTCGTGTCCATGATATGATGAGTTGTGATGTAATTTATCCTTCATCCGGGACACAAGTTACAGGAATGAACTCGGAGACCTGGGATGACGGCCGAGGACTCGATGTTCACTGTAAACACGCTTCTTTCAGGCAACAATTGCTACAACACGGGCTTTGTTCAGCCATATTAACACAAGGTATGTCGCACCCAACACATTCTTCATTGAAACAGTCGCCTCAGATGACCCACAATTCAGTGACCCATGAATTTTAGCTGCTGGCTAAGGCTGCATATATGAAGTGTATGTGTATTTTGTGTATTTGAGCTATGTACATATACATAAGTGTCAGATGGCATTAGAATTATAAAATGCCTTCTTGACATTGAGCCTCTCCTGCCACAACACATAGACACAATAATATTGACATTCAGTGTAACTGCCTCACATTGTCATTTGAAATTCTAGTTGCGGCCCTCTTGCATACAAAGTCAATGCAAATATGCAACATTTACATAATTTGCTTATCCGAGTTGAACTATATATACAATCAAGCAAGATATTTGTGTGCCGCTGTGGTGAAAGTCTATCAGTTTTCAGATTCTCCTCATGTCGCTACGGAAGCAGCAATGCAGACAATGGCAGTCTGTGATCATCCAGAGTACTTACAATTCGCAAATGTTAGGCCCGATTTCAAGCGAAGAATTTAAATATAGCTAATCTATTCAAATAAAAATGATGTTGCTGTGATAGGTTGCATATTGTATGGCATGATAGGCATCCATTGTGACCACATACAACATGCATTTCATTTATTTCATTTTATTTTTCTCTCTTAACTCAGTTAGGGATTAGTCTGACAATTAAGAATTAAGACCCCATCTTTCAACCACGACCTTGTGCCTCCTGTTTACAACTGGAGGGAACTACATTATTCAAAGAGAACTGGCACCGATTGCATATCATTCTTTTTATTCCCCCCATTTTTCTTCCTTTGTAAAACCTGACAGCTACATCACTCATGGTGCTTTGGCACAATATGTCCTTATTTTATGCAATGATATCCTTTATTCTCTAGTTTCAAACAGAGATGAGCAGCAGACTACAGAGGAGGTCTGTGTCTTTCCAGATGTGTCACAGACATTCTATACTCAAGTGGAAGTGGATTCAACGTCTTTACTCAAGTGAAAGTGAAAAGGCTTGAATGTGAACTGAAAGTATAAAGTAAAGTTTCTACTGGCTGGTTTTCTGGAGTCTCACGTTACATTAATAAGACAAAAATGCAGTAACCTGATTTTAAAATGTAGGGTGTAGAAAGTACAGATATGTGTACAGATGTGTGCTACTTCCCAACTATGCTTCTTTCTAACTACACATCCCCAGATTTCTTTTCATTTTCAAACCCGATGTCTTCGGCTCCGACCACGCTGAAATGTACTGACACCCTCGAGTGGTTCTTTCTCCCTGACGAAATACCAAAGAGGGGTTCATGTCTGCTAGCTACAAATTAGCAAAGCAAACACATGCAGAAAGGGAGAAACAGATCAAATAAAAAA
The DNA here is from genome assembly GCA_029853015.1 of Chelidonichthys spinosus. Lineage (NCBI taxonomy): Eukaryota > Metazoa > Chordata > Actinopteri > Perciformes > Triglidae > Chelidonichthys > Chelidonichthys spinosus. Next base: position 8,010,100 of record CM056828.1, on the reverse strand, counting down.
CAACAACCTCCTTGCAACAATGGAGTCAATGGAGACAAACTGAGAAAAAGACAATGGAAGCACTGAGATGAAATAGAAAAGGACAAAAGGAAGATAATGAGGGCTGTGGAGGAACAGGTGAAACCAATCAGAGCAGGGCAGATCGTCGCTGAGGCAGGAAGTACAACCCGACAAGACACAAGAGGAGAAGACTTTCAATCTAAAACAGGCACAGCACTATAACAAAAACCCTACGACCATGACAGTTGGCACATTGCTTGCAAATCGGAGACACTCAGTAGAACACGGCTGACAAATTAAGTAGGTTCACTAACAACATTTATATCGCCACAGACGAAACCCAAGAAATCCTCACATATTTATGTTCATTTTAAAAAGCCCACGAGAGTCTTTCCACATTTATTCAACATCATCCGTCGTATTTTTGGCAATATTAAGCAGACGAAAAGATCGTTCCCCCCCGCCTGAAGTCACTGCCATAACAGGTATTTAACCTTTTTGGTTTCACTGTATGCAGCAGGATTTCATCTCCACCGTATATTGAAGTAATTCCACTTCAGCCATTTAATCAGTTAAACACACACAAGACAGAACAGAGGCTTCAATCCTCGATGCCTTGCTGCTGTAGCGCAAATGTGTCTCGTCATCCTCTGCACCTGTTTGTGTGTGTGTGTGTGTGTGTGTGTGTTTGATAGTGACCTTGAGTGTATGAGTGTGCATGCTGACTGGCCTCTGCTAGGATTAAAAACCTCGAGATTATTCAATTATAAGAAATACAGATTCTCTGCTCTATCGGAGTGTGTGTGTGTGTGTGTGTGTGTGTGCGTGTGTGCGTGCAGGAATGAGTCAGTCTGGCAGAGAAGCAGCCTCGCAGTGTGTTCAGGTATGACTGTCTTGTACAATATCTGAATTGTGTGCACGTCTGCCTCTACAGACACAAGCGCCTCATTGCTCTGTAACACCTGCCCTGGTGTTTACAAGCCCTTCATATGCTGCCGAGTGGGTTGTTTGCTTTTCCCCTAAATTTGGGAATTGATGAAGTACACACAAGCTGCCGCAATCACGGCCCGGCATACGCTCACTTTGACAAACTTAATTAAAATCCCACTCACTGCGAGCAGGTTCCAACTGTAATCTGGGTGATTCAGGAGTCAGAAGTGTTTAAAAATTAAACATTTCATAAAATGTGGCAGGTCAAGCCATTTCGTCTCGCTACCCTTTTTCCACTGCCTCTCGTTATTTCTTCCTTCCGCCCACCACCCCAGTGCTGAGTCGGAGTAGGTGCTTTTTTTTTCTTCTTTTTTTCTTTATTTTTAAGGCAAAGAGAGAATGAGGAGAGAAATAAAGTAGCCATAGGCACCAGCTCATTTCTTTTTAAACAAATGGATTCAGGGGCCGCTGATGGGAAACCGCAGGTCTGCAGAGGTCTGGGGTGATTGAGGAACAGATCGCTTTTCAGCTTGTCTGCCGGTTCACTTTGGCTTCTGTTTAAGATCCAGTGCATAAAAATAGTAATATTAAAGAGCATGCTTTAGTCAATAATCACCTAAAGATATGAATCCTCTTGTTTCCGTGACCTGAGAATAAGCCATTTATATCTACATAGGGAGCTGGTCTTCTTCCACGGAGTCCGCCTTTTTGCACAGCTGTGTTTCTACAGTAGCCCAGAAAGGACAAACCAAGCACTGGCTATAGGGCCATTAGCTAACCGTAGTTCTACTTGGCACATGGGGGAAGATTCAGTTAGTTGCTATCTGTAACCCCATAGATGCTGCTAAATCCTACACATTGGACCTTTAAAGAAGTCCTGATTTAGATTTAAAATGCCGCTCTCTAACAGTAGATCAACGATGTGGTGAACATTTATTGACTATAAAGCTAACTGTAGCAGGGATCAATGGGATTCAGGATTCATTGCTGCCCTTGGGGCACTCTGGGCCGTAAAACCTTTATTTGCCACCCATTTATTAGAAAATGCTGCGTTTAATTTGGGAATTCTCCTTACAGAAGCTGAAGATGCTCTAACTTGGATGAATAAGATGTTGTCATGCATGAATGGGATGTATTTCAATATTTCTGTAACCTTCTAACGTGTTGTGTATTGTTTGCCTGTATATGTGTCTATTTTGTTATGAAATCAGGAACCACAAAGCCTGGAAGAATATGTTGGAAATCAGGTCATTTTCAGACAAAGACAAAGCCAATACATGTGTTGACGGTTTGGTTGCGTTACACACTTTTTTAAATTATTATGTGGAATCTGATATTTAGAGAATCATGGAGGACTCTTGCTTTATGCTGTAACTGAGCAGATGAGTGAATAGGTCTCATTATTGTCGGTAGGTGATTACATTGAATGTTCATAAAAATGGAGGGAAAAAACAGTAAAGAAAAACCCAAACGTTGTAGTATCTAAAAGTGAGAATGTCCACTGAGGTGGTTGTGAATGAGCCAAACTAACATACGACTTTTACCCAGGAGACAGCTGTTCATGTCCCTCGTGAAGTCAATGTTTACTTGTATACCTTACTTTTGTTACATAACTTCCAGACTATAAAACATTACGCCATCCTTGACACATCCAGAGGGCTTCTTAGAGCAGCATATTTGAAGAGGGAAACTGATCCAGCATCAGTATTTGACAATGTGAGAATGTGTTCTCTACCAGCCACAAACAAGTACATGAAAATAACAATAACTGTTGACCTTCACTCTTTCCAACGCTCTGGGGTTTTTGATCAAACAAATTGGAAACAATGCAGCCATCACTGAAATCAAATTTACTTCTCCAAATCTAAAAGTACTTATAATATTTATATAGCCTGATCTTTATCCGCAGCTGAACAGAATTACAGTTCTTAACAGAATTAATAAACGTGCAAATAAAAAAACAGCATTCAAATGCTGATTTAGAATTGGCATGCCAACGTTATGAACCATCCGATGCAGCCCTAATACAGTTATGAAATGAAGCACCTCTGGGTGAATATCCTTGCTGGACAATTCACCCTTGTTTCTTGGAGATGTCCCACGTCTGTCATCTCGGGCTGAGATCACCTTTAATATGAGGCCACGTGTTCCTTTCCAGAGCCACAATTCATATCTCGGGGGAACACACGCTTCACTGCCTCGGTTATTGCAGCTCAAGCCTCTTTTCTTAAAAGAATCATTGTCATTCCCATGGAAACATTTCGGGAAAGTGAGCTTTTCTGCCTGCCATTTGGAACATTGTTGGCTGATATTTCTTTTATTCAGGGGCCGTATCGCTCTCTTATGCAACAACCTCAATGCGTTCTCCGTGCTAGACCTCCCGTGAATCATGTTCTAGGTTGCTGTTTTCCAATAACGTCTGTCAAATTAGAATGATTCAGATTCCCTAACATCCAGTTCACATTATACACACTGTAGTGGTTTGATCGTCATTGAATATATTGATCTGAGCAGCTTTTCACCACTGCTATCAAACCAAGTGCCTCATGTCCATCATTTCAGATGTCAGTGACCAGCGGATCCTCAAATTCCACAAACCTTTGACCACAAAAGCCAGAATAACATAACCACATATCAATTTATCAGACATTATAGTGAGTAATTCCTCCGTTCATTCTTTTTTTTTTTTGTCTTATTTATCATGTTTTAACATTTCACGTGCCGCCTTTTCGTCTTATTTTCGTGGTGACTCTTCCTCTGTTTACTAGCAAAGATGTATTGCTGTGTTGTTTCTCCCAGGCCAGACTGTGGACTGCCTGTCTGGATGTGGCCACGATCTGTCTGGATCTCTTACATTGAAGAGACAGTCGGCTTATTTGCTTTGGCAATGTGATGTTGATAAGACTGCCTGCACTCAGTCAAATGTCTGCCAATGTCCCGTCTGCAATTTTATGCAGTCTTGATTTGGTCTTGGTTTCGGAGGAATCGTAAGTACTTTGGATTTTTCATGAGTCATTTACATTTGAGATCTATATGAATAGTAGTTCAGTATTGTATACAGTCCAGGGCTTTGATCTGGTTCTGGAGACACAACAGGACCAGAACACAGAGAACAAAAGTGCACGTGATTTGCCCAACATACACAGATTAAAAATAATCAAGGCACTGTTAACAGTTAATCAAATGCCTACTTTTAATGTGAAATGTTTGCTAGGAGCGATGATGCATAATTACCACCTCAGCACTACCGGCTGTTTTAGCATCTTTTAGCTCATTGTATGTTTGTCGGTTGTTTGGCCGTGTTTACAGTTGTGCATGGAGGAGCGCTTTGTGCTGCTGGAGTCATGAAATAGAAGCTTTCGGATGAAAGAAAATCATAGTCTTTTTCTGACAAATCTGCCTCCAAGCCGGCTGTTTTATGTTCGGATCAGGTTACCTGCGGTTGGTAAAGTCATAGCTCCATGTATTCAGCAAAAGTCACCCAGAAAAATAAAGGTGCTAACTGGAACCGGAAATGGTTCTTGAGAGTGATGCCATAGAAGAACCATTTCTGGTTCCACCTTTCATGCCAAGGTTATTTGAAGAACAATTTCTTTAAACAGTGCTTTAAAGAACCCACAAAGGTGCCATGGTCCATTTCTGGTTCTTTGAAGAACTTAAAGAAAAAAGGTTCTCTAAAGAACCTTTTCAAAAAAGTTGTTTGTGGGCCCAAATGGTTCAATAAAGAACCCTTTTCAAATGGTTCTTCCAAGGAATAATGGTCCTTTAGTAGGTGGTGGTTCTTTGTGGAATCACACAGCCTTTTAAAGAACCAGTTAAGAAACATTATTTTCCTGTGTGTACTGAGAGAAAAACGCTAATGACATCGGGCGCTTTCCCCTCCGAGTTGAAGACAAAAACGTGAGGCGCATAGACTGAAAATATAACGTGGCGCTTAGCGACGCAAAATAGCGCAAAAAATGCTTCAATCTCATTGAAAACAAATACCAAAAGCCGCCCGGGGCTGCTCGAACGTGCTCCGTGTGATCAGGGCCTCGCCGTTCTCTGGTGCATCTCTCTGCTGCTTGTCATTACTTTACCATCAGTGTCCCATCAACAGGAAATGTGCAATTTGCTCAGCATTGCGACGTAGTGGAGTTGCACTCCGGTGAGTATACAACCAAGGGAAATGATTATCCAGCACAAATTGAACAAGAAGGCAGTTTGCGTCACGCAGACACACGCGAACACATGGGCAGAAAGAGAGATTTTCAGCCGTCTGAGCTCTTTAGAGGAGCCGTATGGAATGAAGGAAATCTCAATTACGCCCTGATTTTCTACAGCACCATCCCCGACGACTGAAAGGGATTACCTTCATTAAAATGTTCCGTTAGGAAAAAGGAAATGGGCTATTTTGATCTCTTCACTTCGCAACACACTCTCTCTCTCTCTCTCTCTCTCTCTCTCTCTCTCTCAAGCCATCAAAGTGGAAGCAAGACTCAGAGATCAATATGAAATACTGGGAGCAATCCAAGCCCCATTTGCCTCCACTCCTTCACCCCAACGCCTTCCTCTCTTCCTGTCTCAGCAAGTCTAGATACTGTCCCTCGAGTGGTGAACTTTAAAGAAAAATCCATCACGTGCCCCGGGCAGCACATCTGCTGATACACTTGGTGTTTATTCGGCAGTAGACAACTCTATTAGTCTCGTGGATGTGAGAAACCCTGCAGATCCGCAGCTCTCTGCCAACCCAACTCTGCCACCCCTAATTATTTCACACTCAGAGGTCAACTACGGTGTTAATGGAATGTGTTTAAAGAGCAGATAAGTAACTGTATTTGTTTTACAGTGGAGCGGAATAAAGCTTCTGCTGAGCATACAATGCAATACAATGTTGCATTTCCCAATATGAACCTTATCTCGTATCTAGTTGGAGCACAAGGCAGGGCCAAGACACACAGCCATCCAACAGGTGATCTGATGAGAACTTCTTAACACCCTCTGCATACACTTCTGGAAAATTCACACACACATCTTGCATCTCCCATAATTTTGCTGGGATTTAGAAAGCAGATTATCCATAAAAATCACCGGATAAAAATAAAAAATCACCGGCTCGCCCCACTGCGATAAAAAATCACCGGCTCGCCCCACTGCGAGCCGGTGATTTTTGGGGCGAGCCGGATAAAAAATCACCGGCTCGCCCCACTGCAACAAAAGAAGCTTATTGCACTCGATGAAATTGGAGAATAATGACAACCTGGCAACATATCAGGGAGAAACAATAGGTACATTTTCAGATATCTTACAAGACTCTTCATATGACTGTATAATGAAAAAAACAACCTCTGCTTTCACAAAGGTCACTGCTTTCCACCATAAAATTCACAAATTATGATATTTTGGGTATTTTATACGGATTAAACTGTAAAATATAAGTTATACAAGTACAAGATAGAATATAACTTTGTGAGCTTTAGAGGTGCTGGTAGCAGATGTTGTTACCTTCAGGCAGAGCAGAGATATATTTAGGTTCTAGTCAAGCAAAAGATTAAAAAAGGCATGTAAACGTTTTCTAATAGAAACCCAAGTATGAAAGAAAATTGGATTGCCTGGTCCAGAAAGAGAAAAAAACCCTCTCCAAAACAGATTTACTCTTTCTTCCAGAATTGTATTTGTGATGAACATTGTACACTTAAATTATAAAATTGTAACTGTAATACAGTGCAAATCTTATATCTAAAAAGTAAAATTGATGCAACCCAAGTAGAAGTGAAATTTAACATACAGATGAAACACAGCAAGCATGGAATTTTTGTTTTGTTTTTGTATTTTGTAAGGTTTCTTTGGGAAACCGGAGCACCTGGAGTAAAACCTCAAGGGGAAAAATATAACATATAATATACTTGCATTATATTATTATTATTATAATATTGGGGACCTAATTGGTAGACACCTGGAGGAAAACCCACGTGACACAGTAGAATATACCATGCCGCCCTCTATTTTTAATGATATATATATATATATATATATATATATAATATATATATATATATATATATACAGTATATATATATATTAATTTGGGGCCAATTTGGTTTGTTGTGAGAAGAAACCGGAGCTCCTGGAGAAAAACCCACGCAATACAGTAGAACTTACTCTGCCGCCCTATTTTTGTTCTCCCCTCTTGTGCAGACCGATGCTGTGTCTGAATCTTTTGAAGAGAGATTTCTTCTTCTTGTTGGGGAGCTGCTCCTCGGAGGTTTGTACCTCCTCATGCAGCTCCACACAAGGAAGACCATGCTCCAGGCTGTCGACCAGGATCTCCTCTGTGACTGGGAGGTGCTCTGGTGGCAGGCTTTGATTGTCCTCCTCAACAGCCTGGAGCTCAGTCACCAGCTGGTCTGATGGTACCTGGTTCAGCTCATTAACTTCTTGCTGAGGAGCTTCACCTTTGTCTCTCTCGACATCGTTGTCTGCTGGTGACTCCTTCAAGGGCCACCTTCTCCTGCTCATGGTCCAGGGTCTTCTTCTAGAGCTCTTCTTTGAGCTGAGTTAACTCAGCTCGGAGGCCCTGATTGTCTTCAATGACAGTCTGGGAGGTTAGACACCAGCTCCTGGTTGGATGAGACCTGTTTGTCTTTCGGGTCCTCTGAGTCTTTGAGGACTGCAGTTTTCAGCTCCTTTTTCCAGACCGTCCTTCTTCTGCTCTTGCTCCAGGGTCTTGTACTGCTGCTATTTTTTGAGCTGAGCTAAATGGGCTCGGAGGCCTTGGGTGACCTGCTTCTCAGCATGGAGGTTAATATAGTTCTCCGGGCAGGCTGAGCCCTGTAAGTTCAGGCGCTCACTTGTTCCTTTAAGGCCTCCTCTTTCTCAGAGATGCCTTTTTTCAGGGTCTGGATCTCCTCCTGCAGCTGGTGGATAAGAACGCCCTTCTCATCCATCAGCTGCTTTGTGGGGTCCAGATCCTCTGACAACCTCTTTTCTGAGTCCTTGAGCTCATATTGTTTGCTCAGTTTGGCCTCATATTTGGCCTTCAGCTTCTCCAGCTGCTAATCCCAGGCCTCCTTCTCCTGCTCCTGGTCCAGGGTCTTCTTCTGGAGCTCTTCTTTGAGCTGAGGTAACTCAGCTCGGAGGCCTTGGGTGACCTCCATCTCAGCCTGCAGTTTCATGAAATTCTCCAGGCTGGTTGAGGACTTCATGTTCTCAAAATTCACCCTCTTTCTGGAAGTTCTCCTGCCTGAGGGTCTGGATTGCCTCCTCCAGCTGTTGGAACTTTTGCTGGAGGATGATGTGAGAGAACTTTAAATCCTCACGGTCTCTCTGGTGCTCCCTCTTCTGTTTGGTCTTGATGGTGCTCTGAGCTTCGGTGGCGATCCGATTGGTGATCAGGGTCTTGGGGGTCACTTGCCCTCTTGAGCATCTCCAGTTCGTTGTGGATGGCCTTGTCTTCTCCTTTCTTTCAGTGTCTTCTGCTCATCAGCGCTTATTTGCTGCTGCTGATACAACAAAATGCTCAGCTCGTTGATGGGGTCCTGAGGGCTCATGTGGAATTGATGCCTCAGTGGAGGAACAAAATCTCGACCAATGTCAGGACAGCAGAGTCACTTGCCATCTTCCGCAAGACTCAAGACTGTTCAGACTTCACCTTAACTCTGCATAACATGACGCACTTCCACCCCCCAAAAAATGCACTTCTATGTTCTTCGCTATAGGACTTTGATGATGCACTGTTGTTCTTAAGGTATACTTGCTGATCAGCTACTACTTTACTCAGATGAGGACCACTTGTTTCTATTTTTTCGCTCTTATTTTATCAGTCATGATATGTTGCTTTGGACAAAAGCATCTGCTGAATGCCTTAAATGTAAATGTTTAAAATGTTCACAAGACCCTATTGGGTCAAATGTTCATGTCGATGGTGAGTACGGTTTTACCGATATCGCAGTTTGAGTTTGGTGAAGTTTCAGATGTAATAATGGGTGTGTATGGCACAGAATCTTCAGAGCTCAAGTCGAAATTAGTGGTCGACCGATTAATCGGTCCGCCAATTACTCGGGCCGATTAATGGCATTTTGAGATGATCGGCATCAGCCAATGCCTGCACGAACGAGGCCGATATACAAAACATGTGTGCAGACACATCTGTAGGCAAACAAAACAAAAGATAAACAATAAGATTTTCTTTTCTTTTTTCGGGGAAAATTTTCAATATGCAATTTTGTAGCATAATTTTGTAAAGAAATCAAATAAAAAATAAATGTCCATCCATTGTCTACCGCTTATCCTGTATTCAGGGTCACGGGGGGGCTGGAGCCGATCCCAGCTTAAAAAATAAATGTGAACAGCATATTTTTTTATATTGTGTTGTAAGGTTCTTCAACCAATTGCCTCTGAGTTTGTTAAAAAAAAAAGCTTGAAACTGCTGACTGCTGTCAGAAGAAAATGTACGAATGACACGTGTGTGATAGGAATTCTATGAAACTAAATAACAAAATCTTGGCCACGCACAAGAGTGTGGCACACACGTTTGGCAGTGTCATATCAAGTCAAACATGTCAAACTCAGCTGCATGCAACCAGTCACGCTGAGTTCATTGAAATTGAAGGGAAACAAAAAAAAAAGGAAAAACGGTAACTTTGCTACACACAACTGAAACAGTTACCAGAATACACAGAAGGTCAAAGATGGATGATTTCTGGCCGTGTCGCTTGATATGCATACTGTTTCTCAGGGTTAAATCCCAGCAAAGTCTGGAGCCCCCTAGTGGAACAGTTCGGTCATAGTCGTGGTCCCCATGTAGGCGTTAAACGTGCAAACGGTGTTACCCGGACCTGTGGAGTGCGCGTGCTCTCTGTTGCCCCTCGACTGCTGAATGAAACGAGGACAACTCGCTGCCTCTTGTCCGGTCCAGCTGTGTGCGGTGCGCGTGCGTGCCCGCTTTAATTAACGAAGACAAGCCTCACTAATTAACGCGGAGTGCCATTTCCAGAAAGTATTAGGCACATGATGACTCGCCATTTGAACACAGGAAGCGTGTGTGTGAAGCCCTCTTCCACTCAAAGGGCTCGTATTGTGATGGCAGAGCCCGCAGCCCATGTGCAGATCTATCGTCTTGTGACAAGCAGAACCATGACCGCGAACCAACACACACACACACACACACACACACACACACATGGACACGCTGGTGCGCACGGTGGAGGTGAGGACGGGGTGAGGAAGTTGACTGAGAGGCGACACGAACCCTTTAGGGTCGGATGAAAAGGCACACACACACACACACACACACACACACTAGTCGGGCATGCGGACGCGCAGTGCGCAGCCTACCCACCATCCTGCCTGCCGGGGCCCCTGGGTGTCCCCAGTCGGTTCAGCAGGCGTCCTGGAGCGGCGGTGAGCGGTCAGTCACCTGCGGCTCTCCATCTTCCCCCCCTCAGGGCACTGAGGGCGGAGGAGGGGGCGGGGGCGTCGGGGCAGGTTGAAATCCCCGCAAGTTCAAAGACAAAGAAGTTTGATTCAACGCAACAGTTTATCCTCCGCGAGAACTTGGCTGTGGCGATGCTGCTGGTGCAAATATATCTGCCCAACGAGTCCGATCCGGATCCCGTAGTGTCGGAGTGCCACCGGTGCCACGCTGGGTAGAGATCCTATTGGTCGCAACGGCACAACTTCCAAGACGCATTTAATATCCAAGGAAACACACCCTCTCTATTTTACATCCCCCCTTACACATACACACACACACACACACACACACACACACACACACACACACACACAAACAGAGATATCGTGCGGTGACTTCAGCCTCTCTCTCTGCTCACACAAACAAGCAGAAGAGTGGAAGGAGAAGAGAGATGCTCCTCAGACATTCAACAGCCGGAGCGCAGCATCCTCAGCTCCTGTGTTGCAATGCGGGTGCTGCCGCGTCGGAAAAAAACCCGCTCGATTCCCCGTCGCTGCTCCACATGTGCAGATGTGCTGAGCCGGACTGGAACGACTGGACACGGCGGGGAGCGGGGGGATGCGACGCAGTGTGCTGGATGGGAGAGAGAGAGGGCTACTACCTGTGGGATTTTTGTGTGTGTGTGTGTGTGTGTGTGTGTGTGTGTGTGTGTGTGTGTGTGATACACAGAGAGGAGTGTATGCAGTGTGGTCAAATCAAGGGAAAAGGTTTGTTTAAGTACTAATACTTAATACTGAGACAGTGAATGTGTCATTATGGGACAGTGGTGACAGAATTCCAAGGGGGAACCTCACAATGGCTGGAGAACACACAGGTTCCCAGCGATAAACAGGTTTTTGTTTTTTTCCAAAAATGAATGATGTAAATCGGAGACATTCATTCAGGATTAATCATCCATTTATAGATGTCATATGGCTATTGTTGCATTCCAAATAGATATGCAGTTCAACATAAACACTTTATTATGAGGGAATAATGAACAGTGAGGGTGAAGTAATTTGATGGAAGTGGATATTTAAATCCAATATCGAAATACCAAACGGGAGGAATTCCCCACATTTAACAACACAATATTGCACAAATTCGTTGAGGGTTTTCTTGTTCTTCTCCTGGTTTGAGGCGACAGGAAGAAATAAAACGGCACAGCCTCCCTTTAAAAGTTCTAACTAACAGCTTTGTTAATCCTTAATACATGATTCAACAGCTTTCTATAACAGATAAAGCCTATAAAAAGTATTCATACCCTCCGGCAGCGATTACAGCCATGACTCTCTGTGAATGGCTCTGTGTCATCTTTGCACTTCACGACATTTGAGCTTTTCAATTCTTTGCATGGAGATCATGAGTGAGCAGCCTTTTATTTATTTATTTATTTGTTTTCTCCCCCCCTCCCTGTGTTGTTCGTCAGTGTGGCGTTTATGGTCGGGGTCCTCCGGTTTCTTGGAAGCTCCATCAGTCTTCCCTCAATGATTTATCTCCGGATTTTGCCGCATTCATTTGACCCTTAAAAGCCCTCCAGGTGCCGCCGGGGGCCATAGAGAGAGCGGACCCGCCCTTGCAGGTGATTTAGATCAACGTCTCTGAAAGGAGGGGTCATTTGTTATTTATTCCCTGTAAAAAAAACAAACACAAACCTCTGTCTTGCCTTTCATCGAGGCGTAAAAATAATGTAACAAAATGACATGCTTATGCCACACCAAATATAGCAACTATTCAGTTGAATGAATGATTTATTATTTTCTTTTGTATTTCTGTCACATGCAGTGATGCAACGATGATTGCTGGGTGTTGATATTGAACAATGTTACTTTTGTTACTTTTTTGGAAGCGTCTTTCTGCTCAAACGTCGGTCTTCGGTGAGATTTGGAGTTTTAGCAACTTACCTGGATTAAAATATTTTACAAAATCAAATATCAAATAGATGAATTTAACTTTAGGTTTGATATTAGAAAGTGAGAAACACTTGTGTGTATTTCATGAATGGAGGGACAGAAGACAACCTGGCAACCCAAAATGATTTCTTATTAGTAGTTAAATGCTTTAGTAACATTAATAAGACCATTCGATACAGCTTATAAACTGTCATTTGAGGATACATATCTCTGTAATAGCTCTGTCTTTTGTTTCAGTCAGTGTCGGATGATGCAACAGAGGCTATTAAAGGCTTTCTGTCTCATAATGCCTGAAGAACTCGAATCCTGATCAGTAAGTCTTTCTGCAAAGGTTTTACACTCCCATTGAGCAGAATAAAAGCTGCAAAATAATGCGAGACATTTCTGTATATGGGGACAAATATGAGAGCCGAGTTTAAAATGAGCACACTAGAGTGATTTTACATTAAGTGTGACTCTGCTGCAGGCCGTCCAGTCAGAAGTAACGCCTCAGCAAAGCGTTTAACTGCAGGAAAAAGAAGATGAATGTGAGGCTGGCCTATAGAATTGTCCTCGTACAAAACCTCACATGGAGAATTTATGTATCAATAAATCATTTCCACATTCATTTAAATGCCTTTGCACAGTTACAAACATGCTGTTCTGTCGAATATTGTCTCACTATTCGCAGCCACACACTGTGATTTATAGTTGTATGTATTGTATTCGTAGAAACACAAAGCCTCCTTAAACTTGAGTTTATGGGAAATACTCCTAGATTTCAATTTAAAAACGTCTGTCTTTCATGCAAACAATTTATGTTTTGCATCCATTTAACCCTGTGTAACATTTTTGTACTTTTAATTAGTGAATATAATAATAATGGGTCATTCCATGTGAAAACAGCCAATATCGGGGTACCATGTACATGACACCTCTCAGATTTTGCTGAAAAGTGGTGAAAATATGCCTTATGTTATCAAACGAGGGAATCTGAAGTTTCAGGTCAATATCTCAAACGGTTTGCCCGTGGCATTTTGTCTGGAGAAAGGAAGGAAGCTGCTTTGTCTCTTGTTGGTAAGTCAGAAACTAATTGTAGATTTGAGTTTAGGCATTGTGTGAGTAAAGCTAGTGGTAACATTTAGTCTAGTATTGATAGCTTGTTGTTGAAATTCTTGTGAAGCTGTCTGTGCTAAGTGAGCAATCAGCTTGTTTTTGAGCCAGCTCACCTGTAGTGAATAGACTTGATTAGAGGGAAGGAGGAGCCACAGTCAGAACTTAAGGGACAGCAGTAACTCTCTTCAAACCACATTTTGTCTGGAGAAAGGAAGGAAGCTGCTTTGTCTCTTGTTGGTAAGTCAGAAACTAATTGTAGATTTGAGTTTAGGCATTGTGTGAGTAAAGCTAGTGGTAACATTTAGTCTAGTATTGATAGCTTGTTGTTGAAATTCTTGTGAAGCTGTCTGTGCTAAGTGAGCAATCAGCTTGTTTTTGAGCCAGCTCACCTGTAGTGAATAGACTTGATTAGAGGGAAGGAGGAGCCACAGTCAGAACTTGCGGTAAATTGAGCACTTAAAAGGCTGTCACTTCAGCGTCAGCTGCAGCGTCGGGCCATCAGAACGAAGACATCTGAACAAAGACACAGGGAGTCTATCTGTGGGAGTCAAGACATCTGAACAAAGACACAGGGAGTCTATCTGTGGGAGTCAAGACATCTGAACAAAGACAAGGGAGTCTATCTGTGGGAGTCAAGACATCTGAACAAAGACACAGGGAGTCTATCTGTGGGAGTCAAGACATCTGAACAAAGACAAGGGAGTCTATCTGTGGGAGTCCATCGAGGAAGCCCATTGAGGTAGGTATAACATCTCAACCCCTCGCAGCCATGTGTCTTATCCCAGTCAGGACATCGCACTGGAGAAGATTTCACCGAAGTCCCTTCACTCGAGGCTGTAACCCATCCAATCTCTGCTACCCACCACTCTCCACCGGTAAGGAACTTGAAGTACTAGAGAAGGGCTTTGGAACTGCCAGTCTGCAGTCAAGAAGGCGGACACCATCTCAGCCTATGCCTCCCTGCAGACTCTCCACTTCCTGGCCCTCACAGAGACCTGGATCACCCCAGAAAACACTGCCACTCCAGCTGCCCTTTCAACTGCCTACTCGTTTTCACACTCCCCAAGACGAACAGGGCGAGGAGGAGGAACTGGGCTCCTCATCTCACCCACATGGTCCTACCAGGTCCTTCCTCTCGACCACCTACCCCGATCTACGCTTGAATTTCACGCCGTCTCTGTCACGCTTCCTCTCAAACTCAACATCATAGTGATCTATCGCCCACCCGGTCCTCTTGGTGACTTTTTGGATGAGATGGATGCCCTCCTGAGCTGCTCCCCTGATGATGGCACACCACTCGTCGTCCTCGGTGACTTCAACATCCACCCGGGAAAGCTGCATTCATCTGAATTCATAGACTTCTTTTCCGCTTTTGACCTTACACTGTCCCCCTCTCCACCAACTCACCGGGCCGGGAACCAACTTGACCTTGTCTTCACAAGATCCTGTGACATCTCGGTACTCTCTGTTACCCCGCTCACCGTGTCCGACCACCACTTTGTGTCTTTCTCCATCCCCATGAAGCCCACCTCATCCCTCCACTCTACGCCTCGAATGGTCACCAGCCGCCGCAACCTGAAATCCCTCACACCCTCCGCTCTCTCCTCAACTATTATCTCCTCGCTCCCATCCTCGGAACAGTTCTCCTTAATGTCTACTGAGGAAGCCTCCTCTATCCTGATGTCCTCACTCTCCTCTTCTTTGGACACACTCTGTCCCTCAATCTCACGACCGGCGCGATCATCTCCCGCCCCTCCCTGGCTGTCTGAACCTCTGCGAACCAACAGATCATTGTTGCGAGCGTCAGAGAGAAAATGGAAGAAATCGGGACATCACGAGGACCTTGCTCACTACCACCTCCTCCTCTCTGACTTCACCTCAACTGTTTCGGCAGCCAAATCTGCCTTCTACCTGGCTAAGATCAACTCTTCTGCCTCCAACCCCAGGAAACTCTTCTCCGTGTTCTCTTCCCTCCTCACCCCTCCTGCCCCTACCCCCCCTTCCTCCCTTACTGCCGATGACTTTGCTACTTACTTTACCAAGAAAGTACATGACATCAGCTCCTCATTCACGCCTATTCCCTCCCAGAAGACATCTCCCCCAACTCTCAACTCGGATGGTCTTACCAGCTTTAGCCCCCTCACCTCTGAGGACGTCCACGCACTTGTTACATCTAACCGCGCCACCACCTGCTCCCTTGACCCGATTCCCTCCTCTCTTCTCCAGGACATCTCACACGACATCTTGCCATTCCTCACCACCCTGATCAACTCCTCCCTCACCTCAGGTGTCATTCCAGCGGATTTTAAGACCGCTATCGTGAAGCCTCTCCTTAAAAAACCCACCCTAGACGCTACTGACATTCAAAGCTACAGACCTGTATCTCTTCTTTCATTCCTCTCTAAAACCTTGGAACGTGCCTCCTACAACCAACTGTCATCCTATCTCTTGCGGAAAAACCTCCTAGACCCTAATCAATCAGGATTCAGGACTGCTCACTCCACTGAGACGGCCCTCCTCACAGTGACCGAGTCCCTGCGAGACGCCAGAGCCTCGTCCCACTCCTCCGTTCTCATTCTCCTCGACCTATCTGCTGCATTCGACACAGTCAACCACCAAATCCTCCTCTCCACTCTGGCTGAACTTGGCATAACTGACTCTGCTCTCGCCTGGTTTACATCATACCTGACAAACCGCACCTTCCAGGTCACATGGAATGGCTCTATGTCCAAACCCTGCTCTCTGGACACGGGCGTCCCTCAAGGCTCAGTATTAGGACCGCTTCTGTTCTCACTATACACCAGATCACTAGGTTCTGTTATCACATCGCATGGATTCTCCTACCATTGCTACGCAGATGACACCCAGCTGTTCCTCTCTTTTCCCCCGTCCTCTGACGCTCACATTGCAACTCGCATCTCAAACTGTCTGGCTGACATCTCTGTCTGGACAACTGCACATCACCTCAAGCTCAACCTGAACAAAACCGAACTCCTCTTCATCCCAGGGAAAGACTGCCCTCGCATGGACCTGTCGGTCACTGTCGAGGGCATCACAGTATTACCTTCCTCAACTGCGAGGAACCTGGGTGTAATCCTCGATGACCAACTATCCTGCACCCCCAACATCACTGCTGTGGCCCGATCCTGCAGATTCGCCCTCTACAATATCCGCAGGATTCGGACCCTCCTCACAAAGGATGCAACGCAGCTCTTGGTCCAAGCACTGGTCATCTCCCGCCTTGACTACTGCAACTCTCTCCTGGCCGGACTCCCGGCCTCTGCGATTAAACCATTACAGCGTATCCAGAATGCCGCAGCACGCCTTATCTTCAATCTACCCAAATTCTCCCACGTGACCCCCCTCCTCCGTGACCTCCACTGGCTCCCTGTTGCAGCACGCATCCAATTCAAGACGATGACACTGGCCTTCAGGGCCATCAATGGAACGGCACCCTTCTACCTTCAAACACTGGTCAAACCTCATGCCCCGAAGCGAGCACTTCGCTCTTCTACTTCAGCTGGCCGGCTGGTACCACCATCGCTGAAATCAAGCAAATGTCGCTCAGCAAAGTCCAGACTCTTCTCTGTTCTGGCGCCTCAGTGGTGGAACGAACTCCCGACCAATGTCAGGACAGCAGAGTCATTTGCCATCTTCCGAAAAAGGCTCAAGACTCACCTGTTCAGACTTCACCTTGACTCTACATAGCATGACCCACTAGCACCCTCCCTCGACACCCCCCCCCCAAAAAAAAACAAAAAAAAACAAACAAACAAAAAAAAAAAAAAAAAAAAAAAAAACTTACCTATAGCACTCTGATCTTAGCACTGTTGCTCTTGAAGTACTACTTTACTCAGATGAGGACCTAACACTTGTTCTATTTTTAGCTCTTACTTTATCGGCAATGATACGTCGTGGTTTCTTTGTTTCCTTCTTTTGACAAATGTACTTATTGTAAGTCGCTTTGGACAAAAGCGTCTGCTAAATGACCTAAATGTAAATGTAATGTAAATGGCGTCCATTTGAATTTCAAGTGCCACACCCCTTTTTGACACATCGGAATTTCGCATTTCATTGGTTGGCATTTTTGGAGGCCCATAACTTCTGTTTTAACAGTGATAGAAGGCTGAAATGGGTGAAAATGCGAGTCTCTTTCATCAGGGATAAGGGGTTAATCAGGTAATTAATGGCCAGCAGTCTAAATATTTAATTGTTTGCCATCACTGAGCATAATGCTAGTTATTTCCACTATCTTCATGCTTTATCATCACTAAATTCTCCCTGATCTACATTCCAGACTTCTGGAAAAAAAAGTCCAAAATGGTGCATTTTGACAAATAAAATTCATATCAAGGAGCTTCATAGTCAAAGGTTTTATTTCATGTTCAAGTACAAATATGTATCCTTATCTGGTATAAATCCCATTAGGATCATCACCTGCCCACATGGTCATTTGGGGGTCCAAATATGGGGTTCCAAAAGAGTCACCTCTGCCCGGGAGGGTTTTTGGACCCCCATAAAACCCCCACCAGTGGTACCACACTCTTCAAATTCATTTTGGCAAGAGCAAAGGTCCCAAATATAACAAATAATCCTGTTTAGAATAAATGTGATCATTAATCGTGGTGCTAGGAGCACCCAAAAAGTGAAAAATAATTTTGTCCGTCGAAAAGAAAATTGACTTTGGTGACCCACCTCTCACCCAAACAGTAAGGTATGTTGATTCTGCATTCATAATTGTGTAGTACACATTACAATGAACCCATGTTCAGGCTTCTATCACTATTAGAAAGGAAGTTATGGGCCTCCAAAAATGCCAACAAATAAAATGTGAAAGGTGTTAAAAAGGGGCGTGGCATTTGAAATTCAAATGGACGCCACGGGCAAACCGTTTGAGATATTGACCTGAAACTTTAGATTCCCTCGTTTGGTAACATAAGGCATATTTTCACCACTTTTCAGCAAAATCTGAGAGGTGTCATGTACATGGGTGGCTGAGTTGGCACAGAATGACCCTAATACAAATAAAATAATATATTTAAATTCAGCTTTTGAAATCGCAAGACAAAATGCTTCATACTGAAGCTGAAATCACAACAATAATATTCAGGTGGCCCACATGTTAAGTAAAGTAAAATATTGCAATGCTATGAATCCAGTCCAAATTGAAATACTGTCTGTTATTTACAATAAGCTTGCTTTTGTTTACTCCGGTGTGTTTCTGGAGAGGTAAACAATGTGAGGATGGAGACTTGGGAAGCACCCATAGTGTAAACATCTGACTAATGATGTGAGGACGAGGCCCTAATTGTCTCTTTACATTGTGATAGGGGACTCCACTTCCACACGTCAATAAAGGATTTCCACACCTCAGTATCGCCCTGATCTGGGAGCCGGCCGCTGCTGATCCCAGGGCAGATTCTCCTGTGCACTTAAAATGTCAGAGAGTTGTGAATTGTATTGGGGCACGGGGGGCTGTATTAGAATCGGGAATCTATACGCACTAATTAGCATGGGTCATCTGAGGTCGACAGGTGAACCGGAAGCTTCTCTTGGCTCCGAGTGTGTTTGAGAACCTCTTTGTCTTTGAGTCACTGACTTTTTCTGCCGCCTGTTGTATTTCTAGGCTTATTTGCATTTCATTTAGAGCTTTGATGAGTAATATTTACATAAGCGAGCAGCACTGCATGATGAAGATTGTACCCGCTGCTCTCAGACTGGAGAAATATATGCATACTACGCTAAAAAGCAATCCATACTTTACAGGCACATCCATTTGCTCTCACCACACAGAATCAGCTCTCCGCCTCCTACGTCCAGGTCGTGCGTGTATCTGTATGAGCCTGCAGTAATATTATGGATGGAAAGAGATTTGAGCTCTCCTCTGCCAGAGGGAGATACGACCAAGTCGTCTCTGTCTGCGTGGTTCGATAAGCCCAGTGGCTGTGACGGAGTCCCTTCACTACAAAAACGTGCAGCACTTTTGGAATCGAGCATCTTGAATTGTAAATGTTCTGCTATGGGGTTCTAACAGGGGCTGCATATGTGTGTTGTGGGGAAATGGTTCCTCTGTTGGCCTTTCATGGAAGAATAAAGGGGCCAGGGGTTTTGTAGCAGCAGAATAGTGACAATGCAGCAAGCTATTTGTTTCCATTAAGTTCACTGTGTTTGAGTGCGAGCATGTTATTGCTCTCATTAGTGGATGGGAGGGCTGGTCGGACTTAAAAAAGTGTTGCTTACTGTATGTCTATTTTCTTTGTATAGGGGGCTCATTCCTCACTATCAATGAATTAAACATAAATACACTTTATTTCTGATGAATTTGTCTGTAATGTATTGCAATGTATTTATGTTTGCTTCATTTTATTTTATTTATGTTTTTCATTTTTGCAAAGTGCATACCTAATAGAAGCTCAGTCCCCGCAATACACCCGAGGATCTGACTCGAGGTGAGTCACTTGTTGCCCCTCCCGACTGGCAGTGTTGTGCATGAACGACTCCAAAAGAACGCGTTCGTTGAACATGTTCAGTTTTCTGTGAACTTTGAGCTGAACTCAACACATTTGTAAATAAAGAACTTGAACGTGAATTAGTTCAGATTGTGTGAAATAAAAGACGATATTTTTGTTGTAGTTTCTCTTCTATAAGTTCAGCAAATCACTGGGATTTCTTCACAGAGTTTGTGTGAGCGCAGCGTCTCTCTCAGTCCTCCTGCCCAGTGCTCCACTCCACCGCTCTCACTCCACTCACTCAGGTTCACATCAAGCCATTATTTTAATTGAACTTATTGAAGCCGTTTCAACTAAAACTAGTAAATCAATGATTTGACAATGACGTCTGGTCTGGGATGATAAGATCCTGGAGGACTTTCAGATCAGGCTGTAAAATATGTGAAATAAAACCCAACACTTTTAGATCATCAAAGTAAAGCGACATGCGGAGTGATGTCCCATTTGTATTTCTGCACTCCTTTCTCACCAGGTGAGGTGAGGTGAGCTGGAGAATCTTTTAGGCCAGTTTTCTCAGTGAAGCATACATTCAAAGATTTCCATGTGTTAGACATCATTGGAAAGCTTAGAAACTACACTTTCAGAGTCTGTGAATAATTTAAAATGCCCAGGCGTCGACTTGTTCCTGGTTTTGCCGTGGCTGGTCACAAATGTGAATGCTGTGACTCTGATGTAATGAGCTGTCCATCTTTTATAGTCAATAAACATGTGTCTCAGGATGATCCGGTATTCTGTCTTTCACTATAAATCTTGCAATCTATTTTCATTTTTGTGAGCAGAACACTCTTTAATCTGGAAACCTGTACTTAGAATATACGATGTCTGATGGAGTATACATCATCAGCTCATCTCAGTATAGAGAAGCCATCAGAAAGCCTTTGGAGACAAGGAAACACTTCACAATCTCCTTGTGTTCGACAGTGTCACCATGAATGTGTCCTCCAACAGTGTGTCGGCGAGATGAATGGAAAAGACGAGCCCACCTGTCTGCCCTCTGGCCTCCTCATCCTCTGTGCTGCGGCTGCAGAGCATGGCCACATCACTTATAGAGGCAGTAAGAGTGTTGATAGCCTGGCATTACCATATCTGTCACAGAGAAGGCACAGAGAGAAGCAGAGGAAACACATTGGAAGGTTGCACCATCATAACTGCTCGTCTTACTCATTAAAGAGATCGCACAAGGGAATTGTAATCGTAAAAGTGACATCTTCTATGTGCAGCATTACAGTAGTACAGGTTGAGTTAAGTAAGTACATCTCATGTATTTTACATCAGTTTGGTCCTATTTGCAGTGACAACACTGCTGCATGGTAGCTCCCATAGATTTTGCTACATTTATGTCAGAACTGCACTCGTCAAGATTGGATAAAGCTGCAGGGAAAAGAGGGGAAAGAGTCGGGTTAAGAGCTGAGCAGCTAGCTCCATGACCCGAGGTCATTCCAATTCCCAGTTCCCACCAGATCATTGGGAAATAAGATTGATGACGTAAGACTCAGAGGCCGCTGTGCATGGAAACCTGGCCTCATCAACATCCCGGATTACAAACAACAAGGGGGCTTCAGAGTACTGCTCAGTAAACGCCAGTAAAACCAAGGATCTGATTGTTGAGAACACACACACACACACACACACACACACACACACACACACACCTATTATCGCAAATCTCCATCCTGGTGGGGGAAAAAGCTTATAAATGGCTTATAACACAAAATGCTAACTTTAACAGAGGATCAACAGAAAGCATCCTGACAAGGCTGGCAAGAAATCGTTAATATCAGCTGCCGTACCAGAAGACTTTCCTCAGGCTCCTAAATCCATCCTCCACCCTTGACCCACTAAAATGGGGACTACTAACTCAATTTTGTTGTGCACATTTTACATTGACAATAAATTAATCTTTGAGCGTCAAACTCACAAGGCGTGTTCGGATGTGTTGACTTTCCATTGCAGCTGTAGTTTTGGTGCCACGGGCAGATTATGAGGCAATCTGTCTCACTAGTTCTGCTTCCTTCATGCTAGTGAGAGTTAATTTACCGATCAATAACTCCTGTCCTCTAGCTGCATATATGTCATCGCCCCTCCTTCTCCCTTTTGTTTGTGTTGTCATCCCGTCCGTATTTTCCTCCCGTCTCTCTCCCCCTGTCTGTTCCATGTTTGGTGCATGTGGGCGTGGCCTATTCTCCACCGGCAGCAGCAGGTGATCTCAATCAGCAGTCAACCCTCCATAAAGCCTCTGGATTCCCTCCTACTCGCTGCCAGATCGTTTTGTCAGTTGGACGTGGTAGAGCGTATATTGGCTCATTAGTGTTTGCTCTTTTCTCTCTGTGTTTGTGTCGCTGATGCTTCTCCTGTGTTCCTTCAACCTCGTCTCAGATCAGCGTGTTTGCCTTGTGATCTCGTGCTGCTTCATTCCTGCCTGCCTGCCTGCCTGCCTGCCTGCCTGCCTGCAGAGCCTCCATTACAACGAGACGCTCACTGGTGCCTTCACTGGATCCCTGCACATCACATCACCCCTCCCCCCCTTGCACTTGTGTTGCACTTTTTGACATTAAACTTATTTAATTGTTTCCCTGTCATCTGAGTCGTGCATTTGGGTCCTGTCTACGTTCAAACTTTAACAGTCACGGCTGTCAAAAAGCATTATTTCTATCTGTAGTCTGCTTGGGGTGACGGAAATCGAGTAACCATCCGAGACATTTTATTGGCCCTGTGAGCTATCTGAGAATGCAAGCAGTAAGAAGAAACATGTCAGTGGCACATAACAATGTGATATAACGTGAAAATACGATATAACTTAACATATGTCATGACATAAAAACATGACCTAACAACAATATATAACCACATAACAATATAACCTAATGAAACAATGTGGCATAACATGACAACAATCCAACATCACACAAACAGCTGTTTCCAATGGATGCATGGCAGCCTGTGGAGGTAACCTGGGTAAATGTAAGGGTCCTAAGAAAGCCTGGGACATGCATCATTTTATTATTGAATAGTTAATAGAAAATCCCAAATGTCAGAGAAGATCTGCCACCGCAGAAAAGAGCAGATGATGGAAGTGTGGGAGGTTTGACCTCAGCGGCTTTTGGTAGAAAACTCAAATAGAAGTTTCACTTATAGCGAACATCAAAAAGCAAACTTTTGTCCTTTGCAATAAAAAGCATTTCACCTTCGTTTCATTATAAAATAATTGGGTATGTGTAAGTGCTTCTCTTCCCTCGTCAATCCCAGAGGGTGACTTGTTGCTGCGGGCCAAACGAAAAGGGACATTTCTTTGAAAATTGCTATCAGTCAATTTGTTTGACATGATTAAAAGAAAAGTGTTTTGATCTTCTGCTGGCTGCAACTGGACCGGTTTGTGTGTGTGTGTGTGTGTGTGTGTGTGTGTGTGTGTGTGTGTGTGTGTGTGTGTGTGTGTTTGTCTATGGACAATGGGCCAGGCTGAAAACAGCTGTACAGGGAAGATTTAGGGTTTTATTCCTCTAGCAAATGCTTTTGTTAAAGCCCCTGAGCAAGGCATTTCAACCTGCAACTATGAGAATGTGTGAAAATGCAATGTCTGAAAGGCAGTTTATGGTGTTTTATAGAGCCTTGTGTGTATGTGTAGTTAGTTTATCACTGTAAGTCCTTATTTCAATGCTGTGATTTAAGATGTCAGTTCAGCTGCTCACAGCAGAGGGCAGCAGTGATAAAATGATGATGAGCCGTCCCCCTCTCCCTCTCCGTCTCTGATTTAGTCAGAGTGTTTAGACACAGAAGGGTGCACTTGTGTCATCTTTCTATTGACCCGGCAGACCAAACCATCAGCACATTGTCTGTTTTACACTATGTAAATGACAAATAGCTCATATATGGCTATTTTCATTATCATTTAAACTGAAAACCCTGATTTGCTAAACACACATTAAATTATTCATCACCTGCACATCAATTAGATCCCTTAGAAATCAGAGCTTAAACACTATACATAGGATTTAGTGTGTACAACAATGGGGGGAGGGAGGGAGAGAGAGAGAGAGAGAGAGAGAGAGAGAGAGGACTGTAATCACAATAAACTGTTTACAGTGCAAATATACAGTGTTCATGTCATGCTGAGTTTAAGTCAATGTTTGTGATACTGTTATGAGCATATGTGTATAAGTTCCCTATACATATATATATGATGTTATGTAATGTATATGTATATATACATGGTGTTCATGTCTAAAGTTGTGATAAAAAAATACTTTGTAGTATTGAATGAGGGTTGGCTCATACAAAGGATGTACCCTATTTGTATTTTGAGTGCATGTTTTGGGTTTATGTGTGTCTGATGAAGAGCTATGAGCTTGAAACGTTACTATTGATGTGCTGGTAGATCCGCACATAAGGGAGCTGATGTGTGCGGTCTCCTCTTCTTGCTTTTGGGTTTATGTGTGTAAATAAAACCTCACAAAAATCATTTTTTTTCTAAATGGAATTTTTTCTTCCTTTAAAAATTATTAACTGGTTCCATTTTAATTATTACTTCAAAACACTGGAAAAACATTAAACACGTCTCATTATTTTTGCAATTAGAGGAGAAAGGAGAGTAGAGTCAGTGTTACTGCGAACACTGGAACAAACAATTACAATTAAATGAAACAAGACAATAGTATTGCAGGAGATGGTGGCTGGTTCCTCTTCCTCTCGCTGCCTCCATGTTTTAAGGCTCTCTCTATTTGAAGTCCTCAGACTTATTGGTGTTCAATCAGGAAATTGTTTTCAGCTGCGTCTCTGTGAGCGTCGCCAGTTCCCAATCCCAAATATGTTTTTGCATTTTGAATATTGAGTATTTTCCCGATGACCGCAAGAGAATAAACTGTAACAGACAGAAGTGTGTTGCAGAATCGGAAACAAAGTACAGAGCAGAAAACGTGTGTGTGTGTGTGTGTGTGTGTGTGTGAGAGAGAGAGAGAGAGAGAGGGGGCGGGGACAGACAGATGAGGCCTACTGATGACTGTAACACCTGTTTTCACACTGTACCTCTTCTGTCAATACACAACAAATGTGGCGGTGTGTGTGTGTGTGTGTGTGTGTGTGTGTATAAGTTCACAGTGCATCCTCTATTGTTGTGTTCCTTTTTCAAACCATGCTGAGTTTTGGATTTGCTGACATGTGTTTCCGTGGCTGCTTTGGTGTATGAAAATGAAAACATGCCAACAGGACTTTTATGGGCTGAAATGTATTTGTCATGGACCTGAATCACGCTTTTATTGAACACACACATGCCTGGTTAGGGTCACGTGGGGTGAAAAAGTGGCATTTTTACCCTTTTAAGCGTGAAATCAGCTTCCTTTCTGACATCGTGTAAAAGTCTGATTGTACCAGCACCCCCATTTATACAGCCTGGCCAATCACAGCGAAGCATCGGCCAGCTTTGACTCGGGGCCGACAACCATCGAGCTCTGTTTCATAGACTCTCACGTCGTTAATAGCCTACTTGCTGGTTTTGTTGATTTCCAGCTGGTCGTGTAAAACGTTGTTATGAGATATACATATCTAAAACGTATAACGAGTATGTTAGCACATCGTGTTAGCACGTCTATGCTACGCAAACCCCTGAAGGTATTCAGAACGTATGCCCACGCTGCTTTTGCTTTAGCAGTAACAGTGAATACAGATCCAACTTATAGGCAAGGCAAGGCAATTTTATTTGTATAGCACCTTTCAACAACAGGGCAATTCAAAGTGCTTCAGGAACAGGGTCGTCTGCTTTTCCCTGAGATTGCTTTTGCGTATTTCCATAAATGAGACACCATTTATTCAGGGAGAGCAGTTAGTGGCAGTGTGGGCTCCATGGTAGCTCTGGCAGCACGGCGGCAGGACTTAAGGAAGGGTCTGTTTATCTTGTTTGTGTACATAAATCCAAGTGAAGTACAATTTGTGGTTGCTTAGCTGTGGAGACTCCAGTGACTTTATTTGCCTGTCCTTTGTTTGACTGTCGTGTAAAGCATGGGAAAAAAAACAAACTGTGTGAGTGAAAGAAAAACAAACCAGTGTCACTTCCACGTTGGATAACAGTGTTGTGTTTTCCTGTAACCACAAGAAAGCAAAGGGACCAGAGAACAGCTCATAACACGTGGCTCTGGTTTAAATGTAATTGCACTAATAAATAAGAATAACTCACAGTGCTGCTCAAATGGTTCATATCAGTAACAGGCTATGTAGATATCCGAGGAGGTGTCGGTGCGAGACGAAGAAGGCGGCAGCAGCAGGGGGAAAGCAGCCGGTTCCTATCATCGAACCATCTCTAGTTTTTAAGAACAATTTTAATAATTTTGTCCACATGCTGGGAACGGGAGGGAGGGGGGCAAAACTGTGTTAAATGTTTGGATAGGATTCGTTGGAAAAGCGAAGAGAAAGCAGATGCTGAGCTCAGGCTGGTACACATCTCATGCTTCTTCACAGGCTGCCACAGACCATAGCTCAGAATGCTTAACCTTTGACCTCCACCATCCGGCTCTGACAACCCAACCATACACTTCGCCCCACAGGCTGATGATGGCTTTCCAACGTGCATTTGGTTT
The DNA here is from genome assembly GCA_029853015.1 of Chelidonichthys spinosus. Classification (NCBI taxonomy): domain Eukaryota; kingdom Metazoa; phylum Chordata; class Actinopteri; order Perciformes; family Triglidae; genus Chelidonichthys; species Chelidonichthys spinosus. Next base: position 7,983,657 of record CM056828.1, on the reverse strand, counting down.
ACACACACACACACACACACACACACACTGCTCTGTGCAGGAGGTCAACAAGAAGCATCAGAAGCAGTCAACCAACTGGTTTTGAGAAGGGGCCTTTAGTGTAATAGCGTGGTTTGGCCAGCAGAGTGCAGTAGCAGTTGTATATGTGTGTGTAGTTGTGTGTGTGTTGGAATTAATTTTGCTGTGTGTTCATGATTCAGGAGTTTGTGTCCATCTGTGAATATGTAATTATGTTTCCATCTGTCTGCACTGTGTGTGTGTGTGTGTGTGTGTGTGTACAAGGGGAGGTAGGGACATACACACACACACACACACACACACACTCATATAAAACACTCATATAAGGTGTAAACAGAGAACCGGAAATCAAATCAGGAGATCAGAGGCGAAGAGAAAGGAAATGACAATGAAATAAAGTATCATGAAAATAGGGCTGGAAAAGTGCTGAAGACAATGAAGGGAATCGATGAAGAGGAGGCAGAGATGGAACAATGGAGACAGAGAAAGCTAGGGATTAAGAGGGATCAGTCTGGCTTGCCATCTCTCAATAATCACAGCTCCATATGTGGAGAAAGAAAAAGTGGGAAAGAAAGCAACAAAGTGGAAAAACTAAAATCCCAAAGAGTCCAGATGATAAAAATGCAAAAATAAAAAAACCCAAAAGGGAACAAAAGAGGGGCTTGTGAGGGGGAGCTGGCTAGTGACAACGCACAAAACAAACCCACGGGTATTCACTCTTTTACCAGCAAACATGTTTTTATTTCTTCTCCACGCATTTCAATAAATACAAAAATACAAACCAGCTTCATATTCATAAACAATGATAACAAAAATTCATACAAATATTAATTAATTTGAAACAGAAATAGGAACAACCAAAGCAGAGAAGCAATGAGATCCACAGGAGGCCAAGGCAAAGCTCGTATCAGTATTACATCGTAGTAACCGGCCGAGTCCACGTTTCTTTGTGTTGGGACATATTTTGAACGCTGCTTTGCCGGACAGGACGTTAACTGTTTCTGTATTGGTGATTAGTTGTATTCTTTACTGGTAAAAACACGCACACAGCCACACTCATACATACACGCAGATTTAAGCAACACCTCTCTCTCGGTTGGAGCGGTGAGAGCTACATTAGCTATGGCTGCACCTCAAAAAGAAGCCCTGTCAATGAAATACAGCTGGCACCATCTAACCACAGCATGCCCCTCAGAACAAAGCCGAGAATCTCATTCAACAGCTGTGTTATATTTCTACATATATACCTTTTTGTCCTGTTTAGCGTTTTTTTAAAAAAGAGCCAAAAAAAAAAAGATAAAAAAATTCCAGCAACAATTGAAAGGCAGGAAGCAGAAGGCGAAAGGTTTGTCAGGTGTGATTGGTCCTCTTCATAGCTTCACCCCTTCATTTAATGAGTCTTTGGACGTTTTCATGTTATTATGTCTCCGTCTCTGCTCTCCTCTGTTCATTACAATCCTGAAGCCGATAGCAGGGTGGGTGTGAGGTGGAGGAGGGAGGGAGGGAAGGTAGGTGGGTGGGCGTTACCCAGTGTGCAGCTCTGGGTTTGGGTTACATGGGTAGGGGAGGGCTTTGGTGCTTGTTGTGTTGGTCCTAACAGATCAGTGTCTCCAGGTGCGCCTTTTGTCCGGAACCTTCGTCATCAAGTCGCCCTCCTCTCTGGAATCTGTGGAGAACAGAACAATTAGAATCAGTTGAGGGCCCGAGAAGGAACTTTGTGTTATAACATAAAGACAGAAAACATGCAGATCTTTTAAGCAGCTTATCAGCGCCCAAAAGAGACTCGACAGATTGTCATTGCATGTTTCTGGCAAGGTGGGGAGCTCCATCATATTGGAGGTGGAGTACACTGTGTGTGTGTGTGTGTGTCATCACTTCTTACCAAGGCATTCAGGGCAGCATGAGCCCTCTCTGCGGGTGGTGTTGGTGCAGGTCGGTACTGTACATTGCTTCCTCTGACACTTGGTCACACCGTGCTGTGGACAAAAACGGAGGGAGACAGCTGGTGAGAAGAAGCAACCACCAAAACCACCAAAAAGATTCTCCTTCAAAACCATAACTTTAACGCGAAGACTAAGTTTTGATGGACTGCCTGCGAGTTGTTTTCACAACCTACAACTTTTATTTTGGGTCAGTTACACTTGGATCGTAATCCTTGGCAGCCGCTGTACTTACATCACACCAGCAGTTGATGCATTTCATCTCCCCCACCAGCGGGACCCAGGGATGCCAGTTGTCACTGTTCTGGTAAAAGGTCTTGCCAAATTTGCAGTGCCTCGGCCCGTCTGCCTGCATCATGTCGCTGTGCTCCAGGCCTGCAGGAACCTTCTCCTCCTCGGGACATTCCTTGCAGCAGTCGGAGGGATTACGCCTTACGGGGTGACTGCAGGTCAACACCGGACACGTCACCTTCTCACAGTGCACCTCTCCCGAAGATCCCTATGGATGTAATGTAGCATTAGCAGCGGGCTAGCAGCAATTCTTCTTTTTCTCACGCGAATATGCAGCCGACTCAATGCTTTTTTAAAACATAAATAAAGTCTGAACATTCCCCAAGGGCAAACTTCATTCATGCCTCAGCTTTCTTTGCAGCCTAAGACAAGATAAATGTTCCATTAAGGGATTTTGGAAAGTAAATCCAGCCAGATGTGAGTGGGTTTATTGATGTATATTCACCTTGCAAGTGCAAACGGCACATTTAATGTAGCCAAAGGGAGGTACAAAGGGATGCCATGTGGTTCCTGGGGCATGCATCTTCTGGTCTCCTTCAAAGTAACAACCTGAGAGAAAGGAAAGAGGAGAAAAAAAAGTCAAGTCAGCAAGAATATGCATGAATGATTCAGAGTTTGCTTCTAACTGTAGGCTGGAATACAATGAGAGAAATACAGCGCAGACATGTAGAAATACACAATAGAAGAGACCAAAGCCTTCAGTGAAAAGTCAAAAGGAGAAAACAACAAAGAGTAAAGCTGAGTCGGAGACATGACGGGCAGCACCTACCCTCGGGGTGTTCATCCACCCTCTCTGGAACTTTCATGTCCGTGGGCTCCTTGCTCTCTGAGCCGGAAACAGGAAATGGAGGCAGAAAAACACAATTAGTTTTCAACTTTAGGATTTCTAATCATAAAAATCCTCCTCACAAACCGGGGCTCAAAGCAGTATAACAACGCAATATGATATAACGTATTCATATATCTCATGTAGAGCCAAAATCGGTCCGTCTCACCGTCACAGGTCGGGCAGCACGTTTCCTCCAGCTGAATGGTTCGGGAGCAGGTCAACACTGGACAGATGACAGGATCGCAGATCACGGTTCGTTTCTGCAGGGAGACGGCGAGGAGTACGTTTTACTTGACAAGGGCTGCAACAAATGCACTTCCCAGCTTCTCGTCAAATGCTTTAATGTTTTAGCTATTAAACCACCAAAAACACATTTTAATTGCTGCCTTTGCGTTCTGTCGTCGTTACCTGGCAGCTGCAGGAGAAGCACTTGTCGTAGTTCGGGGTCCAGCGGGAGCTGTGGGCGTGGTGCTGGTTCTCAAAGAAGCAGGTGTGGGGGTCTTTCTTCAGCTCCTCTGGGTCTTTCACAAAGAGGTCGTCAAACTCGGCCTCCTCCACCTCCCCTACTCTGGTCCCTAACTCACAGTTGCTTGGCACATGGACCTGGACCTGTGTAGAAAATGGGATGGATGGAGAGTAGACCATGGGGTAGGCGGATGTAGCAGTGGGTGAAATGGTGTGTTTGGGAAAGGAGAGGAAATGAAAGAGAGGCAGAGAAGAGACACAAGAGGAAGGGTGGTTAGGACATTAGAGATTTGTTGGGCACACCTGACTCGAGGCTGGCCTCCAGCTGACTTGTTAATTGTTCCTAACTGGAGTGTTTCTGAGCTATGGAGCACATGGCTGTTTATGTGTTGGACCTGTTTGCTATTAAAACAGCTGGACCCTGCTGCTGCATGTGTGTCATCACTTTGTTTCTGAGCACCTGGCAGAACAAAAAAAAAAACCCAACCCCATCAACCACTCACTTCACCTACAAAGCTGCAAATAGGCGTGTGGGCCACCGTGGGCTGTGTTTGTGTACGTTTCTGAACCCCAATAAAAGTTTCAACAAAGTCTGTCCAGGCATACAGCACCTGCCAGTGAAAGTGTGTCTGAGTGGGCTGGTGAGCGCTGACACATAAACACTATATAGAGGCAAAGGAGGCCACACAGACTCTACGACTCTTCTTCTTTCTTATGATCGGATCACTCATTCCACTTTGTCTATTAGGGGTTTTCAATGCTCGGACTTTATTTTGGCTCTGTTGCTATTAGTAACGAGGCATGAGGACGTAGCATCCTAGGTTTGGAGCTTTGACATGATCCTCACGTCTTAGAAGAACTTTCTGACTGGAACATTTTAAAACTTGAACAGATTTGTTCAGTTTAACAGTCAAGTCACGGTTGGTAATGCCTCATATCGTTTATACCGTCTCCTGTATTTGAATGATTCCATTTTTATAAGCCAGTTTGAGCTGAAAATGATCTAATCCCTTTTTGTGGGGGCCTGGTTTACTGGTGGAATAGCTTGTTAGCATTTTATTTCATTCTGATTGTAAAAAGGTTGTTTAATATTAGTAAAACAAAGGCCTTTGTGCTGTAGTCGTACAATGGTTGTATCAAGCTTGCCTGAAGCACAAGTCTTGAACGTAGATATTGGTTTTACATTACATTGCCAATGTTCTGTATTTAAGCTGCTTATGTTCACAAATATATGATAAAACTTCCTCTTGTTATGCCAAAGATTATCCATAATAGTGAGTTTCAAAAAAGTCTGGACTGTACATGCAAATGGACTTTACATACCTGTCCTCGTATTTCTCCTCGGGGGTTCATCTTGGTGCTGACCTGGATGAACGCTGTTCCCTGGTCCAAGTGTTGCAGCATTTCAGCGCTGATGTCCTTTAACACGCCATGAGCCTGGAGGAGAGGAGTGTTTGAGTGAGTTTCTGTATGTATTTCCATGTGTATTTGCATTCATTTGAACGGGTGTGAGTGTGAACTCTCGTGTACCTGTGAGCCGTAGAAGCCGGTCAGCAGCCTCTTGTGAGCGGCGCTGCTGTCGTCTATTTCTCCGATCTCTGCCAGGCCCTGGAGGTGGGCGCTCACGGTGAGGTCGTCGGCCTTGCTGAGGCCTGCAACGACGATCTCATAATGCAGGTGACACTGTTTGTCCACGGACACCCAGGCGTGGCCCGAGGCCCCAGTTCTTACTGGTGGAGAGACAAAGTGGCCGGCCAGAGGAGTGGGCAACTCTGAAAGAAGGGGAAATGGTTCGATGAAGCGCGTCAGCCAACAACTTGAAAACATTGGGGACATGTTTTCCCTCCAATGCACAGTAGAAAGCAAACCCAATGCCATTTCATGAACTTCATGACCTCCTTCCTACAACTGCCACCCCTGACTGTCTGCCTCCCTTGCTTCCATCGTTCGTACCATGTCTGGGTGCTTCCAGGCCGCTGTAGAGCAGGGCCCTGATCTGCCCCCTCAGCTCCCCCTCCTGGCTGTGTGTCGTGGCCACATTGATGAACAGCTCGTTCTGCAGCAGCATGTGGATGTGTCGAGCCTCCAGGCGACTCCAGCTGCCCTGCGCCTGGCCCGTGGCCTTGTTGTACTCTGGCGTCAGGTCATACAGCACAGATCGCTTGTTTCGCCGCCGCGGCTTCAACTCAATAGTGAGGCCGACAAACTCACTGGTGAGACCTGCAACCTGAACCTGGAGGAGGGGGGGACGAGGGAGGAATGGTTAAAGCCACACTTCCTCTCAGACATGTGTTTTGGTTATTGTTCCTTCACTTGGATGTTTGGCACTCACTGCGCATGATTCTGTTACTGACTGTGCAGAGTTTCACACTAGAAAGCTGCTCTGCACTCGCCTTAAAACCTCAGTTTGAAATGCGTGCAGTAGCACAAAGCAACATTAAAATATATATATGACAGAATGTTTTAGGAGTTAAAATATGTCTGAAGGGGACAGTTATTATGATTTATTTCCTTTCTGATCCAGTTTACACCATCATAAAAAATCCAACTACAATCTTGAAATGAACATGTTACAAAAGCGGCTTCAGTTCAACTATAACGACTATAACAAAAAAAAATTCACTATGTCTACTTGCCATGTAGAAGATCTCCAAGATATGTACAGTCATACAAAAAAAAAAGTTCAACAGCTATCTCTGTCGTAGTGGACAAATCCATACCTGGTAGTCCAGTGTGCCGTTGTCGTGGAGGTTGAAGATGGCGGATCCCACACCTCCTGTCTTCCCCGGGGTCAAAGCATCACTGCTGGACATCACACTCTGAATAGCTGAGCCAGACAAACACTGATTAGCATCAAAAATCGACTTTAGAGTGCCGGTTTGAGTCACTCCAACTATCCCTTCTCCCCTTGGATTCAACTCCCCCTGCATGGAGCCCAACAGCATGCGAGATGAGGCAATGATTTCTGTCATGTTCAAATTTGCTGGTTGGTTGAAGGAGGGGGGGGCACGCTACATTCCCTCACATTCTGCAAGCACACACCCATAATGTCATCCCTTCACTAAGGAACAGTCATCGAGGGGACAGATTCAATTGACCATTTATCAGAAGGCATGTCTGCTCGTGAAATTGGATGCGTGACCTGAGGCCAAAAACATACATGTTGTCTTGCACGCACACACACGCTCACACAAAAAAAAAAAACCTGCCAAGGTTAAGCCTTAGAATGAGGTAACCCTTGCTGAATGCAGCAGGCTTAAAAAGATTGAGCTGAGACGGGACAGGGGGGAATGAGTAACGGAGAAGGACAAGAAAAAGTGCCGAGAACATTTCTGAAAATGACATGGAGGCAGAAAAAAGCCAGAGAGGAGGAATGACGTCAAAGATACACAAAGGACAGCAAGCGACGGGATCGAGAGACGGAGGGGAGAGACTGAGAGGAGGAGAGCGGGAACGCGAAAGGAAGTGGAAAGACGAGCGAGAGGACTGTGTTGGGTTTGAATTCTTTGCGCATAACGTCAAGCTGTTAATCACGGCACTGGAACACCAGCAGACTGTGACCTTGGCAGCGTCACTGTGTGTCTGTGTGTTCAACTTTGACCAAAAAAAACCCCCCATCTTTAGCATGTTTTGTGTCTGTTTGCGTGCGTGGCATTGTTTGTGTTGGACGAGTGTCTCAAAGCATCGGACACCTTGATGGTTGATGTTGTAGTATGCGTGGCATGAAAACACCATGTGTGCGTGGTTTATTGGTTTCAGACTGGGCTGTCTATGAAAAAAAATTCGCTCTCACACGTTGTGTCGCTCTCACAGAAATAAACACAGGCACAAACACACACAGTCTTGGTGGGCCACCAAGTCAAAGAGAGGGTCTATAAACATGGTTTCCCCCAGTGATAAGACTTGAAAGGACGGAGAATAAGTATTTATAGAGTAGGATGACAAAAACAGCCACAGATGGTCTATCACAAAACAATGAGAATGCAAAACACATCCCTCTGTGTTTGTTGTTGAAAAAACTCCAATCGATAACGGTGTTTGACTGCGGGGACACTTACTGTCACACGATTTCCTGCCCGTGATGAAGCCGGAGATTTGTCGGGGATCCTGACCCTCGGTCGCCACGGCGATCTCCAGCTGACCACGAGATAACCAGAACAGTTCTCGGCTATTTAGGTCCGTCAGCACCTCCGCAAAGTCTGGATCCTGCACAGATTGGAAACGTTAGCTCTAGTTGCGCCATATGTGGGTCAACAAGTGAAGCAATATAAAACCATGGGCCGTTGTCAAGAGTAAACTCAATACCAGAAACTAAAATGTAATATGCTGTTAAGATCTTGTTGACATGATGTTAGTACAACACGGACATGTAACCAGAGTAACAAAACCCCAAATTATTTAGACGAAAGACAGACTAGAGACATGTCTCCAACTAAAATGAGCTTATCCCTTCAGTTTATACCAAACAAAGATGAGGTGAGCATGGAGAGCCAGAACGGCAACAACATCCCCTCCGGATAAAAAAGAATCCAGCAATCACAAAGACTTCACGACGTCAGAGACCTTTAGGGACACCGACGTTACGTTACCTGAAAACACGTCTATTTAAATCACCCTGCTCAGGAGCGCATACTTAAAAAAAATATGGCTTGCATTGCTGTAACATGTTTCATATGGAGGGAAGTTTAATTCCAAGCAGGCAGGCTGGACTCCAGGAGAGACAGGGGGACGTTGAAAAATGTTGTAGTAATGGGACGGCTGTACGAGTGTGTTGAAGAAATGTTACTTTTATGACTTCGGGGCCTCTGTTCAATATAAATATACATGTACTATAAATCCACACAGCGAGGAGCCAAGCCAGAATGGGAACGGAGAAGTGGCTGGACGGAGCGAAGGAGACTCGTATTGGGGAAACTGAACGGACAGAATAATGAGAGGGGAGCAAGGTGCAAACGGATATATTGGGGTTGAGCGTAAATCAGACGGAGCAATAACACTGTCAGGATTACTGATCCAATACGCAATGACTTCACACACTTTAAGATTCAAACGTGATCACACATTTAGAGACGAAGGCAAGTATCCTCTTCAGCGGAAAACGACGTACGCTCTGTTGTTCTGTTACTCGGCTAGACTTTACATGACTCGGCGGTTTGGGTTTTCAGCATCTAGCTTAAGGCGCTTTGGGGACCACATGGCAGTTGCCGAGCTCCAACTTTTCACATATTTTTTAATGGACAGTCTCCCTCACCACTAGGCTCAAAAGAGGCGTCTCGGCCCTTCACGCAATTCCTGGCAGAATTAAAAACAGACCCGCCTTTCATCACTCCTCCTTCCTCCCTCTATCCATCTCAGCCCACAGACCACTAACCACTGACATGTGTGAGGAGTGTGTAAGCAGTCCATCCTCTCTACCTAACCCATCCCTCCCCTCTTTCCTCTCTGTCTCACATCACTCGCTCACATCTGTCTCCTGCAAGCGTTCCTCTGACACACTTTCTCTCTTGTTTTCCGCCTCCCTCTTCCTCTCCATCCATTTTTTTCCCTGTCATGTCTCAGAGCAGTAAGCTGTGATCAGAGCGTACGCGACAACAGCGCTGGGATGTGGTGAACCAGACCACATCCGTCTCAAAGAGGAGGGGCGGGTGATGGGGGGACCAGGAGTGTTGCTGTGTCATATGTTCCTAACCAACAACAACACCGTAATCCACCGTTCCAACACGTTACCATTAAAAACCTCTACTTGTTTCATGCTCATTGGGAGGGGGGGTTGTTGTTCAAAAATAATTTGTGAAATTGTAAAAAAAACAAATCTGGACTTGAAGATCCAAATATTTCATACAAAATACTGAATACACTTTTTTTGTGTTGTACTTTATAAAGTGATTGTCAACTGCGAAACAATTTAGATGTGTTATTACTCACGTGAGAGGTGACGTTGGCCCGGATCTCTCTCAGGATGTGCTGCCGGTACACAAGCTGGACTCGGATGGGCACCACAAGGGGCTCTGAGGAGAAAGAGACAGTCCCCAGGTTCAAACACTGAGATGGAACTGGTAGAAACTGAAATGGGAACAGAGATCAAAAAGGAGGATTCTTGTCCCAGTTTTGTTTTTTTATCTGTACTTTCATAAGGGAAGTTGGCAATAAATGTTTTGTTGATGGGAACTATTTCTTGAAATCTCAGTTTAGAGTTTTGCAATAGACATTTTGTCTCTATATCTCTTGTGCGTTGTCTCCCTGCTGCTCACCTTTGTCTTTGTGCTTGATGAGGCCTTGGAGGATGAGGATGAAGTGGAGGTTGTTCTCGGTGTCACTCAGAGTCAACATGGCAAGACCTCCCATGCCTGAATTCTCCTCCTCTGATGTCAGTGTTGAGCTGAACGTCTCTGTACACGAGAAACATGCACATTACCATCGTGAGTATCTGCATTCTTTCTAATTCTATACAAATATCGCTCTGTAAACAAAGTCCTGCACTTTTTTGGCTACATTAATCCATGCACGGCTTTTAAAGATTCCTCCAGAAAGTATACAATTCCTCTGCTTTGTAAATATTGAGTTTTTGTGTACAAATGAATGGAACGGCACATTACAATGCTATAATATCATGCACACGCACCGGCAAACAGCGCTCTGTGTTTGATGATCTTCCCCTGCACTTCGTCTTGTCTGCTCGTCAACGTACTCATGCTGATGCGCATCTGCTCGGACTGCAGCTGTAGCATTAGAGGCTTAGCCAGGTTCTTCCATACTCCACAGATCTACACAAACACGGACACAGGTGAGCTGCAGTACTGTCACAGTGAAGATGGAATAGTACGTGTCCGTATCAAACCATACTCGGGCCTACAGTGTCAACAATTTCATATATCCTTGTGAAGAAAAAAAAAGCACAGAGGCATACAGACAAAACAGCCAACACACAGACATCTGCTAAATACATCAAACCATGTGATTTTGCTCTCAACCACAGTCTGCAAGCAGTCAACATAAAGCCACTACTTCTCCCTGAGAACGGAGGGAAGAAATGTGGCAGTGTGCCGGCGCCTCATAACTTTCGGTTCAGGGGTAATCTCCATTTTAATTAGCGATGCTCTCTGTCCCCCTGCTAAAGGGTGATGTAACATGTGAAAAATTCCCTCTCCAAAAAAGTTTTGCTCCAGCTAAGTCCCTCACATCCCCCCCTACTTCCTTTTTTGTGTTGGAGTGTTTTCTCTAAGGTCCTCTGGTGCTTGACACTGACTGATTTGTCTAAAAATAATAATAGGCCCATTTCTGGGATCCGTATTAAAGGGGCTGAAGCGAGCGTTCAGGTCAGTGTGTGTATTTTGGCAGGGAAATAATGTGTAGTGATGGAGCCAGAACTTATTGAGTATAAGGACATGTGTGCATGAGTACTACTGTTAAAGCAACGTATCAGTTTACTGATTTATCAGAATCATATTAGCCTTTTATTAAACAGAATCTTGTGCACCTCTGGCCTGGTGGTAGTTTCTCCCTTTCCAGTGAGTGAGTGAATGTTTACAGCAATCAGGCTCTGTTAAGAATCAATGAAGCGTGTGTGTGTGTGTGTGTGTGTGTGTGTGTGTTTATTGTTTATTAACGCAGAGTGAGTTATGGGAGAAGAAGTCAGAGTTGGCGCATAAAGTTACAGAGAAGGAGCATTAATCACACCAGTACTTAATTCTCTCTCTCAGGAAACACAAAGACAGACAAGCACACACAAAGAAAACAACTCTAATGGAAACGAGAGAGGGTGATGGTGATGTCTTACCATGTCTGACTGTCCCTTGGGGACTCTGTACTCAAAAGCAGTGGTCCCATCTGAATCCAGGAAGGCTATTTTACTGGGGCGACTCATTCTAAAAAGTCAGGGAAGACAGAATAGACACAACGGACACTTTTAATTGAGCATTTTCATCATATGCAAACGGTGAAACACCAGACTGACCGTGACATATCTTATATCAGCGGAGGAAAGAATGAGCTGTGATGCCACTGAGGCTGAGAAAAAGAAACAGAGCCACCTTCAGGGACTGAAGCTATGAAAGGAATCCGAGGACCAGTTTCAACTGTGAGCATTACCTCTGGTATGTGATGGAGAAGGCCAGGCTAGTTCTGGTCAGAGAGAAGCGAGCTCTGGCAACACCGTTGGAGCTGGGCAGCCATGACTCCGTCACTCCCGTCAACACGGAGACAAAGTCTGCAGAAGGAGAGAGGGTTACTTAGCAACACATACCGTGATTAACATTCCTGTTCGATGTGCTTTTATTATTGCATATTTTCATGTGTGTTTTTAAGTGTTTTATTAGCTGTTTGGAATCCCTTTACTCTGGACTAACAAATTGCATTCCACTGTGTAGACGCTGTTTTAATGAAGTGTGCTGGTGGTTTGTCCACCTGTCTGTGATGTGCTCATACTCACCGGTGCGGCTATCCCCAGGGCCCAACTCCTCCGAGCTCAGGTAGGACCGGTCGTTGTATGATTTGTGGAGGTCGTCCTCCTTATCTTTGCCCTTCTCGTGGAAATACTCAAAGCCGTCCAGCACTGAGTCTGTCTGTTTCTTGTCATCCTCGCCTGTAGAAGGAAAAATGGTAAAATAAGGGTTAACAGAGATTCCCACTAGTATAATGTATATCGCTGATGACAGTCTGTGAATGTTGGCCTAAAATAAATATAACCTGATATGGTTTATTAGGAATGGGAATACATTTTATCATCTTTAGATTTCCTGTCAAGGTACCTAAACCAAAAATGTATCATCACATCAAAATCATTACTATGAAAGCAAGACACTTATCAAGCTATGAATAACACGAACGAAAGATTTTTACTGGTGTCAAAGGACATTAAAATGCATTTTTTGCTTATAACAGTGCGTAGCCTACAGTAGTATTTGTATCTGTACAACCACAAGCCACATTATAAAACCACTTGTATATAACCACAAGTCATGATGGCAACTCATTCGGTTCTTTCTTTTTTTTCCCCACTCCACGTCTGGTGTAATACGCCAGGAGACAACAAACAAATAAGACTCATTTGAAATACGGAATTCATTTTTTACATGAGTGATCGTGTGGATGACACACCAGATGGTGTTGAAAACACATATATTCAATCATATTCCTAACCTTGAAAAAATAATGGTTAAAACCGAACATTTTTTCCACACGGCCCCTGTTAACAGTAGGCGTTTAGTGTCTGCCTTTGAAGCCGTTTTAGTATTCTGGCAAGATAAACCAAGTGAACCCAAACATTTCAAAACACATTCTGCTAAATCGTTCTCAAAGTCTGGCGCACAGATGAGACTAACGCACCGGCTGTCCTTCTTTTTTAGTATGCTTTGAGTACGGACGAAGCATGAGAAATGTGTGGTAATGACCAGCCCGGCAGAATGTAAGACAGGTATGAAGTGCAAAGGAAAAGCCAGAGGTGGGAAGAACGAACGTCAGACGCCAATTTCAATCCAGTGCGACGGGCTACAGCACATTCTGTCTGTCTCCCTGACTTCCTCCCTCTCGGCCAGGGGTAACTAACCAGGGTAGTCTCTTGCAGCTGAGAGCTTAAGGAGAATTGGGAGTGACACTGGCGTGTGATCCCAACAGTGACCCGCTGTTCCACACAAGCTGCTGTAATGTGTAGACCTAGAGGCTCTGCACACACACACACACACAGTGTGACACATGCAGCTATGCTCACTCAGCCAAATACTGCCCCACTCCGACATGAAAAACCACACACTGGCTCTTAATCACCCACAAACGTTTTTCTAAAAGGCAGTTTTCTCGGTTGGACTGTCTGCTTTCTTTCTTGGTGTCTGATTCACAAACACACACACAAGCCACCCACAAACCTAGGACCTCATCGTTCTTCTCTCGCTGCCTCACTCCTCTGCTCCACTGGGCACACTCAGGGGCTTCTGGGTAGTGTCACTCTCACTTCTTCCCACTTAACAACACTGTATCCTCAGGTGCACCATTACACACACACATAAACACAAACACACATAAACACACACACACCATTTTCCATCCCCATACACAAATTGCTTTGGTGCCAAAGCTAAGACAAACACACTCAACCTTTTCCTTAAAACTTGACCACAACACACACAGCCCTGGGCCTGTCCAATTCTTGACACACAAACATACATACACACACAGCACGGCGCTGTCCACCCAGTGCTTTACCTTTACTTTATTTTCCATTCCATTACCAAACACACCAACGGAGAAAAACACCCAATTTGGTGAACAACAGTGCGGCAGGACGACCCTCCCTGTGTGTGAGCACTAATCCTCCAATAAGGTGGACTTGTGTGTGCAGCAGTGTGTGGACGGGGTTAAGTGGCAATGTGTGAATGAGGCTAAATAGATGGGTGGTACTTTCAGTAGTGGCTGGTTAGAGGAAAATGTCCATTTCACGCGGCTGGATGGAAAATCAATCGACCCGCTCATTGCATTTAACAGCTGTTCTGAAGACTAACAAGTAGAGTCACTGAGAATAAACAGTGTGGAAAAGAAGCCATAGCTATGACAGGAGGGGAACAGCAAAAAGTAAATATTCTTTGTTTCTTTATTTCTGTTTCCGATAAGCATTTTGCAGCTGTGCTTGCTTGTTTTCTCAGGTGCCTGCTACGATCGTGTTTAGAACAGGTAGGATTTGACGGACAGCTACAGGTCTGAAAACCCGAGGCCAGCAGTGGGTGAGACTGGGTGAGCAGATATAGGGCATACCTCTATGGCAGGTTTTACAGCAGTGACCTGGCAACAGGATGGGGTCGTCACACTCCGGGTCTGGGCAGTCCTGTTTGACGTTCTTGCAGTTTACTTTCCCAAACACCTTGCCACGACGACTCTTTTGCTGCCAAAGAAACACCAGAGAAACAGACACATAAGTACCAGCTCTCATCTGAAAACAGACACTGTAATGGTGACTTTCCGGTGGCGAGTTCGTTCAACCTGCTACTGCACAGCAGGATCGACACACACAAAGAGAGGAGTCACTGTCACACTGAGACAAAACTCACAGGTTCGCAGTGGCACTGGACACAGTGCATGATGCCGAAGGGCTCCCCCAGGTCTGGGTGCCACGTGTCCTCCAGAGAATAAAAACGACCTCCGAATGAGCATCCTGTAACACAAACACTAGTTAATGGAGTCAGTCACACACAGGCTCAATAACAAACTAAGTGAAATTCCATGATTATATATGAGGTTCGTGCTTTGTAATTGTGCTTGAATCAATTATGGGGAGGATTTTACTTGAGGCACTTTAAGATATGACTGTTCTTAATACTTAAGAGCAAGAGAAAGTGCAGCCGCAAGACTTTTATGGAGTGTCAAACATGCAGGATGACAAACTCTGCAGGCCCAGCCATTTTTATCCATTTTTATATTTAACAACAAGTAAATCTTGCGTAGCTCATTGCCCAGGCATGTTGGAGGCGACTGAAACTCACTGGATGCTTCATGAGTTTTGGGACTCAACCTTGCATCCTGTCTCATCTAAATGATCCATGAGTGGGTGACGGGGGAGACATTCAATTTTCCACTGAACAATTATCGGACATTCCCAGAAACACACATAATGTATGCCAACGATTTTATGAGGAAATTTAATACGTGCTGTAAATGTTACGTGATAGGAGGCAAAGTGAGCAATAGGAGGTAATAAATAGTGCATCCAGTCTGCAATAAACTCTCACCTATACATACATTAAACAGGTTATTACAGTGGGATACATGGTAGAACAATATAGACAAATAGAACATATAGAAACTGAAGTATTTTTGCAATGATAAAAGGGGCAACAATCACATGAACACACACATGCTATACATTGAATAGCAGCACGTCATAGTCACTGCTTTACTTGAAATCCAGTGTGCCTGAGTCGAACCGTAACTACGGAAAAACATCGCAGTTTATAGGGAATGCACTGTTATATTGGTGTTACGGGAGATAAAAATAGGTTTTAATGTCATCCTTACTCCACTGAAATCAGAATTGAGTGCTAGTCACACTGTATTACTACAGGGGATATTATAGTGATCTTTGGTTTGCATAACTGCCTGTTTGAGCAGAGTGTGTGTTTCTGTGTGTGCACACACACACACACACAGAAACACACACACCAACCGTGATGTTACCCCTCCACGACTGCACCCGAGCTGATGGCTTGCCTCGCTCACTGCTACCAACCTGGTTCACATTATTCTTTCATTAAAGTGACTGAACACTTTAAAACAGTCCAGTCCGGTTTACAGGGAGCCAAACTGTTTGCCTGCCACTTGTGTCTCTGCTGAAATAAATCATCTCGGAGGAGCCAATGCTTGTAATGGAAAGTCGATTGATTACAGTTTCCAACAGTGAATTACACGGCGAGGCAACGCGGTTAACGTGGAATTCCCAGAGTTTTGAACTCCAGAGCAGTTACCTTATAAAAACCGCAATGAGCTTTGTACGTAGGGACTTTCACACATGAATCAAATGGCATCGACTGCGGTTATGACTCAGATGTTTGCCTCTAGTTTACACATGAAAGAACACCGAGGAACAATTCAAGGAAACATGGAAATTCACGAAGATTAGGTAGTGTCTGCGTAGCCAACTTCATTAGAGCACAGGAAGTACACAGTTAGCCTCCTTTAGTTCAAGTTTACATGTAGAGTTGTATTTTGTTGTTGTTGTTTTTTAACGTTAAGCTACTTCCTATCTGGCCACGTCCCCTCCGCGTGCACGTTACAGGCGCCTGAACTCAGGTCATGACCCCCAGCGGCCTTGGTACGCACACGCAACAACAACAACCCAAACTTCATGAGAAAACGATGCAATTAAAAGGTCATTTGTTTGTTTCACAATGAAAAATGCTTACGTTATACTAACACTTCAGCTGGGGACAGTAACAGTAGCTACGCTCACTGAGGTTCAGCTTAATGACGATATCAAATCACAACATTCGTTTAAAGAAAATCCATCATTTTTACTTGTTAGGCTCGCTGACGCCCCCTTCAGCTTGTGTGTTGCATTAAAAACAACATTATGGAAAGCTGCCAATTTTGAAGCTTGAATTTGATGGTAAAATTAGTGCTGCTTTGTGTATTAGACGTTACCCGAATTAACAACTAGCTCCTATCAATGTCTCGTCACTTTACGGTTGCGTGTCCTGGACTGGTCACGTTAAATTGACCCACTGTAAACTGAATTTTGTAGGAACTACAAACTATAGGAAACAAATGTGAAGTGACATTATAACAAATGTGTTAGCGTTCTTACCTGACAAGCCTTTGGAGGGCAGCGGCTCTCTCTCCGGCTGGATGGGCAGAGCGGGAGACTTGAGTCGCGAGGCCGCCGCGGTGTGCAGCCACGCGCAGCTCAGCGCGCACAGCAGCAAGGAGCGGAGCGCGCGGGGAGCCAGCATCCCAAACCTCCCTCTCTTGAATGTCTCTCCGCGAAAAAAATAATTCCCTCGAACTCTCGGCCGCTGTCGTCTCGAGGCGACTGATTACACGCACTAACAACAACAAAAAAAACGCAAGTTTCGCTCCGTGCGCCCAAGTGTCCTGTGAGTTTCCCGTCCCGTGTGTGGAATCATCCGAGTTTCAGTGAGCCGGAGGTGTTCCGAAGAAGGCAGGACGCAGCCGACTGAGCCTTGTGTGTTTCCTCAGTACCAGCAGCCTCCTCTAAGTCCCGTCCCTTTCTGTTTTATAGCCTCCCCTGACAGCTTGAAGCAGCCACCGGCTGGGGGGGTGGGGGGTTGGGGGTGGGTGATGGAAAAGGGAAATTGACGCCCCTATCAGTCCATTAAAGCTTAAGATTTGGAAACGAGCGTCTGATTCATCGTAAAGCCTCCTAAAACTTTCAGAACACTCTTTTGTTGGGGGGAGTGAAAGGGAAATGATAATAAATATGATTCCCCCCTTTTTTTAAATAAATTTAAAGTATACTGAGTGGCATATTGCATTTACCATCATGGTTACAAAACATTTATTGACGGTGACTCAATTTTTTGTTTTTTGTTTTAAGGTCGGCTGTGGCACTTTTGTTGGTTTACTTGTCTTATTGAATTATCATTATGTAAGTACTGTTGGATGCAAACTAAATCTTCTTGTCTTTCTTCTTCTTCTTCCTCTTCTTCTTTGTGTTTAGCATTATTCTTATTATGGTGGTCATTGGTACCAAATGCTCCCTTATTTATTTGTTTATTTGTTTGTTTGTCACATAGATTTATGCTGATTTTCACACTTAGCAGCAGCAGCAGCAATAAAACTTCTCCGTATGAAAGTGTGAATCTCCAGATCACATACTGTAAGGAATGTGTGAGTGTGGCTGGCTACTCCGTCTATTTTTTCAAGTGTGTTTGGAGCTGAGACCTAAGTGACTGAACAGAAACAAATGAAAATAGTTGGAATGCCTCGAGGCAACCCATTTCGCTTTGTCCTGGCCATCTGCAAACCTCTGTCCTCTTTAACCTCCAGCTATTTCGTTTTGGCTCGCTTAGAGGTCTACCTGGACCAGTCCACTTATTGTGACCCACGCACGCGGATACAGGTGCCAAACGTGGCTCAGTGTCTAGTTCGTCTCGTAGCCAGTGTGTGAGCAACATCAGCAACAAGTGAAATGTATTCGGGCCTATTCAGGGCTGGGAAATGTTCCCGTTTAACAAAAACAGAGCAGTTGAGCAACAGCGCGGCGCTTCATAGTGGCCCCTTGGGTCCCAGAACAAACGCTCTGTGGTTCAAGTTTACATTATTGTAGTGGCGCTGGTGATTGGTGATTTATTTCCCAGAGTTCACCAAGGGTCGGGCTTATTACATGGCTGAGATGTTTGGAATAAAGGAGTGATTGATTGTGGGATTTTTGATAATAATGTGTAATGAGCTTACTGTATATGGTTTGTTGTATAATCTGGAGAACATGCTCACCAAGCAGGGCCTTTACAGTGGGAATAAAAATATCCCACAGTTCGATGACCATGCCATTAAACTCTCCGACACTCACTTTGAGGAAGAACAACTTTTGTTTTGTTTTATTTAAGTTTCATTGTGGTCTACTTTAGTCCCACGTGAGACCTGGCTTAAACGCTGTCTTTATGCGAAAACATCGCGTAAAAAAAAAAAAAAAGAAGTGCTAAATCCAATCGGTTTTGTGCCAAAAGTGCAGGCCAAGGTGCGAGCGCAAGGTGTTATTTTTATGCATGTGTCACATTATGTGGCCTTTGGGAGCCACTTCCATCCGGGTGTGTAGATTCACGCCCCTACTCCGCCGCTCCCAGACCAGCAATGGGAGTCGATGATGGCCTATTTGCACTTCATCATGGGGTGATAAGCGACACTTTTCTTCTGCGCTGCACACGGTGATTCATTAAGCAGACTGGATGGTAAATTGTCTATTGGAGCTAACAAAAACCGAGTAGTAGACCCACCGGGATAATGACGGCCGCGTGTTTTTGTGTATTGGAGGCGTTCACTGCATGTTTGGAAACGGAGACTTGCAAACTCGTCACTACAACAATGCGGTGTAAAAAAAAAAAAGAAAAAAAAAAAAAGGGAAATCATGATAGAAAATCTTTCCTACACAAGAGCCCATTATTAAACCACCAACCACTCACATGATAATACTCTCTCAGTTATACGGTTTAACGTTGTTTTGGTAAAGACTGAACCCGGCAACACAATTTTAACCATATTAATATGCGATTCTTAATGCCGAATTCAAAAAAAAATCCTCACTAATTTTAGGGAAAAACTTTGAAGTAGCGTCATGCAACTTTTCTGTTTCTGATGAGCAAACAACATATAATTGGCTGATTTCCAAATTAAGTTTGGGTCTCAATCAATTAAAAACCATCACGCGCATCTTAACATGACGCCGCAGTTTTAAAAAAAACACACACATTCACACGTGTTTATAACGGAAAAACAATTTCATTACGATGTGTTGATGTATCTGTATCTAACCGTTTTGGTGCATTTTGGTTCCAGGTCCCTGAACGCCACCGAGGCGTGGGACAACAATTTATAGGGTAGTAATCTTGTTTATTAATTACAGATGCCTCTCCTTTATTAAACGGTGCATCTTGAATTGATCCACGTCGAGCTGTTTGTTTGCGAAGAAAGGAGAAGGAGAGAAAAAGCAGAGTGAGCATGAACCCTGAAGTCATCCCCAAAATGCCACGAAACATCGCAGACCAATATAATCGATTAGCCCGGGCGCTGCTTTTGACTCGATCCGACCAAGGACTCGATTAGAAGCAGACTCGATCCTCCTCCTCCTCCTCCTCCTCCTCCTTCTTCTTCTTCTTCTTCTTTCTTTTTTCTTTTAAAATATCGCAAAACATGCCAGCAGGGGGAGAGTGCAATAACCCAGATATAAAAAAAACTGCCGACATGGAAACGTCAGATTTATACGGACACGAATGTGACATGATTAAAAATAAGGACATGACCGTGTGCTTGTGCGCGTGCGCGTGAGGGACATAATGGCGTACCTGGATGGAGGAGAGTCAATTCACTGTGTATTTGCTCTTGTTTGTCAGACGCCCCTATTTGCAGGTCATAAATGCTGGTTGTTCAACATTATACCCCCCCCCCCCCCCTTAATCTGTCTGTCTCACTACACACACACACACACACACACACACACACACAGAGGGGACCGCATCCTGTTTGCTGGTCAGACTGGGAGGTGTGAATATTCAACCAGTGAGCTATGATAGCCTGGCAGATGTGCCTCTCTCCCTCCCTCTCACACACACACACACACACACACACACACACACTCACCACCTGTTCCTCATCACATGGAAGTAACCATGACATGTTTTACTCTTTGCTTTTACAATGAAACTTAAATAAGCGTGTGATTGGTTACAACAACAACAACAACCAAAACAAACACATTTGCATGCATCTTTCCTGCACTCCTGGTCTATAAATCGTCTTTTTTTTTTTTGAAGACTGCCATAAATGACCTTCCGTTCCTCCTCAATTCATTTGCTGTAAACGCATGGCATTATTTTCTGACTCACGTTTAGATCAACCGGTATCTGGCTGTAATTGCGCGTGTTAGGTTGTGATATTCTATCATAGGCAGACATCTGAGGAGGTAACTCATGCTGTTCCATTAAAGGAAAGAAGAAGAAGAAGTAAGGCTCGTTGCGCGTGTCCTGAGCGACACGGGAAGGAGCGCGCGGTGCGTTTACGGCCACTGTCATGCTGATGCCGATAATGATGGTAATAAGAGGAGGGTCGCTCAGTTGTAAAGCTAATGTTGGGGCGAAACGGCCTTTCCTCAACCAGTATGCAAATGCAGGAAGTCTTGCGGAGGTGATGTTTATTCATACAAACTGAATCCATTTGCAGACGCAGTCGAAACTTGGGTTTCCTGGTTTTTGTTTCATCTCACCGTCACTATTTCCGAATCGGGGGTCCACGAGGAAGAGTGTGTGGCAATCATTACTGGAGGCAATTAGCGGGCAGAAGCTATTTCCAAATGTACTGGCTATGGTTGTTGTGGGGTGTTTGGGGGTGTTTGGTTTATTTTGACACCTCGGAGAGAGGACCTGATTATAGGGTGAAGTCTGCATCATTTACCACCAATAAATAGTTGGATTTATGGGGAAAAGGTGGGCCGTCTGACAAGATATTTCAAATCACTCATCGCATATGATGCATACGTTTCACATCAGGCGTCAGATATGTTGGGTTTGGTTTGGAAATCGAGGCAGTATTCAGATGTTTTACTTATGTTTAAAAAAAACAGTGTGAAGATGCACATTAGAAACAAAATGCAAAAAGTAGCCTATGCTGCGACAATAATGTTGCCCCACATGTGTTATAATGGAGGACTACAAGTTAAAATAAAAACAATAAGAAGGATAAAAGTATCTTATTCAATATTAAGTGAATGTATAACAAACATATTGTAACAAATTAAGTAGTCATTATGAGGCAGAATGGCCAATGTGGAGCTTATTTATTGGCTGCTATACTGCTATAAAAAGCAATGTATTTCATCAACTGAAAATGAAAATCCAGGCTGTAAAGGAAAGTTATATGTTGCAACTTTCAACAACAAGGCCATTCAAAGTGCTTGACATGAGACACCAAAAGGCATTAAAACAAGATATATATATCATATAAAAGTCAAATACACAGACACAGAAAGAGCAAAAGTTTAAATAACGTAAAATTATATAAAACACACAGTAATTAAAGAATAAACAATGCAGTGCAGTAGAAATACTCAACAATAGCATCTCAAAGTGCTTGGGTACTTAGTTAGACTCCACCACCGCACCTTGCCAAAGAGTTCATGTTCAGAGAGAGCACTACATCCAGCAGACGCCATCAACACACATGGCACAATGCGTTTCAAGTCTTCTCCATCCTTCCTGGAAACCCCCCCTCTCCCTTTTTCTCTCCTCTCGACTCTTTGAAATCTCCATCACGCCAGTCTCATTTCTGTTTACAAGAGCAAAATTGCTTCCACACATTTTATTCCTAAAAGCAGATAGATCTGCAGAGAGAGCCACGCCAAAAGCTGTCACGGCATGTACGCGTTTTCTTTTTCTTTTTTTTATTTCACTCGCGTGGTAAATCCCTCGCCCGTTAAACATCAACACACAGTCATGCTGATGAGTGGTCTGAGAGGCGACAGTCTGACAAGCTTCTCTTTTGACTCACCGGTTATTACCAAGGCTGACCCCGCTGCTTAACTGATTTCGTGCATGCATGAAATGAATGATGCTCAATGGAAAACTGGCCCAGCTCCACAGCCAGACGTCCTCAGAAGGGCCCCTGTAGTGCTATTACTGACTGATGCTTGTTTTAATTGTGAGCAATTTCTTTTGTTGGTCTTACATTGAGATTAACGGTTTGGCTGGTCTGACTAAAGGCTTGGAGATTGCACCTTCCCATACAGTCAGTGACAGATAAGACTGGAAGGGAGAAGAGGGGGATGACTTCTTCAAAAGGCCTGTATTAAGTGGTCTGTGGCAGAATGGGAACATGGACGATGCCAAGTTAAAGGCACCAGCGGTTCTTCAAATGGGGTTTGGAGCCTTCAGGACGGAGGAGAAAATAGGAAAAGTTTATACTTTTACTTTCCTTTGCCAACATCGCTCATGTAAAACCATGGATGAATGGCTGAACAGGCCTCATAGACACAGACCTAGTGTGAAGTTAAAGGTGAACACAAAATGACCACAAAGAGACTCAACATGACTCCAAAGAGATACAAAGCAACAACAACAAAGAGTCACAAAATGACTACAAAGAGACTGAAATGACTCCAAAGAGACACAAAGCAACTACACAGAGACACACAAGTACTGCAAAGACATACCTGTTGACCACAAAGAGACTAAAAAGTCTGTGTCTCCTATGTAGTAGAGGCGGTGGGGCCAATTTTGACATAATGCGCCCATGTGTGGAGCTAAAAGCTAATGAAGAATAGACACGACAGGAGGTTTTAGCTGCAGAGAAACCCCCTCAGCGAACCGCTGTATTGAAACAGCTCCATTTTTTTATTCAAAATCCATCCAATAAAGTGACTCGACTGAAAGTGACACTTTCAACGGATGTGTCTCTATAACTATGCCGTCGTCAGCGTTCCTCACTTCTAATGTAAAGCAGCAGCTGAGTAAAAAACGCATTCAAAGACGGTGTAGCCTGAGCCAGTTGATCTATTCAGAGCTTCTTGGCATGGAAGCTGTCGGGAATGCCTCTCTCACCTGCTGTCTTCAATTCATGCATGCTGTTTTCCCTCTTTCTCCCTTTCTGTTCTCCTGCTCTCTGTCACCCCTTTTGAAGTCTATGGGAGTCCTGTGGTTTTCAAAGGGTCAGAGAAGGGCAGCCCTACTGTCCTATCGAAGGCAGGCCGCGGGATAAACCCATGTCGCCACCTGTCCTCGCCGCTCTGTGTCAACAGCGGCGGTGTCGCTGTACTCACACCTCGTCACCTCGCCTCCTGCCGCTCGTACATTGTTGCCAAAACCCGCCGAAATGCGACTGAGCAAACAGCTCACACATGCAGCAACGTGTGCAATACTACTGTAGGACCCCTACTGTCTGACCACCGTCAGAGACAAATCAAGGAGCCCTGCTGCTAAATGCCCACCCCCTTTCCTCACACTTCACATTACAGAGGAGTCTTTCTGGCCTGATCCCAAATCAGTGGGGGTTGTTTGGTTGAGAGAAAGGGCTGCGTCCTGGGGAGAGACTCAATTGCAGGTCCGGGGTCACGCAGAGAGTGGAAAAGAGGCAGCCAAAAGTCCTTCAAGATGAAAAATTAGCCTTTCAAACGGCAGCCAAAGATCAGAGGAGCAGTGTGTTCTCTGGTGCTCCCATTGAAGAGTTTCTTATTCGGCCCCAGTTTCCTGTCCCGCGTGCCCAAAGGGAAGCGTCCCAGAAACCCCCAGATCTGGAAGAGAAGCCAAGGTGGAGCAGGACGATGCAAAACCAGACACCAGACCTGAGTCTGAGTCCGAGACTGCCAGCTCCTCAAACTTCTGTATCATTTTCCTCACTGACTGGAAGGCAATCTCCCTGCGCCACCGGCCTCCACCAGCCCCACAAGGTCCCCTGTAGGACGAGTCCTTACTGAGGAACACATGGGGAGGTGGGGGGAGGCCACAGCACAGCCTCAGTCGACCCTGGCCCAGGCCCAGAGCCGGGAGAACTCCAGCGGGGTCGAAGCGTGTGGGCAGCGTGGCTAGGTGCTCCCAGGTCAAAGGGTTGTGGAAGCTCAGGGCCCCCCCTCCAATGTTAAGGAAGACCCCGAGGGTTTTGATCTGAGGTGGGACAGTGCAGAGCGGCTCCCGGCTCCCATCATACACTGCACAGAAAGACAAGCCCTGTCTTTCAAGCCACCAGCCGTACAAACCATCACGTGAGGTCACACCTGAGACACAGAAAAATGGTGATTTTGTATTCATTGTGCACATTTATGGAACATCTCAGATTTTTCTCTCTTTACTCTCAACTTATTAAACAATTAAATGTTTTTACGAAGAAAAAACAAAGAAGATGATGCGAAAAAGCTAATAAATGTCAAATGTCAATACCATGTTCTGAAAACTTAACAAGCATTATTCCTTTGAGTTTGCCACTGAATCTTTGCTGGCGTGTTTCTGACCCAAGATAAATAGGAGATGTACTAAAATCAGTTCATATCAACAATTTCATTATTTTTTGTCAATCATGTCATGTTGATGTTCAAAATGTACAGAAAGTGCTTAAAGTTTGTTTTTCAAAGCTGTTAAGTGGCAATTATTTCCTACTTCATGCCTAAGAGATCAAATATAGCACAAGCTGCAAATATTCATTTGCCAAAACGTTAAGAATGGAATTAACTTTCCTAATATAACTTATCCAATGTGCAATGGTCCAACCACTTGGTGGCACTATGAACTATGAAACTGTATCTGCGGGTGACGTGTGCGCCTGTCTGTTTACATGTGTGGGCTGAAACAAGCAGTCTTGCTGACTAACACTAAGGCTTTCTGGAAGCAATAAGCCTGTGGGCAGCGATCCAACCAAAACAAACTTGAGAGAGCTCCTACCGATCCTGTAGACGGAGCTGTTACAGACCTCCACCTCCCAGTAATACTGTCCTCGTGCAATGATGACGTCAGCGCAGACCTGGGGGAGTGCCAGCGTAGCCCCGTGGTCAGAGGTCACTGATTGCCTGACCTTGTTGTCTGGAGGCGGGCCAGGAGGGCTCTCCTCTCGGGTGGTGATGGTGAGGGAGGAGTTGGAAAGATGGAGGGATGGAGGGACAGTTGAAGGGTCCAGAGCAAAACATAGTCCTAATATTATATCAGAACAGAAGAAGATCATATTTCAGATATTTTTTAAATTCTAGTCACCCATACAATCACAATTCTACACACATAAACTCTATATTAAATGTGTAGGGCATCATGCATAATGTTTAATTGCTGACCAAAGACAGACTGCTCCATCTCCCTGTCTTGTAGGTCTACATCGCCATCCACTGGTGCTACTGAGGAACTGGCAGCATGGAGGCCTGGGTCAGATAGGGAAATTCGGTAGGTTTTACAGCTCATATAGATATAGGTTTATTCTCAAGCTGGTTGGGCCTTCAAATATATAACGATGCTCACCATGTAAACATGCTGTCATGTCACCTGCATCCCGGCAGTCTGTGTCCCCCTAAATACGGTGAATTAAAAACGGACATGCATTGAAATTCCATTAAAAATACCTGCATTTTGATTTGCACAATAACACCCGCTTACAGTGCAGTAGCATCAAATAGATGAACGTTAAAGGGGTTTGTCAGGAAAAACTAGCTTTTATCCAGAATCCATGAAGTATGAAGCTACAGGTGGGAGTCGATTAGCTTAGCTTAGCACAAAGACTGGAAAAAGGGCTGCTTTCAGCCCAAAGCAAACTAATCCACCGAAAGCTATAGTGAATGTATCCTGTATGTATGCTATGCTAAAATAAGTTCAGCAAAATTCTTTGTTATCTTCAAATCCCCATGCTTTATTCATCTGCTGGCAGATTCAACAATACCTTCCCTGCTTGTTACTGCAAGTATATAATGTATTGTGCAAGCAACTCTTCAATCTTTAGAGAACTCACATGTTGAAGGCGACCTTCAGATGCTCCCTCCTTGGTGCCTGCCTGCATGCTGGTGTGATGTTTTGGGAGACAGGAAGTGGCAGACGGCCAGGTCCGGCATGGCAGCTCCACAGGATGCTGACAGCACGGGCACAGCACGGCACACACCGGCAGGCTGAAGCTACGGCGATGAGACTGACCTGCTCTAATTCCCACTCCAGCTGCTACACAGTGTCCACACATGGTGTGAGAGCAAGGCAGGAACAGGACGGTGTCACGGTCCTGGTTGCACACAGGACAGAGGGAGAGCCGCTGCACACACTCTACATCTTCCTCTTCCTCCCTGTTTCCTGCTTCCACAGCCAGAAGCCTCTGCTCCACCTGTCTCACTGACATAACTGATACTTACATACATTCTATAAATACCACTTCTTCTTTGACTTCCTCACATCCTGCCTTGGGAAAAGGAAAGCTCTTTGTCCACGTTGTGTTAGATATCCAGTTTGCTTCACAAGTAAGCCAAAGGCCCAACAACATGAAATGATTCTGTTTTTTCCCAACGTGCAGATAATATCTGACGGTGTTTATCCAGCAATCATCTTCAGTAAGCAAGGCCTCGGTCAGTATCGAAGCAGCATCAATGACCCATTCTCCCAGAGAAGAGACACTGGGGGAGACGTATTGTTGTCAAGATATCCTTTTTGCTAGAAAACCTCAAGCTCCAGTGAGTAGAGATATCCTACTGTGACAAAAAGTACTCTAACAGACATTGCCAGACTGCAGAACGCCGTTGAACAGATATTAAAAAATCCTCCCGTTGTGCCGTCCTCTCCGTCGTGTGGCTGACTAGTGTGGGTGGAATAGGGAGAGTGGCCTGGGAGCAGATAAAAGGCAGAGTGGTAGAGAGAGGGGGGGAGAGAGAGAGAGGAGCCCAGCCTTTTAAGAGGTACTCATTGCTTGGCGTTGCCATGGTAATGGCTCTTCCCGTAGAGACGCACAACCACAAGATAATGGGCTGGGCTGAACCCTTGGGCACACCAATACGTCTAAACGTTAACAAAGAGCTCATTACTGCCACGAGCAAAACCTCTGTGACGCTGGTGTGTAGACAAAGTAACACACATTTCTGCTCTCCTGTTCAGCTGTGCCTCCCACATGGAGGACTGTCAGTGGTCTGCCCTCCGGATTACATGAGAAGAATGTGAGAAAGGTTCTTCACTGCTCGTTGTAATTCACCGCTGGTGAGAAGGAGGCTGCTCATTGCCCCTTCGCCTTGTCTGCGGTGTAAGGGTTCAGATCTGAGGTCAACGCGGGGGGATGGCAAAGAGCTCAGCACTTCCTTGGTGGTTCATGACAGGAAAAAAAACTGTCTTCGGAAGTTTTGTCATGTTCTCTTGAAGAGGTGAAACGAAGACGATGATGCCACATCCAAAGCATTTGAAGGACGGCGTAGAAGTGACCCAGCTCAATCTCAATACTTGAAACAAAGCAAAGTGGTTGGTTGGCTGATCCATGTCATTCTCCAGCCCCAGTGAGCCCATCAATGGACCCAAGAGTTCTCCTATCATCCTGGAATTGGGGTTGATGACGCTGACATCCTACATATATACCTCTTTTCACCTGAAAAGGGCTGGAAGCACTGTGAGAATCATGTATTTATCCAGTGTACATGGTTAATGCCTATGTGTGAAGTACTTAAGTAAACACCTTAGACTTTGAATTGGTGCTTTGACAAGTTTTCACCACCTTTTGAGGCCAAACATTGAGAAGAACTTTATCAGAGCCTTGATGTTGACTGGAGTTGATATTTTTCATGGGATGGCTTATGGAAACCTAGTGGAAACACACACAACTGTTAGTAGAATCTGAATCTGGCAATGGTCCCACCCAATCAATAATCGCTCTTTCGAATGGCTCACCCCTCAATGGAATGTGGCAAAGAAGAGCAAAAGAAACCTTTGATTTGGTTGGCCAGCAACTTGACACATAGCAGAGATGTCAATGATGAACATCAGGTTTGAATCCTGGTCAAAAGAAATGTTTGAGGACTCGTATCATAGGTTTTTGTCATTGATGGCTGAAAAGCAAAACCTCCTATCTGCAGGATTTCACTTTGGATGATGAGAACAAGGAAGGTTAACATTAGCTAGTCCGTATTGGACTAACCATCCATCCATCCATCCATCCATTTTCTACCGCTTATCCTGTATTCAGGGTCGCGGGGGGGCTGGAGCCGATCCCAGCTGTCATTGGGCGAAGGCAGGGTACACCCTGGACAGGACGCCAGTCTATCACAGGGCCGACATGTAGAGACAGACAACCATTCACGCTCACATTCACACCTACGGGCAATTTAGAGTCACCAATGAACCTATCCCCATCCTGCATGTCTTTGGACTGTGGGAGGAAGCCGGAGAACCCAGAGAGAACCCACGCTTACACAGAAGGAACCCGGGGCCGACCGGATCGAACCCGGGATCCTCTCGCTGTGAGGCGAGAGTGCTACCCACTACACCACCGTGCAGCCCTTGGACTAACCCTTAACACATAATATAGTAAAATAGTCCAAAAACAGTGTTTTTTTTTTTTATTATGCATTGGCTATCCTTAGCATTCTGCAAGAGAAAACAAGCTTTTTTAGTTTTCTCAAAAAAGTGATTTTTTCTGAAGGAAGGTTTTGCGTTTCGGCCATCGTCATGAGCTAAGACAGCACCTGAAAAAGTAGGCTGTCAACAAAACAACCTGGTTAGTCACACTGCATATCCGGCATCCAATAAAAAATACTTTATTTGTCTCCGGGTAAACTTGACAGTTCTTGAGAAACAGGGCAAGCATGGACAAGGACGTACTTGACATCTGGCACTGTCACATCATTGTGCAACAGGATATGAACATATAGCATGGTCTGTTTTTCTTAAGTAGTATTACAGCCTTAAGATGCAACAGTACTAGGCAGTGTTGGGCAACTTTCTCAGAAAGTGTAATAAGTTACTTTTGAATAATAACAATAAGTTGCACCTCCACTTCTGATGGCATATATTTGAAGTAATGTTGTGTTGAGGTCGTTAATGGTGTGTGTTGCCATCTGACACGTGATCAAATAACTTTTGATCATGCCACATGACCAAGTCATTAAATAACTACCAATTGTACTGCTGTTGGTTATCCGTGTACACTGCTTAATCAACTGGAAAAAAACCTCTTCTCATTGGTTGTTGTTCTACACTTCTGTTTTGCCAAGTGGGGAAATATAGAGGAATCCCTCTTCTTTATGTATCTATGATGATGATTATTATTTCTAGTAATAGTTGTAGTAGCAGCAGAGTCAGTGCCATATTGTAGTTGTTATATAGATATGTAGATATAAACTACATAGAAACTTACTACACAGTGAGTCCTACATGCCTAGAAGCAGGTTAGCTGTCTGGGTAGCATGGTGCCTCTCTTGTCTTATTTGCGTTGACGATTCAGAGTCAAACATTAACTTTCTGCTAAACAAAGACCAAGCCCGCTTGCTCCGTTGCTCCATTTCCAAACGCATTCAAAGAGAAAGCTGAACGGGGTTCTCGCCGGACATGGGATGTGTGATTTTGGATCTTTTGCAAAGAGATTTTTGAGCTCATTTTTGTGTGTGCAGGTTGTCAGACCACAGTTGAGGGACATCATGCATCCAGGACCGGGTTATGGCTTATAGCAGTAAGTGGACTGCTTGGACTCATTACAACTTGTATTTACAAAGGGGGGGATCTGTTGGCACTGTGGTTAACACATTGCTTGCAGTGGTGTAAATGTGTCGTGTGGATGTCATATTAAATGTAACATGCTGTATAGTTCGTGTTAATGTGAGGACTATAAATGTGACGTATGTCTCAATCCATAAAGATATTCCAGACTCTGATTGAGGAGCCCCGAGAGCCCCTTACATGACGTCAAATCTCCAGAAAATGCTAACGGAGGAATGTTAAACTTCCCCTGTGACACTTCATTGATTCTCTTCCAACTTTCATGATTCAAAAATTCAGATGCTTGTTAGGGCACAAAGTGTGGGTGGAGATTTTTGGTAAGTGTGAGACTTTAATGGAAGCTTCCAGCCAGGTGGGATACAACTTAACACCAGGAGGAGGACAAAAAGAAAAGTCGGGAGGTGTGTGTGTGTAGGGGGGGGGGGGGGGGGGGGGGATGTATTAAAAACAGATGCTGACAGGTAAGTCTGGCAAATGACAAGTCTGTCTGCTGGAGCAAAACCACCCAGCTGGATGGCAGCTCTTCAGTCATCTACACTGTGCGCCCCCGTAGGACTCCTGCTGCTGCTGACCGTAGTGATTTCCTCCCATCTGTGTGAAGTCCAGGCCAAGCCCTCTGACTTTTGGTGCAACCGTCAAGCAAGGAAAAATATGGAAAATAAGATTGAGGGGCTGAGGACAGATTTGGTGAGGATTTTTGCATGAATATTTATTTAAGAAGGTAGAATAAAAAGAAACGCACTGACAAAAAAAAAAAAAAAAGAAAGACCTAACATCATATCACAAAAGATTTCATAAGAAATGGCAAAAAAGTTGTGTCGTGTTTGACTAACGTGTGACTAAACTTTGTTCCTGTACTCAGGCTGCCTGCGTGGGAGCAGACACTCTGCCCTCTCCTGTGCAGCTGCCGTGTGTTTTGGTACACACAACGGAATGGGCAAAAAAAAGTGTAAGTACCACCTGACATCCCCCAAAGCACATATACACACCTTTTCTTGTCTGTCATTCTTCAAAAATGATCACTGCACTGACCTAATATGTGTTTGTTCCTTCAATGTGAAGTTCTTCTTCTTCTTCTTCTTTGCGATTGTCCTCACAATCTGATCTCATGCAAGATTCCTGCCTGTGTGTTCCTGCTTTCTGTCTGCCTGCTCACTTGGCTGCCTGGCGTTTTTTCTGTGTCACTTTAATCCCTGGATTACTGCTCCGGTGGTTTCACCTCAAATACTTTTTGCTGAGTGGAGTTTTCTGGACTGCTTTTGGGTCCAAAAAGTAATCTCCATGCGACGAGTGAACATGTTGCTGTCATGTGCAAACTTAATTTTGACATTATACTTTCATTCCCATGTCATCAGAAGAATATCTCAGTCAAAGTAATGAAAATCATGAAACCAGGGACGCATGTGTCTGACAGTCACCAGTTAACACAGTCACTCGTTGAGCCGAAACGCCTGTTGCTCTGAAACAGTCATGCTAACTTGAAGACAAAACACACTAGAGACTCGTGTTTTTTCTTCTTCTTTTCTTTTGACTTAGGTGTGGTGACAATCACTTATAATGTTTGGGGAAACCCCACTTTTTAATAATTCAACGGAATTCCGCGCTCAGTCTGCATCGCGTAAATTATAGGGCCCTACTTGCCGTTCCCCCCTGTCATAGCTGCACACACCCCACTGCATTATGTGATGCCTGCTTGGGGTGGAGATGGTTGTAGCAACAATGTGAAAATGTAAAATAACCGCCTATGAATATTATGTTCCAGGCTTTTATGTGAAATGTCGGGAACTTAAATAAAGGATCTGATTTGTGCTGCCTTTATCAAGGGTTCCTACTACAGGACCACGGTGATGTTGTTGAATCATCCTTAGAAATATAGTGCAGCGCAACGACAATGTGTTTGATCATCGTTCCCCAAAAAATACACTTTTGTCTGCCTAAGATAATATAGTACTGCTACGCAGGACAGGGGAGCAGTGGTGAAAATACCTAGTGTCTTTACTACCAAAAGACAAAACTCCATTTCTTCGTCGCCCTAGAAGTAAGTCCAATTTCATGTAGTGTTTGGTTGCAGTGCTTCTCCAGCTCCAGCAGAAGCATGCAGAGGTGGTTGGGGCCCTCCAGGTGTTTCGGGGCGGAGTGCTGGGGACGATGAATCAGACCACATCGGAATGTCAGACCTCGTTATTAGTGCGACTGGAGCATCACATCACAAATCATCTGGCTGTTGTCGACAGGCTCCGGATACAGGTGATCCACGTGAATACTATACCATACATTGTTGTAGAGAGAGGGAGAGGGATAATTTTGCTTCACATAATATTAACTTGTTACTACAATTTTACATATTAGACCTGATCAGACTAATTAGACTCCTCTCTGTCTCTGACACAAAGCACAAATTTACAGGGTGTTTAAGTAAAGCCGTTTCTACTTTTGGGCCCTTGTAGAATGGCACAGTGACCCCGTCTCATTCTGCAGCACAGAACTGTTCCAGCGTGAACACTGCCAGTGAAGTGCTGGAACAGTACCGGAAACTACTCAGGGGGAAACTGGAGCGTCTCGCCGTTGACCTCCGAGACGACGTCCCCAAAGTGGAACACAGGACTACCAACGCTAAAGGAACCTGCGGCTAATTTGATGAATTCAGCGTGAATGATTTACGCTGCCCAGATGTGCTACCTGAGAACTGATGCAACGGGATGTCGCAAGAAGACTGGCACATTGTAGACGGCGGCCGTCACACCTGTTGATTAAGACCCAAGAAGACAGGAATTGGGTTGGTGGATGGAATTGATCTCTAGTTCTGGGAACAAGGATGGATGTTGATCATCAACCACTGAATGGTTTTAAAGGCCAAATATGTTGAATGTTTTCAAAACCCACAAGGAGTGATAGCTTTCTGGAGATATTTTCAATGTGAAAAAGACGTGAAACGAAATTCTTCACTGGAAGAAACACTGAGGAGGTTTTTTAAGTGTGTTAGCAGCTTCTTAAAGGTGCAATGTGTAATATTTGTCACATAGGCTTGGGCGGTAATACGGTAATAAGGTATACCACGGGTCTTAAAAATAGCAACGGTATCAGTTTCAATACCGTCATTAAAAAAATGCAATGCACTTATATAGGAGAGAGAGGGAGAGAGGGAGAAAGAGAGAGAGAGAGGAAAGATGGCGAGTCGCGCACCGAGTGACCTGGTCTCAGAGAAGAACACGACTTCTGCAGTTTGGCAGTATTTCGGGTTCCGACCTAATGAGAAGTAGAGCTTAGTTCGGGCCCAGAAAATCAAGCCCGACCCGACCCGAGCCTGTGCGCGTTCTGCATGAACCCGGACCGACCCGACATATTAAATGTAATTAAGAGCCCGAGCCCGATTTCAACCCGACAATTATTTTTCATGCATGAGGCTGTTGTATGTGCATATCCGTGGGAAGTGGGGGTGCGGCTGCACCACTAATCACTCACAAAAATATACAAATCATTGTATAGGCTACGTTGGTGCCGCGATTAGGATATGACTGGACAAAGCCGACACGTATGTTATCGCCTTCTCCCACTAGTCACTTGAAATGATCACGTATACCTCGGACTTTCCTGATGACTTGTTAACGCTAATTGTCCTGTTTTTAATTTATCCTTTATGTCTCCAAGTTCCATGTTGCACTTCAGCGTAACTCCTTTATTCGTTGATTTAGCTGCACAGAGCGGAACCGTTATGAATGATGCGTGCGCACTATGTGTAGCGTCTTTTTTTTTTTACTTTGTGTAACTTTGTACACATTTCTTACGTAAACCTACTCTGCTAAACATATAACCAATAATATTTAATGTTTATGCCTAGCCTTCTCCTAAGATTAGGGGAGAAGGCTAGGCATAAATGCAATGATAGAAAAAAAAAAAAAAAAGAAAGAACGAACACAAACGCTTGTTTAAAGGCCCGGCCCGACCCATTCCGAGGGTAGTGGTGGGAAATTTCGGCCAGGGGTCGGGCTCGGGCAGAGAAGCTAAACTCTAATGAGTTTGGTGACGTCGGCTGAGCCTTACGTCATGAGTTTTAATTAGTCACGGTAATCCCGTATACCGGGGTAAAATAGGGAGGAGGTTTGATGGTATCAAAATTTGGATACCGCCCAACTCTATTGTCACACGCTTCAAGCAAATAGGGGGCAGCTACTCCTCGTACTCGGTCTACACAATCTAAATGTACAGTCATTCAAACAACTACTTACCAATAGCAGGGCTAGAATACGGCTTATAATCTTGCACTAAAGACTTTAGTTTCACTAAATAGCCAACGCTAAATGTTACTTATAGGCCGACAGTTACAAATGTTCAGCATCTACGTATCTCTTTACGTAATACCAGATGTGGAAAACCAGGCTAATATTTACTCTTTTTGGCTTTTTTTAAAATCACCTCTTTGTGTGATTTTGTTCTAGTCTGCAGTGGTTGGTTAAGGTGGTGATAAATGTCACTTGCCAAGAGCTTCAGCCATCTTTCTGTTTACTGGGCAACTAACCAGGGACCCTCCCTCTACTGGATTGGCAAGGAGGCAGGGCAGCTGTACTAACTCGTCCTCATGTTCATGTTTCACAAAAAAAAAGGAGTTCAGGGTCCTTCAGGTGAAGCTAAAACCACATTTTGTCTGGAGAAAGGAAGGAAGCTGCTTTGTCTCTTGTTGGTAAGTCAGAAACTAATTGTAGATTTGAGTTTAGGCATTGTGTGAGTAAAGCTAGTGGTAACATTTAGTCTAGTATTGATAGCTTGTTGTTGAAATTCTTGTGAAGCTGTCTGTGCTAAGTGAGCAATCAGCTTGTTTTTGAGCCAGCTCACCTGTAGTGAATAGACTTGATTAGAGGGAAGGAGGAGCCACAGTCAGAACTTAAGGGACAGCAGTAACTCTCTTCAAACCACATTTTGTCTGGAGAAAGGAAGGAAGCTGCTTTGTCTCTTGTTGGTAAGTCAGAAACTAATTGTAGATTTGAGTTTAGGCATTGTGTGAGTAAAGCTAGTGGTAACATTTAGTCTAGTATTGATAGCTTGTTGTTGAAATTCTTGTGAAGCTGTCTGTGCTAAGTGAGCAATCAGCTTGTTTTTGAGCCAGCTCACCTGTAGTGAATAGACTTGATTAGAGGGAAGGAGGAGCCACAGTCAGTACTTGCAGTAAATTGAGCACTTAAAAGGCTGTCACTTCAGCGTCAGCGTCAGCTGCAGCGTCGGGTTCCTCTCTTTTCCCCCGTCCTCTGACGCTCACATTGCAACTCGCATCTCAAACTGTCTGGCTGACATCTCTGTCTGGACAACTGCACATCACCTCAAGCTCAACCTGAACAAAACCGAACTCCTCTTCATCCCAGGGAAAGACTGCCCTCGCATGGACCTGTCGGTCACTGTCGAGGGCATCACAGTATTACCTTCCTCAACTGCGAGGAACCTGGGTGTAATCCTCGATGACCAGCTATCCTGCACCCCCAACATCACTGCTTTGGCCCGATCCTGCAGATTCGCCCTCTACAATATCCGCAGGATTCGGACCCTCCTCACAAAGGATGCAACGCAGCTCTTGGTCCAAGCACTGGTCATCTCCCGCCTTGACTACTGCAACTCTCTCCTGGCCGGACTCCCGGCCTCTGCGATTAAACCATTACAGCGTATCCAGAATGCCGCAGCACGCCTTATCTTCAATCTACCCAAATTCTCCCACGTGACCCCCCTCCTCCGTGACCTCCACTGGCTCCCTGTTGCAGCACGCATCCAATTCAAGACGATGACACTGGCCTTCAGGGCCATCAATGGAACGGCACCCTTCTACCTTCAAACACTGGTCAAACCTCATGCCCCGAAGCGAGCACTTCGCTCTTCTACTTCAGCTGGCCGGCTGGTACCACCATCGCTGAAATCAAGCAAATGTCGCTCAGCAAAGTCCAGACTCTTCTCTGTTCTGGCGCCTCAGTGGTGGAACGAACTCCCGACCAATGTCAGGACAGCAGAGTCATTTGCCATCTTCCGAAAAAGGCTCAAGACTCACCTGTTCAGACTTCACCTTGACTCTACATAGCATGACCCACTAGCACCCTCCCTCGACACCCCCCCCCAAAAAAAACAAAAAAACAAAAAAAACAAAAACAAAAACAAAAAAACCTTACCTATAGCACTCTGATCTTAGCACTGTTGCTCTTGAAGTACTACTTTACTCAGATGAGGACCTAACACTTGTTCTATTTTTAGCTCTTACTTTATCGGCAATGATACGTCGTGGTTTCTTTGTTTCCTTCTTTTGACAAATGTACTTATTGTAAGTCGCTTTGGACAAAAGCGTCTGCTAAATGACCTAAATGTAAATGTAAATGTAATCTGACTGGAATGTTGTCTTGTCTGACCCATGATGCACATTTATTTTCCATTTAAGTAAATGAGATTTTGTGATGAATTTCATACTTCCTGCAGTGTTAAAATGAGGATTTTGTGGCACTGCCTTTTGTTGCAACGTCAGATTAAATAGGTAACTGTAGCGCCCTCTGTGGGTAATGGATAAGAGGTGCTCTATTACCTTTTTCAAGCATTTGTTTGCAGGAAGACACTGATGCTGATTTTGACAGCTTATCTTTTGAAAGCTGGGGGGTTTAGCTCAGGAGGTAGAGCGTCGGACTGGCAACCGGAAGATTGCCAGTTCGATCCCTAGCTTCAGTGTCCCTGAGCAAGACACCTCACCCCAATTGCTCCTGACGAGCTGGCTGTCGCCCTGCGTGGTTGACTCCGCCGTCGGTGTGTGAATGTATGTGTGAATGGGTGAATGTCAGTCATTACTGTAAAGCGCTTTGGAGAAAGTAGCCTAGAACAGGCAAAACCAAACGCTGGTCTTAGTAAGAGCCTTTCCTTTATACGTTGCCATGTAGTTCTCTGGCCATTCTTCTGCGGTAGCCTACGACAGTTTTACACAGTGGCTCACGTTACCGCAGTTACCGGAGTGAGTGGCGGTGTTTCCAGTTTGTGGAAATCTGCAACCTCACTGCGAGACCAAAATCCTACACACGGTGCCTTTAAAGCACTCAACAGCAAGTATTTTTCCACCCAGTTCAAAACAGGGAACCTGTGTGCTACCACAAAGTCTATGAGTGCATATTTAATAGCTCTTGTCATGTCTTGTATGAGATCTTGTATCAATGTTGAAAATCCCAAAATGTCTGAAAGTATGTATATGACCAGTGTACACACAATGAGTTAATTTCTTTAATAGCCTATGTATATATGTATGCATTTACTTTTTTAAACATATGTATCACTGTATATATAGTGCAGCAGTATTTTCTAAATATGTTATTCTTGCTAAATAACTGTTCTGTGTAGGACAGATGTCCAGACTCTGCAAGTCAGACTGTGTTATGTGTGTTGGTAAATTATTTATTGAAGATGGCTTAGGAGGCTGGTGGACCATTACAACATTTTTAATGCAATTTTATTCTGATAACTTTTTTCATTAGTGTTTTACCATATTAAACCAGTCAAAACCTTCAAAATAAAAGCAATTGCATCACTCTTTATGAATATAAAAGTGAAGTTTTTTTTTAAGTAAACTGTAATTATAAAACAAATGCTTACTTTTTACACTGGACGTTTAATCAAAGACATATAATGCATGTCTCGTTAGTAATTGGATGCATTTAATATTTTAGCACGTTTTATTTGATCTTTGTATGTTCTAAAGTTTATGAAAGTAACTACATTTAAACTTACTTACCTATCAAGTTCAAGATTGCAAGTGATTTTCCGTGTGATGCGGCTGCCATCCGCAGGTGGTTGAAAGAATACCGCCCTCTGATTGGCCCAGCTAACCTGATCATATGACCGACAGCACCAGGCTGGAAATAAGTGGGCTGGAAGACGGAGGAAAATAGATTTGTGAAGGTAGATACAAAAGGACGGGAAAAACCGGAAACCACAGGATTTATCTCTAAATCCAGACACATATACGCATTTCGTAAGGAATGTATCTCAAGTAGTGGCACGTGTCTTGTTTCTTTGGGTGAATAAAGCTGATATACTTGACAGACCAGACAATGTCTCTTAATAAGAGTTTTTTTTTTTTACTAGCTAGTCAGAGCTTTTATATTGAAAGCTACAACCGGAAGCTGTACTTGTGATTGATGCGACTTAACGTTCGTCCATCACATGATACTATTTTCAGGAGCTGCAAAGATATGAGAAGAACCGCCGGGGCTAGATATGGGCGACTCCTGTGCACTTTTAACTGACTTTTTAACACTATGTGTAACTCCTCTTTTGAATATAGAGGTTAGCCAAGCTGCTTTTATCTAAAGTTATCTCTTTGCTAACGGAAGCACGTATTTCCTGTTTTGCTATGTAGCTAGGTAACGTTTTACCAGTCGTCAATCAGGACGCCCCACTGACCAACTTCCGAGATAAACACGGGACACTTCCACAAACCTGTAACTGTCGGAATAACTTTCAAGAGACAAGCTGGAGTGACGACTCGCTCTGACATTACTCGGAGGTGAAGTCGTGGAGCTTGTGAGGAGGCAGGTTTCACCATGACGGAGCGGACTCCTCTTCTCCACTACCGCCTCTCCACCAGCGTCAATGAGTCCGAACCGCGGTCACCTCCGCCCGGGCAGGCCCCGACGATGCACCCGGGCAGCCCGCGGCAGAGGTCTACCCCGCCGCGGCAGCCGAAGAAACTCTCCATATTCTTCGGCGTGGTGATCCCCACCTTGCTGTCGATGTTCAGCGTGGTGGTGTTTCTCAGAATAGGTGAGTGCTGATGATAACAGATGTCCGCTCAACCACCGCGCTTCGCTTTTGTGACAGCAAAACAGCAGAGCTATGCCAGACCCCATTCAAAAATACTGATGTTTTAACGTCGCCTTGTTTGTCAGTCATGTTACCTGGTATATACCAGGAAACATGACTGTGATGTAATGAAGGTTGCCTTGTTTCAGTAACATCAGCTTTTAAAGTGTTCAATATTCTTATATCTGAATAACCACCATTGGGGCAGTGTCAGCCAATTTCAGTAAGTTGATTTAATTGAAATAAAGTTGTGCTTGATACATTCAGAACCGCCTTGAATCAAAGGGGTTTGTCCCTTAGATTTCCCCTCATACATCCTGTGATGTTCATAAAGGAGATTTAGATTGATAAGCAGGTGAATTACAGAGGGGGTTTTCATCTCTGAGGTACCAGTGTGAGAACTAGTCCAACTTTTTTGTGTATTGCATTATTTGATTAAATAACCAGGAAAAATACAACATGAGTGTATCCATCTGTGCTGTGGCATTACATCTAGCATTATTTTTAGTTCACTAACTCTGGCACACACATCTTTATTAAACATGTTACTAGCTTTCTACATTAAACCCCTCAATATCTCACATAGTTTTGCATGTAAGGGGGTAGAATCCCCCCAGTCAGCAGCAGATCGTTCCCCTCCATATTTACATGTATTGAGGAACAATAAATGGATTGATCAGGCTTTGCTTCTTTCATTTTGAAAGTAATGCGCAACCAAATTCCCCCTAAAAATGGCGGGTTTCTTGAGGTAATGATTTGACCAGTGAAATATATCCCACTGCATGGAGCAAAGGGCTTCAGATGCTCAGGGAATTCATTCAAGTTATAGGGAAAAGCACACTTGGGAAATTTTCCTGGTAAAATCCTTCAAATTGTTATCGTTGTGGGGTCAAAAGGACAAACTCATTAATTTAGCAGAATTCATTTCTGCACCTCATCTGGAATTATGGGTCAAGGTTAAAATAACGAAAGTAAGTCAAGAGAGTAAAAGTTCCTTTTTCCTGTGAAAAATGTGTGTGACGCTACTAATCATAATGTCATGCATCAGCAGTTTCACATTTGTCCCGTGAAAGCATAAAAAATAGGCACTGACAACCGAGAAGCACCAAAAAAACAAACAAAAAAACCCCAGCATTTGACGTGGAACTTTTTTCCTTCTCTCTTTTTCTTACTTGAATAATTAGAGGTTGTTCTTCTGTGTTTGTGCTTGTGTGATTCTCCTTGTTGTACCTCCAAGTTGTTTTCTAATTCTTTCTTACCCCACCCCTCCCCTGCCTCCCAGTCTCGTGAAATGTCAGCTGCTGTGCAGTGGACACACATACACATACACACACACACACACACACACACACAAACACACACACACACACATGAACAGACTCATGTGCAGACACATAGTAGCTGTCTGTGTAGGGGTTTAGACTACTATTCTCATACTGTAACTGCCATTCTACGCAGGAAGTAACTGTAGTTTCATTGTGGATGTGAAACTACTTATTAGCATTAGCTGTGAAAGCCTCGACATAGATGATCATGAAGACGCTTATGTGTTCTTGGATAACATATCTTTAAGATTCAACTGGTATTTTCACACTTACAGGGCTCAACCATTTTGAAAGTGGTTTCCAGGCTTGTGTAATTAATAAAATTATCCCGGACAAATCCTATGCACTGAACTTTTCAATTATCCTGGACACAGGAGTTTTGTTGGGTGGCACTCTTAATTATTTTTATGCAAGTTTGAGAGCAAGACCGAGTCATTTTTTCAAAGGCACTCAAGTTTCCAAAAAACGTTGCTAGTAAAGAGCAGACAGCATCTGGCTTGGATGGCTATGTTCTGATTAATTAACTTAAATAAAGATCAAACATAACAATGAACTTTCTGCTTTGTTGTTATTTGATAAATTCTAATGTATACAATTATTTACATAGAGGCAAGAAAAAATGTACTTTGGTCAAGTAGATTTCTGACGGACAGAAAAAACATTAAAGTTGAAGTCTGATTGGTTGCCAATTTCTGAAAAGGGTTGTTAATGGAACCTGACGACTGTTACCCCCGAGCCCTTACCACGGTCAGACATACCCCAGTATATCAGCTGATGTTACTATCTTACCTTTTTACTGTTAAATTCTGCTTCTGTGATCATGTGACGCATACCACAGTGATGAAAGCAGATCATGATGATGCCAGAATAATGCAGTTAGTCAAGGTCATTGACTGTGTGTATATATATTATATAAATCATATATAAAATCAAAGACCAGTAGTAGAAAGTGGCGATGATGTGGAACATGTGCCCGACATGGTGTAAAAATCTTCTCCCACGCTTTGATTACATGCACATGACTTTGCTTGTGAAGATTTGATGTTTTAGTTATTTTAGTCAACCGTCTCCAGCATTTGAACTAGTCTTGTTACAATGCTTTTTGTTTTGGTCTTTGATCAAATATCTCCTGATGTTAAGCCAGTTTATTTATTTATTTTTTTCTTGGAGGAAATTGGATTTCAGTTTAATTTTTGGAGAAAATTGGATGTTTAGATAAGTACTTTTTTTTCTTTTACAATAGTCACTTTCATTTGGATTTCTCGGAAAAGATTTCCAGAAATATATTAGTCATATGCTACAAGCAGAAGTATTTTAATATATAAAGTAGTTGGCTGGATGATGGTAACAGTTTGGGTTAATGTGGTTCTCGTGTCATACTGAAAACTCATGGAAAGTCTAACTTCCCTCTTCAAGGCCAACGTTCTGCTTTCAACCAGCTGACCCAGTCCTGATTTGTGTTTTGTGTTTTGTCTGCCCAGGATTCATGGTGGGCCACTCCGGACTGTACCAAGCGATTGCCATGTTCCTGGTGGCCTATATCATCATCTGCATGACCGTGCTGTCAGTCTGTGCCATCTCTACCAATGGAGCCCTGGATGCTGGGGGGGCCTATTGTATCCTCTTTACACACACACACACACACACACACACACACACACACACACACACACACACACACACACACACACACACCATCACATGGCATGCTCACGTGACAGTCAGCATAGTAACTGTACCATAGTCAATGGTGAAGATATCAAGAGGCACACACTTGTAAAACTCCTTGCTTAACCAAACAAAGATAACGTGCCTCTTTGTTTGTGGCAGTGTGTTGTAGCATTGTCTGTGACACTGAATAGAGGACTGATTCCCTCGTTATCTGCACTGTTGACTGCTATAGATAGAGACCAGTATGTTTCGTTGCCAGGAATTCGGTAAATGATCCCAATCAGTGCTGTTTATCAGTCAGGACGGGCCTTCGCCATCATTCTCTTACGTTGAAACGCATGCTTTACATGCATACGTTGGAGATCTTTGTCTACTTGCATTCAGGTGTTCAGCTCTCTGTCACAAACCCACTTCTCTTCCCTTTTGTCCACCATAACCACTTCTAACTGTAAGTCTATTAGCTCCAAAGTGATCACAATCTCAGATGAGTAAGTTCACATTTTTTTTTATACAATACAAATATGCTTAAAGCGACAGTGTGCAGGATTTGGTGGCATCTGGTATTGTGGTTGCAGAACCGTCACGGTAATGGTGTCCATCAATACCATAATAATGGCCCACCATGGTTTTTTTGCACTCTGCGGCTCACATTACTGCAGTTTCACAATTGTGTCAGAACAGCACAGTGGTTTTCAGCTAATGCAAAAGCACGAAAGGTGTGCACTAAAGCCAGTGTTTGGTTTGTCCATTCTGGGCTACTGCAGAAACATAGCGTGCAACATGGCAGGCTCTGTGAAGAGGATCCTCCCTGTGATAATTTACCAACTACAACTTTAGATGTTAAACGAGTGAGACAAGAACACTTGCATATCTCCACATTGAAACTAGAGCCAGGAAATGGTTGGCTCACCACATCCTGTAAACGGGAAAGATCTAGTTTGGCAAAAACAAAAAAAAAAAAAACCAATCCAACGACCAGGACCTCTAATGCTCATCAATTGGCATGTTATACCTCATCTGTTTAATAGATACAGTATTAAAACTACACGTTGTGGTTTGTGGTAGCAGTTATACATTAGACACAACCAGGCTAGCTCTTCCCCCTGATTTGCCGTCTTGCCGTCTCCTGGCTGTGGATGTCGTTTTTTACCATCCAGACACGAGACCTGTATCTTATCATCTAACTCGCAGTAGAAAAGCAAAGAAGTGTGTATTTCCAAAAACTCTTTTCCTGACCCAAACATTTTTCTAATCTTAACTAGAAGCCAGGCTTTTATACAGAACAGACCTTCACCCACACGTCAGTGATGTCAAGCTCTTAAACACTAGGCGTTCTATAAGAATAGAAATCTCAAACGCACACTGTTTGACAGCATGTCCAATAAACCTCTCCACTTGGCCTTAACTGTACTCAGACATGATCAGCAGAGCGTTGGGTCCAGAGTTTGGAGGCAGTATCGGCATCATGTTCTTCCTGGCCAACGTGTGCGGCTGCGCTCTCTTTGTGCTGGGTCTGGTTGAAGCAATCGTGGCCACCTTTGGAGTGCCAGAAGGTCAGTTTCAATTTAACAGCTTGTAAATTGTTTGCAGGTCAAC
The DNA here is from genome assembly GCA_029853015.1 of Chelidonichthys spinosus. Lineage (NCBI taxonomy): Eukaryota > Metazoa > Chordata > Actinopteri > Perciformes > Triglidae > Chelidonichthys > Chelidonichthys spinosus. The sequence continues at coordinate 7,940,372 of CM056828.1, read as the reverse complement.
ATTCGCCATTGTGTTAGTTCATGAAATGGGTTTATATGCGTTAAGCTTACAAAGTAACATATTATAGCAAAGTGGGCAGTTGGCAGTGGGCAAGAAGTGAAATGGAAACTTCTTTTGAAAGTTAATTCCTTTAGAAAACAAACATAACAAACCAGGAGGGTTTGGGTCATCGAGACACTAATGTAGATTATGGAAAGTCCCGGATATCCCAGAAAATTTAAATTTTCCAGCATAGTCCTGGTGAGAAGTCGTTGGGATACCCAGTAAGAAATGCTTTCTATGTTCAACAACTGACATCTGTGTGAATGCGTAGGAAATGTGAATATTATGCAAGTCTCGAAAAGAACATAAAACTGGGGAAGTTTCTGTTGGTTATTCCTGTATAAAACTGTTTGTGTCTGTCAAAGCTTTTTAAAATGCTCCACTATTGACATTCTGTGCTATTACATTATACGGCTGTACACATTCTGTCAATCATTCATAAGCATTAACACATATTCCCCTTTCCCTTTTCCATTATGACCTCCCGCCTCAACACTTATGCTCATCCCATGCCAGACGGGTCTGTGGCCACTTCTCCGTACCAGGTCCTGCCATCGGGCTACTGGTGGTCCCTGCTTTATGGTACAGGTGTGGCCCTGCTGTGCCTGCTGGTGTGCCTGGTGGGAGCCCACATCTACGCCAAGGCCACCTTCGTCATCTTCCTGGTGGTCATGTTTGTCCTGGGCACCATCTTCGTCAGCTTCTTTGCCGTAGGCCCTCGTACCATCGTGCTGCCCACTTCTGCCTGGTTTAACCCGACCAATGGGACGGGCCCCCGGTTTCCCACCACAGCCAACTTCACGGGCTTCAAGTTGGACACGCTGCTCGGGAACCTGTGGGGTAAGGTGGATGATGAGGCTGCTGGGCCAAAAGTAGCTCTGTCAGTGCTTTGTTTACTGCTTATGTTTATTTGGCCAGGTGAAATTAATTAATCAACAATGTAGACGATGAGATAAGAGTGCTAATGAATGAGGCTAAACATTGACATCAAACAAGGTGTCTGTTATCAGGAATGAATGGACGAGGGGAAGGCCTGATTATGGACATCTTGGTGGGCATTATTACTTATTAAGAGGATTTAACAATCAATGTGTTGTACAGGGTTTAACTGGGAAATGGACTGTTAATTCTTTGAAGTTATTGTATTGGAACGTGAGAGACATGGAGATGATAATATCACAGGCAAATATTGATGAAAAAGCAATTGGGGACTGATTTGTCACTTGATCTGATGTGTGAATGATGTTGGTTTGGAATTATGGCTTTTAACATAGCTGAAATGAGCCCTGCTGGGAATGGAGCCACTGCCTCTCTGGGGCTTTTTCCTGTTGCCACTAATGTTCACTCTTTTATTTATTTATTTATATTATTTTATTAATCAAAAATACATCATATATTCCTCTGCTGCTGGAAGAGGCTTTGATTGATCTTGAAATCAATGACATACTTGTTCTTTGGTTCATAATGTGCATGGAAATCTATCCAAGCAGTGCAGTCTGTCTCCAGGGATTTATACCCGAGCACATGATTACTAAGCTAATTGGTGTAACTCGGGCATGACTCAGGTACACGTGAGAACTATTACACGTTCAAGTTTTGAATAAGCTGAAGAGCTGACCAGAGAAATGTGTTTACTATTAAACCCTCTTTCTGAATGAATCTAATTGCATTCTAAGGTATAAAAGGTCCTCTATAAATATAACCCTCAATGTTAGCTCTTTCATTAATCAATAAAGCAGAGTGCTTTATAGGAGTTTTGTTCTTGTTGAAAGTCGCCCTTTTACTCAATGACAGAAAAGAAGTGTTTGTTGAAGTTGAAGGCACAGTTTGGATTCTTGTGAACACGATATGTCAGGAACGCTTGCAGGGTATTTCTTCACATTTGGCCAAAACCACCACCTGGAATCAAGGATGAATATGATTTGAGGTCAGAGGTCATGGCCACTGTTACCCCCTTTTCAACCAACTCAAACCTAGTTCTAGTGGTGGGCTGGTGCTGGTGCTGGTACACAGTTGGTTGCACAAGACTGAACACATGTGCTGCTTGTCTCGAATGCTATGGAAGGATAGCGTCTCCTCCACTGACCACTTCCTTGATTTTGTCCATAGTTACCCTGTTTTCACAACAATCGGTTGATCTTGTTGGTCACGATAACCAACAAGACCACCCCCTCCAGCCCCTGACATAAACAAGATTTGGTTCGAGACCAGATAAAGACCTGCAAAGATTGGTGCCGCATTGGAACCGGTTTTCCTGGCCGAGAGCCGGTTCTTTGGCTGTGGAAACTTGAAGAACTGGTTTGAGAGTAGGCACCAGCCCGCAAAATACCTCAGAAAGTAGTATGTGACCTCACATCCCTCCTGTTCTTGTAATATAAAGCCTTGAGTGAATTTCTTCAAATGAGGTACAAACCTCCACTTGCACATAAGGATGAACTGATAAGTTGTTGGTCAAAGATCACTGTGACCATAACTCAGGAATCCAATTATTAAATAGCATATTTGTTATGATAATTTCCATATAATGTGTAAAAGGATAAAATGATGCAGGGCTGACAGACATGGATGCAAACTGCAACATGACTGATTGGTGGAGGCATAAATCGGCAAGGCGTTTAATTCTAGTTTATTAATGGACCCAACATCCTGTGATTGAGTGAGATGCTGCTCTGTAAACCGCAGGAAAGATGTGCAGACCGTAGATTTTTCAAACGCTGTAAAACACAATGAGCTTTGGTGGCTGGCAAGTACACAGGAGCATCTGCCAACAAGCCAAATTGAACTTTCTGTTAGAAGACCGATGGTGCTGATAAACTGACAACTACACTGACTTATCTGTTATCTCTTCCCACAGCTGACTACACTTTGGACTACACTACGGGAAATATGATGACCTTTGCCACCGTCTTCGCTGTGATGTTTAATGGCTGCACCGGCATCATGGCTGGTTCCAATATGTCAGGTCGGTGAGGGCAGCCTGTGTGTGTGTGTGTGTGTGTGCGTGTGACCTGATTACCTGTGCAGGAACACACATTAAACATATTCAATCTGTGTTGTCTACCAGGCGACTTAAAGAATCCAAGCTACGCCATCCCCCGCGGCACCATCACAGCTGTCATTTTCACCTTCATCATCTACAACCTGCTCATCATACTGGTGGCCTGCTCCTGTGACCGGTCAGTAAAGCACACACACACACACACACACACACACACACAGCCAATGACATTGAGGTATTTCAGACTCTTATTATTTCATGTTTTAGTAATAATAAAAAACAACTGGCTGAGCGATCTGAAAAGCATTTATTTTCGTTTTTTTACTTCATGTTCCCATTTTCATATACGTGTTTTGGTTTTATACCACTACACATTCAGTTTTATCACTTACATTTAGAATCGAACAAAACACAGTGAATGCATAATTGATCATTAAACCACACAAGGTAATTAAACCATCTGGTTGATAAGAGTACAAGTGCCGTGCGGTGTTGCGGTAATAGATGTTTGCATGTTTTGTTTTCAGCAGCCGAAATCCAATACTTAGTGACTCTGGGATAATGTGAACAGGGTTCATTTTCTGCTTCACCACACCGAAGTGGGGCATTAGAGGAGGCCGATTTCAAAATTATCGAGTGCAATACAATGTTCTCCAACAGCAGTTGTCAGTTAATCAATCCGAACAATTGCGGCATGCATAGATGAAAGTGGACTAAATCATGGAAACGCACCACCGGGACCGGCGTACCTTCTTTCACACCCGTTTGTGACACTGGATTATTGATGATTGTGTGAATTGTTATTCATAAAGTCAGAGAGGCTAAAGGTTCCAGCTACTACTCGACAGCATCAAGCATAACACAGAGACGCGTAAACAACAAGCTGGTATGCGTGGCATTATAGAGTCTCAATCATGAGTGGGAAAAATAGGTCAAATAGTTTGCATGCCCAAGAAATCTCGTTTGTCTGTGTTAGTTGTGCAGGCAAACTTGAGAGCACATGGGAATTTGATAAAAGGCTGAAAAAGAGGAATTTTACGGTCATCGCCAAGGTGCTACGCTGTCAAAACAGCATCTTAAAGAAAAAGGCAACCATGCCACAGTTTTAATGACGTTTTGATCCTAGCTGGATCTTCGCCAAGTCAAAATGTTTAAAAGGAGGAAACCAATTATGAAAGGAATAAAGTTTGGGGAAGATAAGTGATGAGAAGACCAACATGTCTTCAGTGGATTGGTTACAAATGTGCCCAACACTCTTTATTTAATGATTGTAGGCATCTGGCTCTGTACATAAAAGAAAGACTGAACAGAATTTGAATTTGGATTTTGTAAGATATTTATCTCCAGTTTTTACACCTGCAAGAATTAAGCATATTATTAGCATCTGGCCTCAAGCGACGCCTCCCGGTTCTGAATTGTTGCTAAAGGCCCAGTGGCCTGGAATTTGTAGGCATGAAAATTGGCTGCAAATAGGGTGTTGCTTGCTCATTCAAAGAGGATGCTAGCTGTACGAGGCCTGAATTTACAACAGCTACAAACACTGTGTCAAAACATCAAAATGTCAATAGAAACCACTCATGCAGTGTAATCCACAAGCCTGTTTGACACTCGAAATATGGCATGTTTTCCCTTTAATCGAGTGTTAAGATCCAGCTATCGGGGACAGACTGTAAACTTTGGTGTCTGTGTCTTCATGTCACGCTCAAGGTTGAAGTGGTCTTTACCTTGATGTTGCCTCTCTCTATATATCTCACCTCCCTCTCTCTATCTGTCTCTCCCTATCGGTCTGTTGCCGAGTGCCAGAGTTCAGTATTGACGTAACTCTAAAGCGAGTGTTGCCAAGGTGCTAAACTGACATAGCAGGGCTATAAAAGTGCATCAGAGATCAATACTGCCATCATTTACCCTGTCGCACCGTCGTCCATGTGCCCACTTACTATACATATATACACACACACACACACACGCTCGCACACGCACACACTGATAAGAGACAGTTTAACACACTTTCTCCAACTCCACATTCTCTAAAGTCACAAATATGACATGAACTTTGCACCTTTGCATGTACGTTTCATTGTAGATATCTTATAGTTTCCCTTGTAGAAAATGACTCATGTTGGATATATATTTGGTTACAGTCAGCTACCCACACTATCACTAATTGCACTGCCTGAATAAATATGAATATGGTCTACAATATGTGTTAAAGGACCTATCCATGATATAAAACAAAATAAATAGCTTCACATAGAAGAAAAAGTATAAAAGTGAACCCTCACATCACATGGCAATTGAGACAGAAGCCCAAATCATTCTACCTTCTGTAGGGAGCGTGTGATAGAAGTGCTAACGCTAGTTAATGATGTGCTAACATACTCTGATGATGTGAGACCCACAGGTTTTTTACGTAGAAAGATTTCAACCTCCCCCATGTAAAGTAATAGTTTCACCTCAGAATCCACAAAAACCAAACCTGAAACGATGAGTCTGTCAAGTGGAGCCCGAGATATAGTGGTCGGATCCTGGTCGGAGCCGGCCAATGCTACGCTATGATTGGTCAGCTTGTGGTTGGAAACACTAATGTAGGGTAGTTTAAATACAAATGTATAGCTGCAGAGTAGGCCGTGTGGAAATGTGTGCTTGTGAGCGATTTGACAGATCAAATCTAATGGCAGCAGGTCAGTGGAGTCTGATCACATTGGGGTTTCATTTTGATGCCAAAGAGGAGCTGGATCTCAACACTATCTGGACACATGATGCATCGGCCTTCAACTGTGTCAATGGAGATTTATTCTGTTCCACAACATTTTACATTTTCCTGGTATGAGCAGCGATATGTGACACCAGGCCATGTGCATTATGAATGTGTGTGGGGGAGGGAGGAGTCTCTTTCTTATCTTCAGCTTGCTCAGGCTTGTTTTGTTTATTGAGACTGACCAGAACTGATGGGAGTGAGACGTTTTATAGTAATTTCTTGGAAGCGCTTGTAAAATTGACATTTATGGAGGATTTAAACGTTGTTGAATGTCAGAAAGAAGATTCAAATGCAGTCATTTTAAACTCAAGCCAGTTATTTTAAATTGGGCAGATAGCATCATATTTCTCAAAGTGTGTTTGTCATCTCTGATTTTAGATGTTTATGCAGAATTTGTTCTGAAAATCAGTCTCACTATATGATCACTTCTCCTCTGTGTTTAAATGACTGGAATTTACTGCTTTCACTTCCCAGTATGAACACAATGGTGTGATTATGCACCGCAGACCATATTTGACACCAAACTCAAGAATGCTGCCATTGATCGGCCTGCAGCCACTATCAGGAGATGATAAGTGGACCAATCGTTACAGTGGCAGGTCCCACTAGTGAACAATCCATTTTAATATCCAGCTTTCATTTTCCAATGCAGGAGATTGGTACTGTACCTGTTAGAAAGCAGTGTGCTACAGCGTATTCATCTTCTGCATGTGGAAAATTCCCATTTTCATTCAGAGCTGTTTCTGCTACATTAAGTTGGCTCACTCCAAGAAAAAATATGACCAACAATACCTAAAGTGCATCATAAAACGTTATTGATTTTCTGCAAGGAAATTAGAGAAAGACCTGTATTTATCTCGGCACCAGAGTTTAAGAAGCATCTCATTACTGAGTGCAAATAGAAACGAGGACAATTCTGGTCATCCATTCTACACACAAGAACACTTGCCTATTCAAAGAAAGCGATCTGTGCAAAAGACTCTGAAATATCTTTATATGTATAGAAGCATTACGTGTTGATTTTCTTATAAAGACATAAGTGATCCGTGCAAAGGGAAACCAAAACCTGAGGCAAAAACCCAATTACATTAATCTCACACTAGCAGACATTTACATCGCAAATCCAAATAACACACTTGCTTGTGGCAGGCAGGCAGACAGACGGGCAGCATATTTTTTTGGCATTAAATTATTCAGACGGGCAGGCTTACTAAATGATCATGGATTAAAATATGACTGCTTCTATTAATGCCATTTGTGATGTTGCAACGCTGCGATGCTACATGGCAGGGAAACCGAACGCCAGGGTAATTATGAGGATGGTAGTATTAGATCATTATGGGATGTGTAGGTAGAGATATTGTTTTTGAATCTCTGGAAGTTGAACAACCTTTGATTTTTACTTCAACTCCCCTTATGTAAGCAGTATGTGAATACTTAACTAATTGTTTATAACAATAAAATAAAATGTAATTTTAAGCAGATATGAGAGTATTTCAAATAAATAAACACTTTTGTATGTATGTATCGGGTGGGAACCCGGTTATGTGAAGTGAAGCCAATGTGGAAGTGCCTCATCTTGCACTCTGTGTGTAATCAGGAGGTGACTCCTGTTTTTTTTTTTGTTTTTTTTTTAAGTCTGATTGTATTGTCTGTGATAAAATGACCCAAATTCTCACATGATTTATTACCCCAGTAAACATTGTAAACTTGAGTTTATTTAGATGATTGCTAGTTTCAAGTCTTCTTCAATACAGCATGATGTTGATTTAGTAAGTTATGGTCCCATTTGGAGTAAAAAAGACGATAAATTGTGATTGATCACGGCACTACCTACTAGTTTTCTGTGTTTTTGTCTTTTAACTACACAATGTGTTTCATTTCATGAAAGATAATTGTCACATTTTGGTCGCCTAAAAATGCCTTATTCAGCATTCAGTTGTACTTAGCTCCACCCTCTCAGGTCACTTCTGGTTGCTTTATATAAATAGAATATTAAACAATTAAACATGTCTGCATACAACTACATTATAGTGTGTTAGAAAGCATATCTACATTGTACATGGAAGGGTTGGTGGATGGTTTAACATGACATTCTAACTGGGCCTGTCTATGCTGAAAAAAACAATCTACATTTCAAAACAAGTTTCCACTGACAGATGATGGTTCTGTAGTAAAAGAATCAGTGAGTGTTGTAGTTGTGCAAATGGTCCAGGAGGTGGCAGTCACACTCTTATCACCAAGCCATGTTCCCCTTTAAAGGGAAGATGTAGAGTGACAACCTAAACTTTTACATAAAGTTCTCCTAAATTGCAACCCTCTGCAAATTGTTGCTCTGCGTCATAGCTTCGAAGGAAAAGCAGTTCAGATTGTATGTAGAAGCATGTTATGTATGTTTCCGCTTGCCTATAGTGCTAGTTATCAGTCTACGTTGTTTTGGTGTGAGTCGCCTCGTTTTGGAGATATCGGCCGTAGAATCAACTGAAAGCAGTTTCATGTTTGAACTATTTCCTGTCACCTCTTGAGCAACCGTGTCATGGTTTCTGGAAAGAGACATTGCTGTGGAGTTTTTCAAATGTCTTCTTTTTCCGCTCTGAGCACCACAAGCAGAGTGTCATCTAGTCCCGTTAGATTAGAGAGTAGGGAGAGTTGATATTTTCAAAACTCACTACAGTCTTACAGGTAAAAGGTAACATGTATTTTTCATTCTGGGGTGAACTGTCCCCTGAAGACAAGGGACCGGCTCCCCTTTGCAGGAACATAGGGGGGGAGATCTGGACATTTCTTTGAGCCAGTCGCAGAATTTCACACCCTTTGAAACCGTTTTTCCACCGATTTGATCCAGCATTAATTGTGTTTTCAGAAGCATTCCAGTGAAGTCAACTTCATTATGATACGTTTTGTAATTTCACACCGGGACCCCTGCAACTGATTGACTTCACAGATGTGGATGCACTGACAGTAGTCATACATTTCTGTTTTTTTTTTTTTTTTTTTTTAGAGCCTATTTTCTGCTTCACAGTCATTAGTGCCACAATGCAGATGCAGCTCATTTGGATGTGAAAGCCGTGCAACTGGTGTCCAGGTCGCCTTATATTTCACCTGTTTTGAGATTTGACTTGATAACATGCGACAAGAGATGATGGTGATGAAGGCTAAAGGATATGAGATAGAGGGAAATCTATTAACCCTACGTGACCAGCTAGCCAGCCATGACCGATTGCCCTGTCACTACTTTATCAAGATCATTTAGTTGTGTGTGGATTAGGAATGAAGATCTACACAGTATTCTTTTAGAACTGGTTTCATGGCTGAATATTAACCATCTGGTTTGTGTGCGGGGGTCTTCTTGGCTTGATTGACTTTCTTTCTGTGTGTGTGTGTGTGTGTGTGTGTGTGTGTGTGTGTGTGTGTGTGTGTGTGTGTGTGTGTGTGTGTGTGTGTGTGTGTGTGTGTGTGTGTGTGTGTGTGTGTGTGTGTGTGTGCGCATACACTACACACGTGTCTTCCACAGTGCTGTGCGTCAGTGACTTGTAGGCTAATCCACCCTGCTCTCTATCTGCTTTTGTATTAATAACTGACTTGATAATTATATTAATTTGAATCTGCTGGGGCCTTTTTTTTGTGGTGCTATCTCTGACATGCAGATTTGTGGATGTGTGTGCCTCTGTCTTTCTTCTGCGCCCACACACACACACACACACACACACACACACACACACACACACACACACACACACACACACACACACACACACTTTCGTCACGGCACTTTTCTTTTTTTCTCCATTTCCCCCAAAACCATGCTGTATTTCTGCTGCGTCTCTTGCCTTTTTACTTCTGGCCTATCTCCATTCTGGCTTCCTATTCTATATTTTGTCTCAGCCAACAAATAAATAAACATTCCATCAGCAAGAGGGAAAATGTAAAGCAAAGTAAAACACGCACCATTAGTTTATAGATCAAGTGATGGACAGACAATGATGTATTAATGCTACTGTTATTTTTGGAAGTATTTAATATGTTAGTGTTAGTGTTGTACTCCGAGTAGTATAACTTTAAACTAGTTTATATGGCTACAACAGCATCAGTGCACTCTGCTGGGCAAACTATGTAATGACACTTCTTTTGAATTATTCTAGCAGCATTTTCCATATTCGATCCAGTCAGTATTGGTGTTTTATATATGTCATACTTCCTCAAACTACCTCAAACTTGCGGCCATTGTTTTTTTTATATTGTACTTAACTTGGCTATTATTGTCTAATGAGATATGAAGATGAACATTTGATTTTTATTTAATTGAAAACAGCCACAAAATGTGCAGTAACAGTGATAGATTACAGCGATAGGCCATGCATTTGCTCATGCAGGTATTTTAGGGGTTGTACGTGTGCACAATAATACGCATTAGACTACTGATTTTACGTCAGTTACCATGGCAACAGTCAAAGCTTCAAAGCATTTGGGTTTACCTTATCCCAAAGACATGCATCTTAGCTAAAACCTTCATATTTATAATACTTCTGCATGCATGCTCTATTCAAGGTCCTTCGTTTCTCTAACATGGGTGAGTAATTGATATACAAATGGTGGTTTGTGGTTGAAGTGTTCCCGTCATCCAGCCTTGTACAATGAACTTTTAAAAGAACTGGTTCATTAACCACGATAGAGCAGGGAAAGCACCGTCACACTTCTCGTGTCACTTCAGTACCCTGGAGGTTGCCAAGTTAGCACCAACGTGCTCGTGTTTTTATGTTATCCGTGAACATTTGAGCTCATCTTGGCAGAAAACACTGAGGAACCTGTATGTTACCAAACACTGTCGTCCCTCTCGTACTTTCATCATTCCCCATCATTCTCAGGCGTTCTGCTCCTCCTTGTCCACATTTTACCATTGTAAGGCAACAAGTCCAACACAACAAGTCCCCCCCCCCCTTCTCTTGGCACTATCGCCCAACAGCAGCATTCTTGGCTTTCCTTCCCCGTTTCTCATCCCTCTCCCTGTCTATCATTCATCCATCCATCCACACAGCCTTTTGTTATTCACCCCCTATCTCTCTACTGCAGAGATTCCAGTCACTTGCGCCCCCTCTCTCTGCCTTTTCTCGCTGCTGCCCCCGTTTGTTTTCTGAAGGGGGGGTAACAATGGTGGCAGTACAGGCCAAGTCTTCAACAACACGTCCCGTCTGAATGAAAAGCTGATGGGATTGGAGAGAGAGACAAAGGGATGAAGAGCAACAGACGGAGGAGTGAAAGGGAGGATTTGGGTGACAGGTGAGAGGTTTAGATATTTTAGATATGCATGTAAAATGGGTTGGCAGGCACTTGGTGGTGTCTGTGAAAGATACGAGTCAGTTTATTATAATTGATGAATATTTCACCTGTCTTTTATGAGAAACACTTCACTTAAAATTGTTATTCAACTTGTTTTATCCGATTCTGCATGAGTGTTGATGAGAGTAACGCCTGACGTCACTGCTCGGCCAGCCGCTGTCTTCATTGTTGACCTTGGAAACATCAGTTGGGAGAAGAATCCCATCAAAGGTCAATTTAGTAGCGCCGTTCTAGAGCTTTACAATGTATAGCATGATCTTTCTCAGCAGATGTCGTTTACCCAGAAATGTAACTGGAAGTGAAGATCATGTGATAAAACTGAGTGGCCCGCTGGTTGTTTTTGGATTTAAAACCTCACCTCTCATGAAATACATCCACACCACGGCATCATTTATATGTCACTGCACAGCAGAATGTGGATAAAATTGCTTTTATTTTTGCAAGTAAACCAGAATATTGAGCAAAATGAAACTTTGACCTGAAGAGGGCCACCAAAGCTAATGCAAGTCATGATGAGGGACATTGATCGTCCAAAATGTTTGTAGAAAATCAGTAGAAATATATTTTACTGGATAAATGAGAACTTTCACTTGCTGTCGAAGTAAAGTCGAGGAAAGTGGGCTTCATGGCAATCCATCCAATAGTTGCTGGGACAGATTGGCTTTGGAGACACACTGCTAGCATGGCTTAAAATTCACCATCCCTCTCAAGACAAACCAACCACAGGACAGACTGTTAAGTGGTGTCGTGTTGTAAAACAGTATTTTAAGACAATTGCACCACTAGTGCAGTGCAGAATGGAAGTGCTGCTCTCAGCGATATTGAGAGCAGCACTTCATTCATTATTACATGTTGACTCCAGGGAAAGAAAGAAGAGTTGCAACATTATATATCCAGCAGCAAAAGTGAACTACAGTCAGTGAGCTGCTGCCTGTAAAAAAACAGCTGGAGACGAAATGCTCGGCTTAACTTTGGCTTTCTGTATCTTTGTCTTCTGGGTTTTGTTGGAGACAGTTTGACCTCTGGATATCAGATAATAGAAACGTCGGTCAATACAGCGATCCCAGAGCAGTCGGCCCCTAGTTGTGAGCGTCGTGGGCAAGGTGATGGAGGAACACAAACAAGTGGCTGGAAATTGCCGATTGGTGTAAAGAATGGCTGAATAGAGAGGCTGAAAATAGGACGCAGTGGAATGGAGTGCAGCCGTCAAACCAGATGAGAGCCTCAGGAAGAATGTGATAAACATTTTAAAATGTGACTCGGCAGACGGGGCAATGGAGAAGAGATGTGTAGGGTCTGTGTGAAGTCTTGGGAGAGAAGAGAAGGCTGGAGATTGGGGAAGAGGGAGCGTATGTGTGTGTGTGTGTTTGCCTATACACACAGAGGCCTTGTTGGTTATTGATCCCATTTAATAATCCTTAACCACAGTCTAGTCCCCTGAGAGCACTTAACTCCCCCCCTCCCTCCCTCTCTCTGGCTCTCACTTTCCCCCTTCCGCCTCACTTTTTACTTTCTGTTTGCCTCCTTTCCCTCCGCTGCTTCTTTATGTGTCTGTATCTCTTCCTTTCCCCCCCTGTGTACCGTAGCTATACTCCAAAAGCAACTACAAGGTCAAGGTGGAGTGAGGCTAAAGACCAACACTAAATCCCAGCAGTAAAGGGGGTTGTTCGGTGCTGGTGCGTTAAGAGTCGATTCAGTCGTCTCCAAGAGGCCTGAGCTCTTTCAAAGCACACCAGG